>CM042165.1:19815127-19822567 GCA_023376005.1 Doryteuthis pealeii | reverse complement strand
AAAGAAGAGAGATGCACTCAAACTGCAAAAGCATGATGGATACAATGCCTCGTTTCTGTCTGCCCAACTCTAAAGAATACGGATGTCGTGTCAGTGGGGTCGAAATCAAGTGGTGTAAAGACGGGGATACAAACGAGGAGAAGGAGAAGGTAAAGGGGAGGAGAGAGAAGCTTGTGGAACAGACGATAAGCGAAAAGAGGATAGGAAGGGAGGAAGCAGAAATGCATTTGCACATCTTAAGAAAGTTGAGGAAAGTTTGCAGGTATATATCGACTTTTGAAACTAAGATTAAATTATCTAAACTAATAAGAAATATTATATTGATTATATTCAGAGTGAATGAAAGTACGTTTATACATCTCCCCTATATATATATATATATATATATATATATATATATATATAAGGAGTTTCATAAAATAAAATAAATAATAAAATAAAAAATACAGGTCAACACACACCACCATTTGTTACCGTATTATTATTTTTAATTTATTCCAAACTGCATTGTGATGGCCTTCTAAATCTACCTCCTAACCAATATATATATATATATATATATATATCAATAAAGGAAGGAAGAACTCAACACCGTAATTCATAATAAATTTATTTCGACCAAAATTGGGGCCTTTATAAATCTAAGTTGATTTAAACCGCTCACCAAATTTTTCGTCTCATCAGATGGGTCTCCAATTCACTATGACAAGCACATCACAAAAAACCCCAAAAAGCTGATATTAAAAAAATATATGAATTCAAACAAAAACAAAAAAATGTGATATGCTTGTTCATAAGAGAATTGAGACCCATCTGATGAGACGAAAAATTTGGGGAGCCGGTTTAAATCAACTTAGATTTATATAAGCCCCAATTTTGGTCGAAATAAATTTATTATGGAATTACGGTATTGAGTTCTTCTTTCCTTTATTGATAAATATTGCTCTGTATATAATCTAAAAGGTTATTATACATTGAACTCTTTTTAGTGATTTAAAGATTCGCTGTATTTATACATACTGGATCATCAATATTAATGCAGTGGATCTTAGAAATCATTTATAGAATCATCCCTTACTACCAAGTTTTGGATAAATCTCTTATATATATATATATATATGTGTGTGTGTGTGTGTGTGTGTGTGTGTGTATGTGTGTGTGTTTGGGCAGCATTCTTTCATTTATACATGTGGAATTAAACAAAAGACACATCTCCTGTTTAACAATTTTATTTTTGATCTTTTCGAGTTTTCTGGCCAACTTTTTAATGTTTGGGTGGAATTCGTGGATAAGTCCACCCCACATTCTGCACAAGAAAAGAATAAACAAAAACTCCAAATACTAGAAGCTTTATACATAAAAAATACAAACCATCCTAATACAAAATTAATTTCCAACGGAGTACACACATTTTAAAATGCCTATAAAACCTTTCTCACCAATTCTTCTTCAAGCCTCCACATTAATATAATTCTTAAAAAACTGGAACACATCACCCCTTATGATGGCACTTCGAAGTGCCGAAAGTACTCAGGACTTGAACTTTGACTTATCCAAGAATTCCACCCAAACATTAAAAAGTTGGCCAGAAAACTCGAAAAGATCAAAAATAAAATTGTTAAACAGGAGATGTGTCTTTTGTTTAATTCTAGATATATATATATATATATATATATATATATATATATATATATATTTATTTATTTTTACAATGTTTTCATAGATCAATGTTCATTATCAGCGACCGCGGTTTCATGTTAAAAGCAATCATCAGGCTGAGGAGCAAGATCCTATGGTGTTTGTTGGAGTTCTTTACTCAATGTCACATTTAGGATTGTAAATAACGTCGGTTAGTTTTACGGACGCTGTTATTTTTTTTTTTTAAAATTTGAAATTTTTTTTAAGTAATGCCAACGAAGTTGCCTCCCTTTATTCGTTAAAAGGACTTTTTTTTAACTTTGAAAAAAATAGGGCGTTTTTTTTTTATTTTGAAAAAACGTTTTTTTTATTTTTTATTTTAAATTAATTCCGTTTGGCAAAGGATGCATATGTCTTCAAAAAACCATTTTAATATAATGAATTATATCGCTGATAATGAACATTGATCTATGAAAACATTGTAAAATAAATAAATATTACTCTTACAAACTGTGATTGAGCACTGTATTTTCTTTTGTTTCATTACAAAAAAATTTTTGTTTTTAACATATACCTATATATATATTATATATATATATATATACGCACAAAAACACAAATATATAATATATAATATATATATATTATATATATATATATATATATATATAATGTGTGTGTGTGTGTGTGTTGTTTTTATATGATATAAATTGTTTTTGCAATCCCCCAGACGATGACTCGGGAATGGGCGAAAAGAACTTGAGAACAAATCATATATATATATATATATATATATATATAATATATATATATATATAATATATATATATATATATATATATTATAGGATTCTCTAAATATCTCGAATATCAACCAAATAAATAACTTATTTTTCTGAAATTAGTTAGAAACCTATCATTTATCTATGCTTTCAACGGGTTGCAAACACTTGTATAAATATTGTATGCAGGTACTATGTCGGGTGGGTAGATAATTGCTCTACCCGTTCTCACGAGTGTTGAACTCGCTATTTTGTAGCAATTGATCTGCGAGAGTAACTTGATAATTATTACACCATGACCGGGATTCTCTTTACCCAACCCGTTCGCCACTGGTAGGATGTGACTAAATGTCGTATGTATGGGTCATCCAGTGAAAATTTAAAGTTAATAATCAGTAGTAAATGATCTGCGAGACTAGCCTGCAAACCATTACACTACGATGCCTTGGCTATTTATTCAACCTCTACGTCATGGTTAAGATGTGAGAACAAATTGTAAGTATAGAGCATCCAGTGAGGATCGAAATAATTACAGAGTTGGACAGAAATATTTTTATATATTTCTCTTTTTAATTTCTGTAATTCAGGAAATTGAGGAAAGAATCAGGATTAAGGATAATGACAATTTCGAATTGAATTTTGAACAATTAATGGGATTGAATGAAGAATAAGAATAAGAATAAGAATAAGAATAAGAATAAGAAGAAGAAGAAGAAGAAGAAGAAGAAGAAGAAGAAGAAGAAGACAATGGTTTATTTTCAAACATTACACAATATAAACAATGTCACACAAAACAAAAAAACTAATTCTGGTTGTTGTAGTAATTTGTGTGGGATATATATTAGGACTGAACATTTTCTAGTAGTGACCACCTCAGTTTGTTTTTGTTTTTTTTGGGGGTTTTTTTTTGGGGGGGTGTTACATAGTTTGAAAGTTGATTATACGTTTAATTATTAAAAATTTCTATTTTGATAAATAATTTGATTTGGTGAGCAGACATTTTGGTGAAATCAATGTTTGGAATTTTTTTTGTTAAAGTATTCCAATCATTGATGCAGGATCCTGTGGTAGAATGATTAATTTTAATGCAATTGTTCTAGAAAATATAAATATTATTTCAGCCATTTTTTACTTAGTATTACTTGTATTATTCAGACTATTGTCCTCATCTTCATTTTTATTTGAACAACATTTCAGCAAATGTACCCTCCGGCCTTTTTCAGGTATTTCTTGTCGGACTTAGGAACATTCTCAGAGTCAGGAACCTTCTTGTCGTAATCGGGAGCAATCACGGAACTTTGCACCTAACCCTTTATTCAGTCCATGGGAGTATCCTGTTCTTATTCCGCTAACCATAGCTGGGGTACAGGTGTTAAGCTGTGTTAATTATTCTATGTTACTGCTGCACCTGACCAAATCTGACAAGAAATACCTGAAGAAGGCCGGAGGGCACATCGGCCGAAACGTTATACAAATAACAATAAAGATGAGGACAATAGTCCAAATAACTATTCAGTCGTAGTAGATCTGTGAGACTGGCTTGCTAACCATTATACCACGATGGTACGTCCTTACTATGTAGGGTTGGGTATAAAAGATCAGGTTTCTTGATGGGTATATATGAGCCGTCTTGGCTGAGTGATATGCGACTGTTGGAGACGAAGCCAGGTGTACGTATATTTCAGACTGCCCTCTCATCATTTCTTGTTACCGGTCTGATCCTCCACATGTTAAAATTGGATTGATTTATTGTAACTACCATTGACCAAGGCTGTAGAAAGGTCGGCAGTGAAGAGCTTTAAAAAGAGAATCAATTTCCTTATCTATATTTACCTATATATACGTACAGAGTGTGGCAGAATTACCTTCCTGGCTTAGAAGGTAGATAAAAAAAGACAACATAGATCCTATTTGAAATTTAATTTTACTATATTATATGATCTGGGGAAACAACTAAAGCTATCCAATTCCTACCTTGTAACCTATCCTGTGTAATTCATTTCTAAGAAACTATTGAAATGTATTTACAGTTAGCTTGAAATGGCGAGGGAAGAAAAAGAAAAAGACTGGGATGCATGGATATGATTTTACTGTGTCCTTTTAGATTTTTGTAGGGACGCAGGACGCATACCTATCAGCATTTCTGGTGTAGTTATAAAAATACATTGAAGAAAAATAATAATTTCAAAGTGCATAAAAAGTACTACTTCCTCAAATATAAATGTGAAATAATTAAAAACAGATATATAAATAATTAGATGGTTATTCCCTATATTACGATAGGAAAAGGCATGGTTGGCCACAAACAGATTATCAGTGATATGGAAATCCGATCTCACTGACAAGTTAAAGCGACAATTCTTCCAGGCTGTGGTTATATCAGTACTGCTGTATGGCTGTCCCACTTGGACCCTAACGAGGTGACTTGAGAAAAAGCTAGATGGGAGCTGCAAAAGAATGTTTCGTGCAGTCTTGAACAAATCATGGAAACAGCATCCCACAAGGAAGCAGCTGTATGGCTACCTGACCCCCATCTTACAAAACATCCGAGTGAAACGGACAAGGCATGCTGGACACTGTTGGACGAGCAAGGACGATCTCATAAGCGACGTTCTCCTGGGGAAGCCAACACTTGGACAGGCTAATGTGGGCCGCCCACCAAGGACCTACATTGACCAAGTATGCGAGGATATGAAAACCAAACACCAATTCCACAACATGATATTTGAGGTGGTCTCGGGCGATAGTGACGGTATTTTGTTAAATATATCTAATAAAGTAAGATAACACTGCCATTTTTATTTTTGTAAAAATTCAAACGAGAATTTACATATCGAACCCTGCGTATATATTATATATATGTATAATATATATATATATATAATGTGTGTGGTGTGTGTGTAAGGAATGAAAAACAAAACTCAGACAAAAATGTGTAGTATATTTCGCTTGGAATGTTAAATTCCGCTTCTTCAGCCTCAATAAAGGCTGAAGAAGCGGAATTCAATATTCCAGCGAAATATGCTACACATTTTTCTGAGTTTTGTTCTTTCATTCCTTATTTTACCCTTATACTGTCGGATTCATTCCAATCCTTTTCCTCATATATATATATATATATATATATATATATATATAAAGGTTAAACCTAATGTGTCAGATATACCTACTAAAAGTTCGCTTATGCTCTTCAGGGCAAAGATCTGACTATTTACTGGGTTTTTTCTTACCGCAAGGGTTTACCAACGAGTTTGGTATATATATATATATATATTTTAATATACCAAGCGCGTTGGTAGATCCTTGCGGTGAGAAAAAAAACAGCAGAAAAGTTTGATTGTAAAAATATACTACCAAACATCAACGATGAAGAAAAAATTTTGAAAAAAAGAAAGGACCAAGATATTCGTACCAACAAAAAAATAATCTATTGGTACAATATTGGCCAAAAGAAAAAACAATTTATATATATATATATTATATATAATATATATATATATATATATATATATATATATAATATATTATATAACCGCTAGGAGAAAGCTAATAAGTAAAAAGTGCTCGATACCTAAGTAGAGCCAATAATAAATAATCTAATGAGTCATTAGATTATCTTTATATATATATATATATATATATATATATATTATATAAATATATATATATATATATATATATATATATATAGAGAGAGAGAGAGAGAGAGAAAGATTTTAACATATTGAGAGAGTTAGTTAGGTAGATGTGAAAAGATTCAAATAGATATTAACAGACAGATGAATAAATATTTGTATATATATATATATATATATATATATATATATATATATACACAAATATTTAGAGAAAGACATAGATAGATAGACAAACAGACAGACAAATGCATAGGCATGAGTAGACATTTTTTTCCCGAAAAAAGGCCAAACTATACAATTTACCCGATTTGTTTTTGTTTTTGTTTTTTACTTTTTGTTTTTTCTTCCTTCAATTTTTTTAAAAAAAAAGAAAAGAATAGAAAAAGGCTACACCCATTGACCCTGAAGGCAAAACTCCCTATTGAATCGAGGAGTGTCTTTACTTGTTTCTCGAGGTCCTTCTTTCTAAAGAGGTGACCATTTTCTGAAGTGTTTCATTTCCAATGCCGGCCAACAGTGACGTCACATGTTTCTGAAGGACGCAGCTATGACGTCAACGAAATACAATATGTTCGATTAAAAACAACGACAAGGGGGCAATTTCCAAATGTCAGAACTTTCTCAATAAGAATCGTTCTTTTTTTAGCCCTTCTTTTTAATCTCTTTAATGGTGCATAAAAATAAATTTTATTTTTTAATTAAATAAAGTTTTGTATATTTTAAATTTATTTTCATTGATCAGATCTGCTTGTAGACAATTCTCTATTTCCACCGGTGCCAGGGGGTCGATATTCAAAGCCATGCAACATCGAGGATTTTCAATCACGATTTTCCAAGCAAGAACACCGACACAACTTTTGCTTTGTACTAGACTGGCTGCCAAACAAGGCTGGAGAGCCCTGTTAGCCCTACTGTAGCCGACCATGTGGAATCCAACACATGGGAATGCTGATGAGGGCCGCCCGCCAAGGACCTACGTTGACCAACTCTGCGAGGATACTGGATGCTGCGCAGAGGACCTCCCTGGGACAATGAATGATAGAGAGGTTTGGCGAGAGATTGTCATAGATAAACATCCGAATGAGATGGACAAGGCATGCTGGATACTGTTGGAGGAGCAAGGACGAGCTCATAAGCGACGTTCTCCTGTGAAGTCAAACACATGGACATGCTAATGTGGGCCGGCCACCAAGGACCTATATTGACCAACTCTGCGAGGATACTGGATGCTGCGCAGAGGACCTCCCTGGGATAATGAATGATAGAGAAGTTTGGCGAGAGATTGTCATAGATATCCGTGCTACTTGCGCGAGATGATGATGATGATGATGGTGATGATGATGAGCCCTGCTGTTGGAGCACCAGCTAAGATATTACAAAAGA
>CM042165.1:19765127-19812627 GCA_023376005.1 Doryteuthis pealeii | reverse complement strand
TATATATATATATAATATTAAATTTTTACTTGAAGGCACTTACAACGCATGTATCGCATAAAATTCGATACTTTTTCTTATAGAAAATAAACTTGACAAGTGTAATCCCAGTAAAGGATGGCTCGATGTGTAGAATACCGTACAGACTGTTTCGACTTTATTAAGTCTCATCAGCGGTATATACTAACGATTTCCCTCCGACAGAAATCGAAACCGGGACTTCAGCAAGCTTAATTCCGCTAGGATGGTCAGCTGTGTACTGTGGCCGAGGCGATAAAAGTGTTTCACTAGTGTTTCACTGCGTCTGCTGAAGTCCCGGTTTCGATTTCTGTCGGAGGGAAATCGTAGTATATACCGCTGATGAGACTTAATAAAGTCGAAACAGTCTGTACGGTATTCTACACATCGAGCCATCCTTTACTGGGATTACACTTGTCAAGTTTATTTTCTATAAGAAAAAGTATCGAATTTTATGCGATACATGCGTTGTAAGTGCCTTCAAGTAAAATTTAATATATACTTTATCAGCAACGTTTCTAAATAAACAAACATCCAAAAATCATATATATATATATATATATATATCTTATTATAATGGAGATTGTGTGCTTTTCCGTCTGTAACCGAAACTATATTCCTACTCAAGTCACAATTCTCTTAGTTATTGACATCACATTCTCCATGATTTTATTTTTATCTAAACCTCAATTATTAATAAAATCGTCTTACATTATCAATACTGTTAACTATGTCTACATACTAACAACATGCAATTATATTTATATATACAACAAAATAGCGCTTTACAATGTGAACGGGAAGGCTAATTTGCATATTAATATTAAAAAATCGAATTTAATAAATATGTGCTTAGTATTATTGATTTCTAACTGTTTGGTTTTATTTTAATGAATATAAGCAAAAATCTCTTCAATGAATCTTAAATGAAATCCATTAACAAGATAAAATAACTGTCATTTTATTCTTCACTTCCTCTTTTAACTAAATACTTAAATTCGAAAAAATAACAATGAAAGACGAGAGTGGTGGAAGAGTAAGTTTCAGTTGTTCCATTTTTTATTATACTCCCTCTGTTTCAAATCTTTTATTATACTCCCTCTGTTTCAAATCTTTTATTATACTCCCTCTGTTTCAAATCTTTTTATCTGTATTCTTATTTAGTTTCATTAGCCTTTCTAATTTAATACAATATTTTATTACATTAAAACTTAAATACTTGCACCCGGAGGGTGCATATATTTGCTAGTATATATAATAAACGAGAAAATCTGGGAGGGCAAGCTAGTGTAATGGTTAGAGTCCCCGCCTGCCAGCCTGGCAGGTAGGGTTCGAATCACACACAATCCTGTCTATAACTCTGCTGATGAGGCCTAATAGGCTGAAATGTACATACAGAGATTGACTTTTTCTCAATTTGTTTACGCCTTATATTTAAACCGATATATATATATTATATACTGGACAGATCCAAGATATGTAACTCATACGTTGAGTTGGCGAGGGTCTGTGTCGAATCCGAAATCTTGTATATATATATATATATATATATATTGGCAACGAGTTACTAAATAGGTTTTGTTGAAAATGACAGGATGTTTTTTTCCTGAAGATCTTTCAATGCTTACATTCTTGTCGCTTTTCTTTTTATCGGTGTGTAGTTGTTAGACGTGTCCCATATTTGTTTCACAAGCAATTTCAACCACTTCCATGGTCTACTTCTGGTGGATTATTTGTTGTAGCTGCTTGTTTGTTTTTGTTTTTGTTTTTGTGGAGCGACTTTTATTCAGTTGAGAAGGTTTATTGCGCTTCTAGGTTTATTCAAGTTAGGCCACCACAAAAGAAGTTCCGTGCTCTGGTGTGGACGAGGATTTATCTTCGAATAGCAATGTATTCTGATAGTCTCTCGGTTATTTTGCCAACAGTCGACTTAATTCAGCAGTCCCAAGCGTCCAAGTGAAAGTATTAGGTTGTTACTTTACTTTAGATATACGCTCCTACATTTGGGGCGCTGGTGATTGTCGTCAGTGATGTAATCCGCAGGGTTCATTGGGAAGTTTCGGGTCTTCCAGCATCAGACTTCCCTCGCCCTGCTGACCCTATCAGAGGTGATCAAAGCTCTGATACAGCCACCAACAATAGCCGCCAAAAGCGTCCAAGTGAAAGTATTAGGTTGTTACAAAAATAATGGCCGATTGAAGTGCTCGGTTTTAAAATGTCATTTTAACAATTGCAGGCAATTGTTGAGCAAAATCCAAAACTTTACGACGATTGTCGTAAAGGATCCACTTTTCGTCACAAGTGACTATTCGGTCAAGAAAGGGGTTATTGGTGAGCATCGAGGACATTCCAAACCGCCAAAGTTTTTGGTGCTCATTGAGCTCATGAGGAACCCATTTATCGAGCTTTCTCACCTTTCCAATACTCTGTAAATGGCGGGAAACTGTTGCAATGCTGACACCAAGTGTCTGAGACATTTCTCTGACACTTTGTCGTGGATTTTGCTCAACAACTGCCTGCAATTATTTATTGTCAAGATTGCATGTCCGTCCTCTACCTTCTTCATTTTCAAGACTCTCATCTCCACTGCGGAATTTCTGGAACCACCTTCGTACTGTCCGATCACTTGTGGATTCATCTCCCCATGCTTTGTTGATATTGGCAGCAGTTTCGGAGGCATTGTGCCCAAGCTTGAACTCATGCAACATAAGAAGGCGAAGGTCATGTTTAGGCATGTTCATCTTTGAAGGCCCTTATTTTTCAAAAATACTTTCTATCTGAAAATAAATTAAATTTTATTTTTGAGCACACATTAATTATTATATATGCAAAAATTCACCTGAAATAAACAACAAATTCTATGTTAAAATGACATTTCAAAACCGACCACTTCAATCGGCCATTATTTTTGTAACAACCTAATAGAGACGGTTTAATGTAATGCCTCCACCCCTCTCCTTATCAAAATCCAGATTTCCCTCATAAATTAGGAAATTCGGTGCTGCTCGTGTAATGGTTATCATCAAAGAAAATGGACATAGTGACCCGAGTTCAAATCATTGATGAGGCTGTTTGCATTTTGCATAGCGTTAATACTCTTGAAAAAATATATGCATCCAATTATTATCCTTCCAGCTACGGGTAAATAATAGGGCAGATTGGGGTTAAATCGAACTTAACAGACCTAAATTCCACCATCGTATGTTCCGAAAGAAAAAAAATACCAAAAATCAGAGAATTAACCGAATTCAATGAAATTTTCAGTGTTGATATATTAATGAATAAAAGATATAATACACCAGTTATTTTATTTAAAAACTTTTACATTTTTTCAGCTCAGTTAACATTGAAACACGTATATTTGAGAATCTGTGTTACGCCTTAAAAATATGAGGTTCAAAGTTAACTGACCTGAAAAAATGTAAGAGCTTTCAAATAAAATAACTGGTGCATTATATCTTTTATTTATTAATACTAGCAAATATATGCACCCTCCGGGTGCAAGTATTTAAGTTTTAATGTAATAAAATATTGTATTAAATTAGAAAGGCTAATGAAACTAAATAAGAATACAGATAAAAAGATTTGAAACAGAGGGAGTATAATAAAAGATTTGAAACAGAGGGAGTATAATAAAAGATTTGAAACAGAGGGAGTATAATAAAAAATGGAACAACTGAAACTTACTCTTCCACCACTCTCGTCTTTCATTGTTATTTTTTCGAATTTAAGTATTTAGTTAAAAGAGGAAGTGAAGAATAAAATGACAGTTATTTTTTCTTGTTAATGGATTTCATTTAAGATTCATTGAATAGATTTTTGCTTATATTCATTAAAATAAAACCAAACAATTAGAAATCAATAATACTAAGCACATATTTATTAAATTCGATTTTTTAATATTAATATGCAAATTAGCCTTCCCGTTCACACTGTAAAGCGCTATTTTGTTGTATATATAAATATAATTGCATGTTGTCAGTATGTAGACATAGTTAACAGTATTAATAATGTAAGACAATTTTATTAATAATTAAGGTTTAGATAAAAATAAAATCATGGAGAATGTGATGTCAATGACTAAGAGAATTGTGACTTGAGTAGGAATATAGTTTCGGTTACAGACGGAAAAGCACACAATCTCCATTATAATAAGATATCAACACTGAAAATTTCATTAAATTCGGTTAATTCCCTGATTTTTGGTGACATACGTTGGTGGAATTTAGGTCCGTTAAGTTCGATTTAAACCCAGAGTTGGATCTTTAACCAGTACTATAACCGGTCTCGGAGAAGGAAGGAAAACTCTGAATTCAACACCGTTAAACTACGCTTGAAAATGACCTTGTGTCGCATCCTGCTCATGGCGGATGGGTTGGGTAGATGCATAGACAGGAATGTCTGAAAATATTTACAGTTGTAAGGCTTTTACGAATTTATCACTGAAATAAAGCGAAATAAAAACGAGTGCTCGCTTGTCTGTCCATAAAGCAAGGGTGGAAACACTGGACCCCCTCGAATAACCTCCTCCCACCTGCAATTTGGACATTGATACGTGCCGATTGGGCGGGACTGGCTTGTAGGTAAGAACACTGCTGGACATTCTTTCTTTCTTTCTTTTTCTTTTTCTAATATATTTGCTGGAGGGGTGAGTTTCATCTGATATAAGGACTTTCATTAGCTACTGCCAGTGTGAGATATGTGCCAGGCGGTGAAATCATACACCTAACTAGGGTGGGGGTGTGTGGTGGTAAGGGAGTGTGTTGTGGTGGACGTGTAGGAAAGGGTTCAAAAGGTTGAAAAGGGAGAGAGAGAGAGAGAGGAGAAGAGAGAGAGAGAGGGAGAGAAAGAGAGAGAGAGTTAAACAAATGAAGAATTCTATATTCTAAAAGGAAATAGTTTAAAAGTAAGGATAGAGAGAGAGAGAGAGAGAGAGAGAGAGAGAGAGAGAGAGAGAGAGAGAGAGAGAGAGAGAGAGAAATGTGCGGAATCTCTGCGAAACTAAAAGGAAGAGATAAAAAATTAAGAATGGAAGGAAGAGAGGGGAAGAAGAGAGAGAGAGAGAAGAGAGGGGAAAAGAGAGAAAAGAGAGAGAGAGAGAAGAGAGAGAGAGAAAAAAAAAGAGAGAGAGAGAGAAAAAAAGAGAGAGAGAGAGAGAGAGAGAGAAATGTGCGGAATCTCTGGGAAACTAAAAGAAAGGGATAAAAAATTAAGAATAGAAAGAAGAAGAGAAAGAAAGAAAGAAACAAGGGAAAAAGGAAAAAATGAATTTTAAAATGGCAGTAAGAGATTGGAAGGTTAAAAAAGAAAGAAAGAAAGAAAGAAAGAAAGAAAGAGGTAAGGAAAAAAGTATAAAAGTTTGAATAATTAAGAATGGAAGGAAAGAGTGAATAAAGAAAGAAAGAAAAAAGCTAAAAACAATAAAGTATGTTAAAGTGACAGTAAAAGAGTTAAAACGATAAAAATGAAAGAAAAAGAAAAACAAGAAGGAATTTTAAAATGAAAGTAAGACGGCTGACTTCTGATTTAGGTCGGAAAATTAAAACAGAAAGTTTTTTGGTGGTACCCAATGACAGTTTAACTACAGTCTATGAATTAACATTTTGCGAATTGGGTTACGATTTTAGGGGATTAAGGTTGTTTTTAATTACGTATTGCTTAAAAAAAAAAAACCAAATTACTATACATTTAATGTTGAAAAATATTTTTTTAAACTAAGTTTAATTGAAATTATACATTGCAATACTAACACAAACAACTATCTCAATGATAGATTCAATAATTAATTTCAATGGTTAATTAAATGTATAGTAATTTGGGGTTTTTGTTGTTTATTTTTTTAAACAATACGTAATTAAAAACAACCTTAATCCCCTAAAACCGTAACCCAATTCGCAAAATGTTAATTCATAGACTGTAGTTAAACTGTCATTTGGGGACCACCAAATAACTTTCCATTTTATTTTTCCGACCTAAATCAGAGGTGAGCCAGTGAGAAATAAAAAAAAAGGTACAAAAAAAAAAAACGTTTTAAAACATAAGAATGGAATTAAGGGGGGACAAAAAAGAGATACAGTCTGACAAGTGAAACTCTGAGTAACAGAACTACTAACTAATATATATATATATATATATATATATATATATATATATGTGTGTGTGTGTGTGTGTGTGTGTGTGTGTGTGTGTGAGGTATCCAAAACTTGGTAGTAAGGATGATTCTATGTGATTTCTAAGACACACTGTATTATTATTGTATGATCCAGTATGTATAAATACAGTGAATCTTTAAATCACTACAGAGAGCTTAATGTATAATAAACTTTTTAGATTATATACAGAGCAATATTTATCTTTGAAAGGAAGGAAAAATCCGAGTGGATTAGGCAGTTAGGTTCTAAGTGACAGTTATCTCTGGTTCCCGAGTTCAATCCTGAGTGAAAGCAGTTAGAAAAATAATTAATTAACACAACTCCTACCCCAGCTATGGTTAGCGGAATGAGAACAGGATACCCCCGTGGAATAAATAAAGGGTTAGGTTCAAAGTTCCGTGATGGTTCCCGAATACGACAAGAAGGTTCCCGAGTTCGAAAAGAAGGTTCCCAAGTCCGAGAAGGTTCCCGAGTCCGACAAGAAATACCTGAAGAAGGCCGGAGGGTATATCGGCCGAAACGTTGTACAAATAACAATGAAGATGGGGACAATAGTCCGAATAACGCTAATAATACTAATATATATATATGTATATATATATATATGACCATATTTATATCTATATCATTTGCATCATTTTTAAAAGATTTTCGTTGCCTGATGACTACCACACAGCAAGAAACCAATGGGAGCAAAATTGTTCCAATGTAAATAAATATAAACTAAAATATTTCTCTCTCTCTCTCTCTCTCTCTCTCTCTCTATATATATATATATATATATATATATATATATATATATATATATATTTATATCAGTCATCCACAGACACGTGTTTCGACGTTTACGTCTCATCAGTGCGGCTCAAAATTTTTTTTACCAGCTCCCTCTAGCCAGGAGCGAAACCAGACAGAATTTTCGTCTGCGGTCGTCAGGAGTGAACAATTAAATTGATACATACTTACAGAATGTATGTTTTAATATATATATATATATATATATATATATATATATATATATATATATGTGTTTGTGTGTGTGTGTGTGTGTATGTGTGTGTATGTGTGTGTGTAGAGGTGCGTGGTGTAATGGCCAGAGTCGTATGAAATGGTCTCGAGTTCAAATCCTAGACGAGGCTGTTTAAATTTCACATTGCCCTAATACCCCTGGGAAAGGTATGCATCCATTTGCTCTCCCTACAGCTATTATTAGGTATCAGGGCAGACTGGGGTCTTTAATCTTGGTTAGGAAACCAGTCTAAGAAAAGGAAAACTCAACCCTGTTAAACTCCATCTAAAAAAGGCCTTGTGACACATCCTACTCATGCGGATGGGTTGGTATATTTATATATATATATATATATATATATATATATATATATATATATAAATAATCACTACTGCATCGCTCGCTCAAACCACTACCATTTTTACAACCTTCCACTATTAATGGTTATTACCTCCCACTTCTAATTCCTTGCTACTATTCGTTCTCGTTAAAAACGAGACACGAAACTATACCATCATTTCCTACCTGATGATGGCAAACTGTATTGCCGAAATCGCTCGTTTTGAAACATTTGGTGAACTGTTACACCAGTTACACCCCGACACCAAAAAGATGGCCCGAAAATTAGAAAGGATAAACCAAAAACTCGTCCGACAAGAATTGTCTGTACAGTTCAACAAAACTTGTATAAAAGAAAAAATGCTGCCAAAATACACAAATTATATATATATATATATATATATAAGATACAAAATATCTATTCATATACACATACACGCTCGCGAACACACAGTCTGGCACAAGGCCATTGTGAGAACTGAGCTCTTGACACTGATAATTGTCTCCCAGTAGAAATGTTATGCTGATTTTTCTCAAGCTCTGTCAGACGGTGACGATGACGACCGACCCTTATGAAGAGGTTCAGATTCCTGTCTCATGATTTTCTTTCTTTCTTGCCATCACCGAACAAGAAAAAGTTAGAATCGTCTCAGTTGTCACGAAGAATAGTTTGTTTTGTTTTTTTTGTTTTTTTGTTATGTTTTTGTGTCTTTGTTGTTGTTGTTTTTTTGTTTTGTTTTTTTAATTTAAGTGTTGCTTTTGGATTCTTTCTGCTCGGCAAAAACTAAACAAACATTTTATATTTATTTTGTATTTATTAATGTTTAATGTTTCTTCAAGCAGAGTAAACACCGGAGAAAGTTAACAAAAGTGCCTCAATTTGATCTGTTTTGTTGGCCGGGGCATTCGTTTATTTTCCCACCTGTATTCTGTGTTCGAAACCAGAAGAAAGCCGATACCTTAAACGCTGATTTTCAAAGCAAGCAGACATTTACCAGTTAACTTTGACATTTTTGTATTACAAAAATTTAGAGACCTGCTAATTAAAAAAGATAGATTTGTAAGTATTTACCCAGCCCTCCGCACGAGCGGGGTGTGACACAAGGTCAATTTGTAAGCGGAGTTTACTAGGTTTGAATTCAGAGTTTTCCTTCTCCTAGACTGGTTGCCTAACCAAGGTTAAAAATCTCGGTCTGCTCTGCTATTTACTCATAGCTGGATGGAGAATAGTTGCATTTATACCTTTTCCACCGCCCTGTCGAATGGGACGTTAGAATGCACCGACTGTACCTCTGCAGAAGGGTAAGAATCCCCCGATGGGACCACCTGTTGGCCGTGGGTGGCAACCCGTGATGCATAAGGTTAGAACACAGGTGGATGAGCAGTCGAAGACTTACAATACTCCACATTGGCCCTTTCTTGAGCTAGACGGGCGGTCGGAGAGGCCCTCTCCGATCAATCGGCTGGTCAGGTCAAGCTATATGATTATATCAAGTACCTATATGATTTCCCCAACCCTATTGCCCTCATGGCAAGCCCCAATCATTTTTATCATATATGTGCTAGAAGGTGGTGGCTGAGGGTCTACATGTCCTGGGAATGACGTTAAACTCTATCTGATGGCGAGGTTTCAGTTTTGGAGGTCTGGGGAATGTGGTGCACCCCTTCATCACCATTGCTCTCTGGTCAGAGTGGTAGTACCTGTTAGGGTCCCATCTATGGGTTAAAAAAATTAGTTTTAAGAAATGAGTTTTTAAAAAATTGAGTTTAGAAAATGTGTTTAAAATATTGAATATCCATCACCCCGGGTTCAAATCCTGTACGTGATAATTGCATTTCACTTAGCGCTAATACCCTTGGGAAAGGTATGAATCCTACTCACCCCCCCCCCAGCTATGGGCAAATAGTAGGACTTGTTCTTTAGCGTCTGGGGTGGTGCACAACATCTACCATCAGCTTCTCACTTTACCGCATAGATCCATGTGCTACTCATACAATATATATATATGTGTGTGTGTGTGTGTGTATTTACGTAACACGTTCGCCACGAGTAGGATGTGACACAAGATTAATACTTGTACCAACCAAATATTAAGATTAACCCAATATTTTTTACTGGAAAGTCATTCCATATATATATATATATATATATATATATATAGAGAGAGAGAGAGAGAGAGAGAGAGGAGAGAGAGAGAGAGAGAGAGAGAGGAAAATATGAATAGTCTGAGATAGATGATTAGCCACAGACTTTAGAGGGATATATATATATATATATATATATATATATATATATATATTATATATACCCGCACGAGCAGGATGCGACACAAGGTCAATTTCTTAAGCGGAGTTTATCAGGTTTGAATTCAGAGTTTTCCTTCTCCTAGACCGGTTGCCTAACCAAGGCTAAAGAGCCCAGTCTGCCTTACTATTTACCCATAGCTGGAGGGAGAGTAGGATTCATACCTTTCCCACGGTTATTAGCGCTAAGTGAAATGCAATTACCACGTCCAGGATTTGAACTCGGGGCGACGAGTCCATCTCCCAAGACTTTAACCATTACACCACGCGCTTGCCTTAGATGGATTATATATATAGAGAGATAGGAACTGACTCAGATAGATAAAACACATAGATTGCCTTCGATCTGTGAGCTGATGGCTCCAGACGGTTCGTTTCTCCAGCGAATGTTATGTCAATTCAACAAAGTCAGACGAACAAACAATAACAGTAAACCAAAACTTTCCGTCTTTCCTTAAAATAAGCAACAATTTCAAGGGTCAAAGTTGACTCTAAGCAAAACACATGAGAACGAACAGTAAAATTCTATCAAGACAAACATTCAGGGTCACTTTTTAAACGGCTTCTATGAATGGTGATTTCTGTCCCTGATTCCTGTGAAGTAGTTAAAATTTTTATCTTAAAAAATTCATCCATTTGAATTAAATTAAATCATTTCAAATTAAATGTTTCAATAATATCGATTTGATTAAATCGAAATAAGAGTATTTTGAATGGCTTCATGCATTTAACCGCCCTGTCGGCTGGGGCGTTAGAATTCACCGACTGCACCTCTGCAGAGGGGTAAGCGTCCCCCAATGGGGCACCTGTTGGCCGTGGGTGGCGACCCGTGATGCTTAAGGATAGGACCCAGGTGGATGAGCAGTTCATGACATGCAATACTCCACTTTGACCCTGTCTGGGCTAGACGGGCGGTCAGCCCTAGCACCTATATGATTTTCCCAACCCTATTGCCCTTATGGCAAGCCCCACCCCTTTTTATCATATGGATGCTAGAAGGCGGTGGCTGCGGGTCTACATGTCCTGGGAATGACGTTAAACTCTATCTGATGGTGAGGTTCCAGTTTTGAAGGTTTGGGGAATGTGAAGCACCCCTTCATCACCATTGCTCCCTGGTCCACTCTGGCCCGGAGTGGTAGTACCTGTTAGGGTCCCATCTATGGGTTAAATAGAAACATGTATTTTTTAAAAAATTGTATTATCCATTAAGAATTGATTTATTTCAAAACTTTATCGGCATTAAATGACCCACCGAGGTTGATATGCCGTAAAACAAAACAAACAAACAAACACAAAAAAATTTTCTTGCACCCGTTTTTTTACAATACTAAATATGTTTTCTTTATTTATTTTAATATTCATTTCAATGTGTATATTCTAAAAAATTTTATTTTCTGAGAATGGTTAGTTTTAAAGTGGGGGCTCGTTTTACAATTTAGGCATAAATTGGATCCTCCTTTTATGACTGTAATTTTGTTTTTTCGTCGACGATCATTAAAATCTGACGTTTTTATTTTAGAGTAGCAAAGCCAAAAAGAAAAGAAATAACAACAACAAAAAGTAATATTCAACTTTTTACTCGTAAATTCCTGCCATAAAATTAGGCTTGGGCATTTTATAGTAGGAATTTACGAGTAGAAAGTTGAAGTGTAAAAACGAGCCCCCACTTTAAAACTAAGCATTCTCACAAAATAAAAACTTTTAGAATATGCAAATTGAAATGAATATTAAAATAAATAAATAAAATATATTTTGTATTGTAACATAACGGGTGCAAGAAAAATAAAACATTTATTGCAAAAACACGGACATAAAATGGGGGTTCAGTTTATTTTATGGTAGGAATTTACGAGCAAATAGTCCTTTATTACCGATTTCTGTCGATTCCTTGAAGTAGTTAAAAATCTTATCTTAAAAAATTAATCAATACTTAAATCATTTCAAATTAAATGTTTCAATAATATCGATTTGATTAAATAGAAATAAGAGTATTTTGAATGGCTTATGCATTTAAAAATGTATTGTGCAATTTATAGAAAGTTTGTTTAAAAATCTGATCTCTCTGATGAAATAAAGTGAGAATTCTTCAAAGCTGTAACTGTGTCAGTGCTACTGCATGCTGCACCACTAACGAAATGCTTAGATCAAAAACTATGGTCCGCCTGAACTTTCAGACCCCCCCCCCCATCTAAAATTTTTGTTTTAATTTTTTTCTTTCTTCTTTCAATGGATTATTATCGATTGCACACCAATCTATCAGACTGTGAAAAAGAAAATTCAAAAAAGTTATTTATTTTTTGAGTTTTCAGTAGTGCTCAGTTCCACGAATAAGTTTATAGTAAATCGTTCCCCCATATCGGAACCGCTCGAAAGGAAACTGGCGCAAAGGTGTCAAAGTTAAGGTGGCCCAGAAAAAACAGAACCCAAATTATTTATTCATTTTCCCATTAAACTAACCTTAAACCCCAACACCAACACCAACCCCTAACCCTAACCTCAAATCCCTAAACCCAAACCCTAACTGCCCCACCCCTAGTTAAAATTAACAGTTTTATTACAAAATTTGTGGGTTCTGTTTTTTTTCTGTCACCTTAATTTTGACACCTTAGTGCAAATTCAGCCCAACTGTAAAGATAGAGCGGTTCTGATTTGGGGGATCGGTTTACTATAAACTTATACGGAGAAATGAGCACCCCTGAAAACTCGAAAAATAAATAACTTTTTAGAATGTTTTTTACAATCTGATATGTGCGTAAACGATAATAATCCATTGAAGAAAAAGAAAAGAAATTACAAAGAAATTTTTTTTTCAGCGGTTCCGATATGGGGGATCGGTTTACGATAAACTTATACGGGGAAATGAGCACCCCTGAAAACTCGAAAAATAAATAACTTTTAATTTTTTTTTTTTACAATCGGATAGATTGGTGTGCAATCAATAATAATCCATTGAAAAAAAAAAAAAAAAAATAAAAACGAAAATTTTAGATGGGGGGGGGGGTCTGAAAGTTCAGGTCCGCCAAAACTCTATGGGAACTATACAATGATGCTGCATGCTGTCTTGAACAAATTTTGGAAACAGTACCCTGCAAAAAAAAAAAAAAAAAAAAAAAAAAATACCTTTAATAAAAATACCTTTAATATATAATTTGATTTTAAAATGACTACTAAACACGGAAGAAAAATTAACTCAGATGGTAGCTCGGTCGATAGCGCATCGGCCCGGTGAACCACAAGGTTCCGGGTTCGATACCGACCATCGCCAACTCAGCGCATGATTAGCACAAATTGGATAAGTGCTGTAACGTGGGGATCTGACAGTAGGTGTTGCGCTCGACTTCAGACCAAAAAATAATTTCCCTTCTCTAGCGCCAGTGAAAAGGGAATAGACTCCTTCAATGTCCGACAACAGGTCACTATACGGCTTTACTTTTACCTGCGCAATATTTTCTGTTTTAACTCTCCATACTATGCTATTGGCAAAGTAATTATCCGCTTGTTCAAATACTGATGAGTTGTACTATATATATATATATATATATATATATATATATATATACCAAACTTATTGGTAAATCCCGCGAGAAAAAAACCAGCATATAGTTTGATAGTAAAAATATACTACCAAACATCAACCGGGAAGAAAACATTTTTGGGAAAAAGAAAAAACCAAGATAATCGTACCAACAAAAAATAATCTATTAGTACAATATTTTGGCCAAAAGTAAAAACAATTTATATGCATATATATATATATATATATATATATATATTATATATATATATATATATATATTCATACAAAAACCGCCAGGAGACTAAAGCTATTAAGTAAGAGTCAAATCTTAGCCCTGAAGAGCATTAAGCGAAACTTTTAGTAGGTTCGTCTGACTCATTAGATTTTATCTTTATATAATATATAATATATATATATGTATGTGTGTGTGTGTGTGTGTATATATATATATATATATATATATATGCGCTGTGCTTAATTGAAGTCAGACCTAATTTTTTTTTAAAGTTAATTCATTAATGATTAATTAGGCGGGATTTAACTACTTAAATGTAAGGCTAAACAAATCGAGAAAAATCAATCTCTGAATGTACTTTTCTCGATTTGTTTAGCCTTACATTTAAGTAGTTAAACCCCGCCTAATTAATCATTAATGAATTAACTTAAAAAAAAAATTAGGTCTGACTTCAATTAAGCACATATTCTCCTAAATACTGTCGGCTGAAATAGCCAGATTTGTTTATATATTATATATATATATTATATATATATATATATATATATATATTGACTTTAACGGCACATAATCTCGTCTAGAGTTAGTTTATGTCCAGAGGTTAGGGAATTGTGTTCATTGTACGTTCATATTTAAAACTTTTTGTGTCGTTGTTTCTGATGATGTTTTTTTTTACACAGTTCTATTGAATACAAATAATTCTTAAATAGATCTTTTTGGGTCGCCAATACGAACTACCACTCCGGGCAAGACTGCAGATGGAAGTAATGTAAATAAACAACTCCCTATATCTCCATATCCGGATCCTCGCCATTAGATGCAGTTTAGTGTCCTACACATAACACCCCCTTTTTTTGGGGGGGATTGGGTCTTAACCCTCTGCGGGGGTTACAGTAAGCGTAATCTAAGTCCCGTCGACAAACCTCGGATCCCAACTAGTTTACACCTGTTTTTATGCTTTTTGGGGTCTCGTTTTTATTTATTCTCATCATAAAGATGCGCTTTAAAGATATCTGCAAGAGAAACATGAAGATATGCAACATTAACACCAACACATGGGAGGCTTGTGCAGAAGACCGTGCAACCTGGCGACTCCTCGTCAAACATGGAACGAAAAGAAGTGAAAAAGAGAGGAAAGAAGCCGCCACGGAAAAGAGAGCCAAAAGGAAGGAGAGACAACAGCAACTCCAGCAAGCATCACTGGTTGTTGGCAGTCACTGCACCAGAGATTGATATTCAAAAATTGGCCTGTTCAGCCTCTCATGCAGTTGCAGATTTTAAAAAGATGGACACAACGCCCTCGTCTTTAGTAGACGGAAGGATGCCAAAAACATGACATCCCTTTTTTTGGGGGGGGGTGTCTTAACTCTCTGCGGGGGTTACAGTAAACGTAATATAATGTTACATAATCTATGCATGGATTATTGTCAACCCCCTGTATTTCTGAAGGGATGGCCCCATTTTCATATCACGGGCGGGACTTTCCATGGAATATTACAGAAAGCCCGCGAAATACGTGAAGTCACGTGGGACCTGGTTGGCTCTCAGTTTTAGCTTGGACGTCAGGCAGAGAAGATGTATCTGCTTTAGCTGGAACTCACTGCACACGCGCGTTATATTGGTTAGAGAAATACGTTTAGTTAAGTAAATAAAGGTTTAAATAAATAATATGGTTTTTGTGGTTGATGAATGTATTGGCAACAAGACTGACACAGAAGACCAGACACGAAGTTCCCAAGACTAGGTCCAGACGCTGGAAGAAGAACGTAAGATACCAAAGATGAGAAGAAGAATAGAAGTAAGAAAAGAAGAGTATACAACAACTAGACAGAAGGATGCCAACAACATGACACCCCTTTTTTTGGGGGTGGGGGTCTTAACCCTCTGCTGGGGTTACAGTAAGCGTAATAGAAGTCTCGTCGACAAACCTAGGATCCTCTCTCGTTTACACCTGTTTTTATGCTTCTTCGGGTTCGTTTTTATTTCTTAAAATCATAAAGTGGGGCGGCTATTTACGCTTGTTGTGACGGCGAGAAACACGACATCCAGCAGCGACGTCTTCAGATTAGATCTTGTAAGCAAATGGGTGGAAAGTTTTGCAAATTCACTCACGTGGGTCCAAGTCAAACCTTCACTGACCCATATGCACCCCCACCGTTCTTTCCTTTACGCGTGCACATGTAAACATGGGATTGGTTGATTTATTGGTTTTAAGGCATATCAACCCTTGGTGGGCTATCTATTTATACATATATAAAGGGCACTTGTGTTTATATGTATGTCCGGAGGAAAATTCGAAAATAAAACAATTAACGACAATGTAAATATCTATACACATTAAATATCACCAGGGCTTGGTTTTTGAGCAAAAATAATAGAGATTTGATTTATATTCGTGAAGATAATTAAAGAATAAAATTTAAATGATAACAGCATGGATTGTTTTTTCATTTAATATTTTAGATAGTAGACATTAACATTTCTTTTCAGAGTAGCTGGATCAATGCAAGGTCTATTTTTTTACCTAGGGATTTAAATCGGACACCCCACGATGATTCAACTCACGATTCAGTAATAATAGATCTGCGGGACTAACTTTAAAAATCTCCCTCTACCCAGGCGATGCCGGGTAGCCGCTGCTAGTACTATGTAAAGGTTTGTTTTTTTTGGTGATGTTCAAATTTTATGATAAAATCTTTTATTAATTTATGCATAAAATGTAACTCACGTTCAAAATCTAACATCACAAATATTTCCATTACATTTTCAAAGAGAGTTTAAAAAGTCAGTATTTTTAAAAGTCAGTATTTCTTTTGTTTCAAGTAAGTATTCCTATACACTTATATTGTTTATATATTTCTATCTAATGCTAATCATTTACTCACAATTAAACTCTTACAAGAAATCATTCCTATTTGATTATAATCTTTTATTTGTACACAGTTATATGGTTTCACGCATCCCTATCTATTACAGATAATTTACAATCATATGGTTTCAAGAACCGTATTTGACGGCATATAAGACGCACGGTCGTGTAAGACGCACCCCCATTTCAACAGGTCAAATTCAGGAAAAAAAAGTTTTTTTGTGTATATATATATATTGTTGAAAACAGTCTAGCTGTGCATTACACAAGCAGAAACATAGCTGTGTAAAAGCAATTGGGCAGTACAGGCAAGCAATAAGTATACACAATACATTTCAATAGCGGGAAATAATAATAATAATAATGAAAAGGCCTACGGGAGGTCTCAAACTTCACCTGCAATGTATAAGACGCAGGGGCAATTTTTTGAGCCAAAATGTTTGAAAAAAGTGCGTCCTATATGCCGTCGGAAGCGCGTGGTGTAATGGTTAAAGTCATGGGAAATGGACTCGTCGCCACGAGTTCAAATCCTGGACGCGGTAACTGCATTTTCACTTAGCGCTAATACCCTTGGGAAAGGTATGAATCCAATTCTCCCTCCAGCTATGGGTAAATAGCAGGGCAGAATGGGCTCTTTAACCTTGGCTAGGTAACCAGTCTAGGAGAAGGAAAACTCTGAATTCAAACCTGTTAAACTCTGCTTAATAAATTGACCTTGTGTCACATCCTACTCGTGCGGAGGGGTTGGTAAATATCCTGTATTCCTATCTAATACCTAACAATTTTCAAACAGATCTATTTCACTCATATATATATATATATATATTTACCAATCCCTCCGCACGAGCAGGATGCGACACAAGGCCAATTTTCCTTCTCCTAGACTGGTCACCTAGCCATGGTTAAAGAGTCCAGTCTGCCCTGCTATTTACCCATAGCTGGAGGGAGAATTGGATTCATACCTTTCCCAAGGGTATTAGCGCTATGTGAAATGCCAACAGCTTCGTCCAGGAATTGAACTCGCGTTGACGAGTCCATTTTCCTACGACTCTAGCCATTAGACCACGCGCCTCCATAAATTTCACTCATATATGGGACCATAACGCGCGTGGTGTAATGGTTAAAGTCATTGGAAATGTACTCGTCGCCCCGAGTTCAAATCCTGGATGTGGTAATTGCATTTCACTTAGCGCTAATACCCTTATGAAAGGTATGAATCCAATTCTCCCTCCAGCTATGGGTAAATAGTAGGGCAGACTGGGCTCTTTAGCCTTGGCTAGGTAACCGGTCTAGCAGAAGAAAAACTCTGAATTCAAACCTGTGGAACTCCGCTTAAGAAATTGACCTTGTGTCACATCCTGCTCGTACGGAGGGGTTGGTAAATATATATATATATATGGGACCATAACATGTACTAACACTTCAGGTCAGAGTGAACTTGGCAACAAAAGCAATGAAGAGATAACGCTCACTGTTATACTCAGGAGACCCCTTTTCTTGTCCTATGTGCAGCGGATACATTCAGGGTATTCTATGCCTCACTGACAAGAGAAAAACAGCGCTGGATTTAGAAAATAACTTAATAGTCTCAGTTTATAATATGACGGCAAGCAAGCGCAGCTTGCAAACTATTGCTAGAGAATTACATTTCATATTATTAATGTCTTTCTTGAAACACGCACGCACGTACGCACACACAGGGAGACGGATGCTTGCATACACACACCCTAACGTACATGTCTATCGTATCACGCATGTGCGGCGAAGCGCACATGAAGATTTTTCTTCTCTTTGACGAGTCTTAGTGTTGTAGCATTGAAGGTTTCGCGCGACACGTTCTATCACACTGAACATAGCTCGGTCTGCGCAATTTAAAGCGGTCGACGAGCCGTAAAAAAGAACTCCGCCCTTTGGTGTCTGCTATTTACGATTAAGATATTGCAGTCATTATCAGCATATTGCCATCTGTAAGTTTTTGGCGTCAAACTTCACATGTACACATGCAGTTGTCTGTAATGGTTGCACACACACACACACACACACACATATATATATATATATATTATATATATATATATATATATACTAGCTGAAGTACCCCATGCGATTAAAAGGTCAAGGTTTAGATCGTAGTTCTTTATCATAACAATAAAAACGATTCCTTGGTAGTCGACCAGAAATAGGCATGATATAGATACCCCTTTTGCTTGAACGAAACTTAGGAATATGATATTGTAAGAGATTTAACGAAATCTCTAAAATTGTTAATATAAACAATATATATATATATATATATATATATATATATATATCTTATTATAATGGAGATTGTGTGTTTGTCTGTCTGTAACCGAAACTATATTACTACTCAAGTCACAATTCCCTTTGTTATTTACATCATATCATATTCTCCATAATTTTATTTTTATTTAAACCTCAATTATTAATAAAATTGTTTTACAATATCAATACTGTTATCAGTACTGCTTCATCTACCTACTAATAACATGCAATTGTACTTATATATACAACAAAATAGAGTTTACAGTGTTAACGGGAAGGCTAATTTGCATATTAATTTTAAAAATTTGATTTTAATAGATATCTGCTTAGTATTATTGATTTCTAATTGTTTGGTTTTATCTTATTGAATATGAGCAAAAATCTCGGGGATAAATCTTAAAAGAAATCACTAACAAGAATAAATAACTGTAATTTTATTCTTTATTTCCTATTTTAACTAAATAGTTGAATTAGAAAAATTTACCAATGAAATACGGGAGTAAGGGAATCTGATGGAAGAGTTAGTTCCAAAGTTGTTCTATTTTTCAATCATACCCCCTCTGTTCCAAATCTTTTTATCTGCATTCTTATTCAGTTTCATTAGCCTTTCTAATTTAATATAATATTTTATTACATTTAAACTTAAATACTTGCACCCGGAGGGTACGTATATTTGCTAGTATATTATAATATATTAATATTTTGAAGGCCAATACAATGCGTATGAAAAATAAAAACAAAAAAGATGTTATTTTTGTCTTATTGATTTCGAAGCATAAACTTCATCATCAGAGTTTCGTATCAGAAATGGACGTTATATGTTTTTCTTTGTGTGGTTATAATTTCTCTTCTTATTTCCTTTTCCTCTCCTTTTTTCTCTCTTTCTTCTTCTCCTCCTTTATGAATAAAATGGGCGAATAACTGTAATTTCTTATTTCTGTCTTTTTAAAGATTGTTTGTTGAGAACAAATGTATCTAATATTGTCTGTCATCCGGTCAATGTGTTCCAAGTTTGTTGTAATAATAATTTCATACGCATTGTATTGGCCTTCAAAATATTAATATATTATAATATACTTAACAATGCTTCAAGCAAATTACCAATTGCTTTTATATATATATATATATATTTACATATATATATATATTATATATATATATATATATATATATATGAATTTAACATTTTGAAAAAACTATTTCATTCTGTCGGACTAACTTCCATTTATTTACATATATATATATATATATATATATATAGGGTAAACTATAGACACGTGTTTCGAGGTATCACCTCTCATCAGTATAGTTATACGATTTTTAGCAGCTACCTCTGGCTGCGTTCGAGACCCGAACGAACTTACGCTCGCCAAGCCTCTTACCCACACATCCACAGTCAGTCGCCAAGTACTGCAGGCTATTTAATCGCTATATTTCTAAGGGGAAATGACCTTCACCTAGAGTTCTCAGACTTTGTAAACAAAGTGAGATTTGGCTGAGCCGAATACGGTGAATCTATCTATCTATCTATCTATCTATCTATCTATATATATATATATATATATATAATATATATATATATATATATATATGCTTTCTTTCAAACAATTGTGTAGGAAGGATTTATTAAATTGCCAGTGAACTGTCTTTGATACTTTTGTATATGCATGCTACGATACCAGTTCCACTGTTTGAGTTTGTTACAAATACCCCTCCCCCATGATGAAGTCTCATACTTAAGTGTTGGGCCGCTAATTTAGTTACGATTTCACATACCGTTTAAAACTTTTTTTTTCTCATTTTGCCGACATTATATTTTTTCCTTTTATTTTTTCCTCTTTATCATTTTTCTAGACATAGGAGTTTTTTAAAAAAAAAACCTGTCGCAATTTGCAAAGCTCAATGTGTACTCTTATTGTTAGAGTTACAGAGCAAATTTATATATATATATATATATATATATATATATATATATATATATATAATATATATATGGTTTGTTTTGTTTTACGGCATATCAAACTCAGTGGGTCATTTAATGCCGATAAAGTTTTGAAATATATCAATTCTTAATGGATAATACAATTTTTTTATAAATACATTTTTCTATTTAACCCATAGATGGGACCCTAACAGGTACTACCACTCCGGGTCAGAGTGGACCAGGGAGCAATGGTAATGAAGGGGTGCTCCACATTCCCCAAACCTCCAAAACTGGAACCTCACCATCAGATAGAGTTTAACGTCATTCCCAGGATATGTAGACCCGCAGCCACCGCCTTCTAGCACCCATATGATAAAAAGGGGTTGGGGCTTGCCATAAGTGCAATAGGGTTGGGAAAATCATATAGGTGCTAGGGCTCGACATGACCAGCCAATTGATCGGAGGGGGCCTCTCCGACCGCCCGTCTAGCCCAAGATAGGGCCAAAGTGGAGTATTGCATGTCATGAACTGCTCATCCACCTGGGCTCTATCCTTAAGCATCACGGGTCGCCACCGACGGCCAACAGGTGGCCCCAATCGGGGAGTCTTACCCCTATGCAGAGGTGCAGTCGGTGCATTCTAACGCCCCACCGACAGGGCGGATATATATATATATATATGTGTGTGTGTGTGTGTGTGTGTGTGTGTGTGTGTGTGTGAATAAAAGGAAGTGAATGCGACAGTATGTAGTATAATAAAAAAATTGAAAAAACACAGGTTTAAATGAGTTAAGTGGTGAGTTTATTGGCTGACGCTGCAGTGTTTCGATCTATTAATTAGATCATCTTCAGGGCTTTTGTTGGTATGTGGAAATTTTTTTATCACTTTCCACATACCAACAAAAGCCCTGAAGATGATTAATTAATAGATCGAAACACTGCAGCGTCGGCCAATAAACTCACCATTTAACTCATTTAAACCTGTGTTTTTTTCAATTTTTTTTAATAATACACACACACACACACACACACACACACACACACACACATATATATATATATATATATATAAGTAAAAAAAAATAACAAAAGACTTAGAGATTTTGCATTATAGTTTAAGCTTCCTGAAATAGACTATCTCTAAGTCTTTTGTTATTTTTTAAAACTTTTTTTACTTATATATATATATATATATAATATATATATATATATATATATATATATATATATATATATGCTACGGCAAGAAACTGCAGTCGGAATATTTTTTAACATTCGCTTTTAAAAACATTATATATATATATATATATATATATATATATATATATGAGATTTATCCAAAATTTGGTAGTAAGGGATGATTCTAAGGGAGCCGGTTTAAATCAACTTAGATTTATATAGGCCCCAATTTTGGTCGAAATAAATTTATTATGGAATTACGGTGTTGAGTTCTTCCTTCCTTTATATATATATATATATATATATATATATATATATATATGTTTTTAAAAGCGAATGTTAAAAAAAATGTTAAAAAATATTCCGACTGCAGTTTCTTGCCGTAGCAATTCTCCAGGAAAATTCCCTGAGGAATTGCTACGGCAAGAAACTGCAGTCGGAATATTTTGTAACATTCGCTTTTAAAAACGTATATTTAGCTCTTTTTATTGAGCAATTTTTAAATCGATTTTTATTAACCCAGAAATAAATGTATTTGCTTCGTGGATTAGCAAAGATCCGTAATATATATATATATATATATATATATATTAATATATATATATATATATGAACAGACTGATAAACAAGGACTATCACTTGATTTTCTCGTTATTCTGTGATAACATCTTTTTATCACCTTCCTTATATCAACAAATGCCATGAATATGATCTAATTAATAAATCGAAACACTGCAGCGTCGGCCAATAAACTTACCACTCAACTTATTTAAACCTGTGTTTTTTCAATTTTCTTAATATACAACATACCGTCGGATTCACTTCCTTTTCTTCACATACACACACACACACACACACACACACACACACAGACACACACACACACACACATACATCTATGGGTTAAATAGAAAAACATAAGTTGATAAACAAAATTGTATTATCCATTAAGAATTGATTTATTTCAAAATTTTATCGGCATTAAATGACCCACTGAGATTGATATGCCGTAAAACAAAACAAAACAAACAAACGCACACAAACAAGCAAACACACACACACACACACACACACATATATATATATATATATATATATATATCTTATTATAATGGAGATAGTGTGTTTTTCTATCTGTAACCGAAACTACATCACTACTCAAGTCACAATTTCCTAAATTATTTACGTCAAATTCTCCATGATTTCATTCTTTTAAACCTTCAATTATTAATAAAATTGATATTCATTATTAATACTGTTGAGCATATCTACGTATTAATAACATGTAATTGTATATATATATACAACAAAATAGCGGTTTACAGTTTGAACGAGAAGGCTAATTTGCATATTGATATTTAAAATTTAATTTTAATAAACATATGCTTGATATTATTGATTTCTAATTGTTTAGTTTTATCTTAATGAATATGATCAAAAATCTTGGGGATAAATCTTAAAAGAAATTTATTTACAAGAAGAAATAACTGTAATTTTATTCATTACTTCCCATTTTAACTAAATAGTTAAATTAGAAAAATTTAGTAATGAAAGATGGAAGAGTAAGTTTCAGTTGTTCTATTTTTCGATTATTTCTGTTTCAAATCTTTTTTTTTTTCATTCTTATTTAGTTAGTCTTTCTAATTTAATATGATATTCTATTACATTAAAACTTAAAAACTTGCACCCGGAGGGTGCATATATTTGCTAGTATATATAAAGGTATTTATATAATCCATTTATTAATTACCTGATATAAGCATTTACATTTTTGAATTTTGTCTTGGACAATTTGGACGGTCTCATTTTTAACCAGAAGGTGTTGCAAGATGGTAACGAGCGGAAGATTAAGGAACAAGAGTGTTAATATTATATCTTTAATATGTAACTTAGCATCTTAAAAGAGTTAAACATCTTTGTTAAAGACAAAGGATAAGAGTAATTATTGGATTATTCCTCACTTTATAAGCTCGGATTGTCGATGTATCTCCATCAGTTTCCGAAAGAGGCTTGATTAATTTCTTTTTTTTTCTTTTGACATTTATTGTTTTTTTTTTCTTTTTTTCTTTTTCTTTTATGTATTGTTTTTTTCTTTTTTCTTTTTCTTTTATGTATTGTTTTTTTTTTTTTTTTTTTTATTCCTGAAAAAAAAAATTCTTATCTGTCTACGTCTGTTTGTCTTGCATTGTTGTAATCTCTCAAAATCAGTTAAGCACATTTGATCTGCACGGTCTTTACGTATGTTGTAGATAAGAATTCTTTTATTTATTTATTTATTTTACTTACATTGTTTTTACTTCTTTTCTGTATTTTATTTCGTGTTCAGAAAATTAAATGAGTTACACACACCAAACTGATAGATAGAAAGATAGATCTGATAAAAACGTAGAGTTTCTCTGTTGATAAATATCGCGAAATCTATTTGTATCTATCTGGCCTATATAACTGTTTAAACTGTTTATAACTGTTTATAACTGTTTAAACCTATTCAAACAATGTTAATCAAGTTGAACCTGTTGCCAGTTTTCTCCGATCACGCCGAGGCAACGTTAACATTTCGATTGTTGATTAGAAACAAATACAGGTATTTAGCTAAATTATCTATACTTACCTATGACTTTTGAAATAGTCATCGCTATTTTATGTGAAAATCTCCTTATATCTAATGTAGGGACCGGATTAGCTTGGTGTTTGTGATGGGTTGAAGAAGATCCAAGTTTTGATCCCCACAATTTAAATGTAAACATTAACACTAGCACTAATATGACTACATCTTGAAAGAATTCTTGTTATATTATAAGAGAGATCAAATCTACATATGATCAATAATCTGTCTATTTTAGAGAAAACAAATAGAATTTATTTTTGTTTAAAAAGATTATTTTGGTGTATTATTTTTATCCTGGGTAATACTAGATTCTCCTGCTACTATATAAAAGTAAACAGTAAAGTCGTCGGGGTGGCTTAATGTCGGTATCAGTCAGACAGCGAGGGAGCCTATCCCCTTTTCACTAATGCTAGACCAAAGAGATTGTTTTTTTTTGGCGTCTGAGGCGGAGCACCACACCTACCATCAGCTCCTTACTTTACCGCACAGATCCCTGTGCTACTCATACGCTGAGTTGGCGAGGGCTAGTATCGAACCCAGAACCCTGTACCGATTGAGCTAATCCACCCCTGTAATGTGTGTGTGTGTGTGTAAGTTGAAAATGGAATTGAATCCGATGATATGTCGAAAGGAAAAATAATTAAAGGAAAGAAAATGTTGAATGGATAAAATAGATTTACAAACGCGTGTTTCGGCCAGGAGTTTGTTCATGTACACATGTATTCTATTTATTATTATTTTAAATCTAAAATAAAATAATATAATAGAAAATGATATAATCTTTAACAGAAACAAACTTTATATACATTAATTTACAATTGGCATATTCAATTGTTCTTTCAGCGGTGTTGCAGACTGTATGTGTCTGTACGTAGTCGTGTTTGTAAAGTGCTCATGTATTGTTTATATTTTTGTGATTGGATATGTCAAATTGTAACAGTTTTGATAAAACAATGTCTGTGATTGAAACTTGTGTCATATTGAGTAGAAGAGAGAGAAAATATGAAACGAAAAAATAGACGGACCTGTTGAGTCGTATTTTATGTTTTCGGACAGCGTCTTCTCCCCATTGTGTCGAGTTGGAAAGAGCGTCCGTTCCCACTGTCGAGTTAGGAACATCGGCTCCAACTCTGTCGAGACGAGTAGAGCGTAAGCTCCCCACTCTGAAGTTTTTCAGCTCTATGGACCTTTTTATAATTTTCTTTTGTCATTGTCTACATGATCATTAAGTTAAATTTAAAATTGGAATTTTCAAATATCAGCTGTTTTCTAATGACGTAAATATCGGATGATTTTGTAACATTCCGATGGCGTAGATATTTTCAATGGAATTTAAACCATTGTTTTTATTTTACTAAAATATTTCTAAACTAATATTTATTCGATTCTTTTTTGTTTACATAATTCTAAACTCATGACATACAATTGTAAATTACTTGATGCAGAAAACTTAATTATTTAAATGTATTCAATTCCACATGCACGTAAATAGGGGCCAACGTCCATACTAACATGCTGTTATATACTATATCCATGTTGGGTTATACACAATGAGTTCTTTTAATACAGAGAGGAGAGAGATAGACAGATATATATATATATAATATTATATACATATATACATAGATGTATAACTTGTTACTTCTACTTCTTTGGCCATTTGTGATCGCTTGGTCTTCTTTCCATTCCATACCTCTTAGTCGCCATGTTGGATTCTATTTCTGTCTTGCCTTCGGTGTGATTTTTGTCTGGTTCTTCTTTCCAGCCATGTTCTTCATCTTCTGGCTTGGCCCGTCTTCTAGCTAAGACATGCATTAATTAACAACCCCTGTTGCCTTTTAAAAACTTTTTATTTAACTTTTCTTACTAACATCGCGCGAGGAGCTCAGCCAGACAAGAGACGTCTCTCTTACTTAATATCCTGGCTGCAACTGAGGACCTAACTAGATCTCACGCTATATTCACGTGATTTTTCCGTTTTCCCGCTTCTGTGATCAAAGTTTCCCAACGGTCTGTAACTTTCCATTTGGGCTTTTTGTATTTTCACTACACAGTGCTGTCAATAATCTATGCTCCCATTGTTAGATTTCTGCGATCACGCCGAGGCAAAGTTAACATTTTGATTGTTGATTACAAACAAATACTGGTATTTAGCTAAATTATCAATACTTACCTATGACTTTTAAGATAGTCACCGCTGTCTATTTTCTATTAAAATCTAGTATCTCTCTATAACTAACATAATCTCTTTTTGAAAATGTAATGGAAATATTTGTGATGTTAGATTTTGAAAGTGAGGTACATTTTATGCATAAATTAATAAAAGATTTTATCATAAAATGTGAACATCACCAAAATAAAAGAACATTTACATAGTACTAGCAGCGGCTACCCTGCGTCGCCTGGGTAGAGGGGGATTTTTAAAGTTAGTTCCGCAGATCCATTATTACTGAATCGTGAATTGAATCCTCGTGGGATGCCCCATTTAAATCCCTATGTAAAAAAAAAACACCTTGCATTGATCCAGCTACTCCGAAAAGAAATGTTAATGTCTACTATCTAAAATATTAAATGAAAAAAAAAAACCATGCTGTTGTTATATGAATTTTATTTTTTATCATCTTCATGAATATAAATCAAATATCTATTATTTTTGCTCAAAAGCCAAGCCCTGGTGATATTTAATGTGTATATACATGCAACTGCCCTTTATATATGTATAGAAGATGAGTTAGTACTGCTAATTATGAAATTAAAGAAATCGTCATTTTGATCTTTGAAAATGACGGCAGTTCTCTTTGAATGTCATGTGTCTAACTGCAAATAATGGCGTTAACTTTAAGGATTATGTGACGTCATATGGCAGCATGTGACGTAACGGTAAGCGTAATTTTGATAATCACGTAGGCGAGAGACTGACAGTAAACCAAGCGCTGCTGTGTTACATTATGGTAGAATATAAATTGTATATAACTCTAGTTTTACAGTGCTTGACCTGTCACTGACCCATGTGTATGTTCTCTGGTTGGTCAGTTCAGTTCGTAGAGTAGGAGATGAGCCTGAAATTTAAGGAGTTGGGTGCTAGCTTCGGTTTTGGAGGAGATGGGCGTGTATCCCAAAGATGGCCATTTCTTACACGCGCAATGCTTAATTTGAGCTAAATGAAGACGTCTGAAAAATATCTAATTCTTATGGGTAAATATTGCTCTGTATGTAATAATTAATAATTTATTAATTATTGTTGCGTAGCGCCCTCTTCGCTACTCTGAATCGTATACGTTGGTGGTATACTGCGAGTGTCTTCACTAACACTAGACGATATATGTAGTGGTTGCTTAATGAAATCTACAACACAAGGTATAGTAGGAATTTTGACTTTATTTCTTCAATTCCCTCGTGGTGCGTGTGAGTGGCGAGCGTTGACAATGGGAACTACTACAGCTGTTGGGATGAATAGCGTTGGGGAGGCGGGAGGTGGCTACGAGTGTCGGTCACTCCGTTCGCCGTCTCCTCCTGACTGTTCTCTCGAGTCGAATCGTCTTGCCTTTTGTATTTCTCAAAACGCCTACGCGCCTCCTTTGTTCGCATTTTATCAACTATCAAATCTATTTTCGGCATCTTAACCCCTTTGTCATTTTTGTCGTCTTTTCTTTGCTTTGTTTAATTAACAGGAAATTCCTATTTCCGTTTGTACAATATCCAACATTATCATACATTGAGCTCTCTTAGGGATTTGAAATAATTATTGTATAATTCTATAGGTGGGCATCTGTATGGGTATGCATTGTGTATATATGGAGGATATAGATAATTCCAAATACAATTACCCCAATTTACCTGTCTATTGAATGTTTTAACTTGATGCTACGATGTGATGTTTACGATAAATCCCATTGTGTTCGCAGATCTAAGGAAATAATAAAGTGATAGGGATTTTCTTTGAGTTGAATCCATTGTATCTAGATTGAAAATTTACTCGATAACCGTAAATCCATTGAGTTCATATTGTGTTGTATACTCTCTTTCCTTACTTTCTCACTTCTATTATTCTTCTTCCAGCGTCTCTTCTAGCGTCTGGACTTCGTCTTGGGACTTCGTGTCTGGTCTTTCATTGGGGATTTCTCTTTATCAGAAGCCCTGTGTCATTGGTAGTTTTTAGATAATAACACAAGACTTCGATTTAACTTAGATCATATTTTATTCTGAAATCCCCACCAGACTACCTGCGCAGATTGAGTCGGCACCGTGCATAACACGACTTACGCCGTCGTGGCTTTGGCCGATCTGACTCAAATCTATTTCTAATCTAAATCGGAAGAGGGTCTACTCCACCGATTCTCACGGTATCCACCGGAAAGAATCAGGATGAGGTCAAGCCTTGTCATTCAATCCTTCAAGGCCGTGGGCTGCAAATTATAACAGCCATTTTGGTTTCTACACTACTGTACATAAATATTAAGAATCTAATAATTATGTAACAGGTTTAGCAATTGTGGATTGTGCACACGTACAAAATCTTGATTTTTCTCAAAAACTGCTTGTCAAAAAGTATCGAGATTCTGCACTGACTGGTCAAGGCGCAATTCATTAAAATGTTGCTTATTATTATTATTCTTATCAATTAAATCTAAGTCTGACCTTCTGACCTTCTGACCGGAATTTGGTAATTCGTTTGTACGAGGTATGTCTGAAAAGTAATGAGACTGGTATCACAGACAATTCATTTAAAAACAATTCATTTTCAAACAACAAACTAAATGTTTTCTCCTCCAAATTAGTCCCCTCTTGAATCAAATGGGAAAAAGAAAAGGTTGTTACGATTTTTGTGGCCATTCTTTAGACTTCAAGCAATAGCACTGTCCAACGGAGATCCTTGGTGTTAAGCAGAGCACGTCCTTAGTAAAGAATCCTTTGGTTTTTCCTTGGTGCTCCTCAGTCTTGCAGGTCCTTCGTCAATGATTGCAAATCGACATCTCTAAGTATATACGTCTTTATAGAAGAAGAAGAAGAAGAAGAAGAAGAAGAAGAAGAAGAAGAAGAAATATGGAAATCTAGAAATATAAGGATAAAAATAACTCGATATTATGATTTTTGATAAGCAATGCTAGGTAGGGTTATGGTTAGGTTTAACGTTTGCATTAAAGAAGAAGAAGAAGAAGAAGAAGAAGAAGAAGAAGAAGAAGAAGAAGAAGAAGAAACATGGAAATCTAGAAATATCTATTAATAAAGGAGATTCGTTTCCGGTTTTTTGTCTGTAACAAAAATGACGTCACTGCTTACATCACATTACCCAAAATCGTCATAACATAGAATAAAATTTATTCTACGATTTTTGGCATCTTCAAATTTTGAGTGTATTTATTCAATAAATACACTCAAAATTTCAACATGCAACATTAGACAGTCTCATTGTTTTTTTAAAAGAAGTTTTAATAAATACATGACTGGTATTATATATCTATATATAGTTTGTTTTATTTTAAAAAACATGAAGACTGTCTTGTTCGCATGTTGAAACTTTGGTGTATCTATTGAATAACTACACTCAAAATTTGAAGATGAAATCGTGTAATTTTAATTCTATGTTAATGACGCATATTTAATGTGGGTAATGGTGAGTAAGAGTGACCGCTCTTTTTGTTACCAAACGACAAAACCGGATAACGCATCTTCCTTTATTAATCAGACTATTCTAGTTTCCATGTTTTTCTTCTTCTTTCCTTCTTCTGAGCTTCTCCTTCTTCTTCTTCTCTTCTTCTTCTTTATGCAAAGTTAACTAATAACCTACCTAGCATTGTTATCAAAAATCCAAATATCGAGTTATTTTTATCCTTATATTTTAGATTTCCATATTTGCTCTTCTTCTTCTTCTTTCTTGCTTCTCTTCTTCTTCTCTATAAAAGACGTATATTACTTAGGAGATTGTCGGTTTGCAATGCATTGGACGAAAACACTGCAAGAGTGGAGGAGCACAAGGGAAACCAAAGGATTCTTTAAACTAAGGACGTGCTCTGCTTAACACAGGATCTCCGTTGGACAGTGCTATTGTGAAGTCTAAGAATGGACAAAAATCGGTACACCTTTTATTCTTTTTCCCATTTGATTCAAGAGGGGANAACCCCCCCCAGGAGAAGGGAAAAATTTTTATTTTGTTAATTTGGATGGTTTCGATTCTTCTTCGGATTTCCAATTCGTCCAGGCTCTTTTCCAACCCCCTGGCATCATTTTCATGAGAACCATTTACAATTGGCCCGACCTTTACCTTCATGTTCCACAGTTTTTTTTCAGCTCTCTGGCCAGGTCCTAGTATTTGTCTATCTTTTCGTTTCTCTTTCCACTTCACTCTGCAATCGGCAAAATCCACGAGATTACACGTTTTATTATTTTTGTTAATTATAACTATTTTGTTAATTAATACTAAGTCTATCTATTTCATTTTGTTCGTATCTGTCTATCAATCTATCTATTTCAGTTTGTTCATATATTTATCTTTCAATGTATCTATCCATCCTATCTTATTCAGTTTTGTTCATACTATCTATCTATCTATCTATCTATCTCAGTCTCTTCATATCTGTATATATATATATCTGAGTCTCTTTGTTATATCTATCTATCTATCTATCTATCTATTTCAGGTTGTTCACATCTATCTATCTATCTATCTATCTATCTATCTATCTATCTATTTCAGTTGTTCATATCTATCTATCTATCTATCTATTTCAGGTTGTTCACATCCATCTATCTATCTATCTATCTATCTATCTATTTCAGTTTGTTTATATCTATCTATCTATTTATCTATCTATTTCAGTTTGTTCACATCCATCTATCTATCTATCTATCTATCTATATATAATATATATATATATATATATATATATATATATATATATATACGCACGCTCTTCTAAGGAATGGAGCACTTTGTGACGGCCTTTACACACAAAGCGATGTGTGTTATAAACAGTTAAAATCCCCTTCCCATTCTGTAATTAAAGACAGCCTAATGTTTAAGTGCCGGACTGACCACCCAACCGATCGGATTTCAATTCCGGCTGTAGGTAGCTTACAAAATGTCTAGCCACACTGAGGAGACTTGATAAGTCGAGACACGTGTCTGTGGATGACCCTATATATATATATATATATATATATATCAATCTATCTATTTCAGTTTGTTCATATTCTATCTGGGATTTGGCGATCGTCTGTTATCTCAAAGACCCAAAGAATTTTATGCGTCTTATTCTTTAGGGCAGATTCCGGTTTGTGCATATACCATTCAGTAGCATGGCTAAAATTGAATTTATTGCACAATTCCCAGTGGATCACCCTTCCACAGAGTCGTGCTTAGTCTTGTACTTTTTATCGGCTAGTTTTGCTGCATTCACTTATTATATGACTAAAAAGCGGCTACCCAGCATCGCCTGTGTAGAGGGAGTATTTTTTTAGAAAATTTAGTCTCATAGATCCATTTATTACTGAATCGTGAGTTGGTTCCCACAGGATGTCCCACTAAAATCCCCACGTAAAAATACCTTGTGCTGATCCAGCCAGCCTGAAAAAGAAATTAATGTCTACTATTTACACATTAAATAAAAACCCAAAATAACATGCAGTTATCATTTAATTTTTATTTTTTTAATTATATTCACGAATATAATCAAATCTCAAATCTTCATTATCCCTCAAAAAACCAAGATATAATGATAGTGAATGTATATATATATTATATACTGGTATACCAGTCCACCAATGTTTCGTCACTAGCGCTTTCGGCAATGCACTTTGCCATCCTCAGGTGGGAAACGATGGAATAGTTTTCATGTCTCGTTTTTAACGAGAACGAGTAGAAGCAAGGAATTAGTGGGAGGTAATATCAATTGGTAGTGGGAGGTTTTTGGAATGGTAGTAGTTTGAACAAAGCAGTGGTGAGACATGAAAACTATTCCATCGTTTTCTCACCTGAGGATGGCAAAGTGTATTGCCGAAAGCGCTAGTGACGAAACATTCGGTGGACTGGTATACCAGTTCCACCCTGACACCAGAAGGATGGCCCGAAGATTAGAAAGGATCAACGAAAGACTTGTCAGACAGGAACTGTCTGTTCAATTCAACGAAACCTGTATAAAAGAAAAAATGCTGCCTAAATACACTTATATATATATATATATATGGAGGATATGTGCTTAATTGAAGTCATACCTAATTTTGAAAATTAGTTAGGTCGAAATGTACATTCAGGAATTGACATTTTCTCGATTTGTTTAGCCCTACATTTGAACAGATATGCCCGCCTAAATTCATTAATTATTAACTAATTAATTTTCAAAATTAGGTACGACTCAATTAAGCACATATCCTCCAAAAATTGCCATATCAAATAAACACATTGTTTGTTTACTTACTCTCATATATATATATATATATATATATATATATATATATAAGTAATCCACAGACACGTGTTTCGGAGTATCACTCTTCATCAGTGTTGTTATACCGTTTACCAGCTACCCCTGGCCGGGTTCGAGACCCGAATGAACTTTCGTTCGCCAATCCTCTTACCCGTACAGTCATAGGCAGCTGTCAAATATAGGGGAATATTTAATCGCTACATTTCTAAGCGGTGTCACTAATTGTTTTATTTTCATAGTTTCCTCCGGACATACATACATACCAACTGCCCTTTATATATAGATAGATTAACCGTTTCGTCTCCGTCTCAACACATTCTACACTGGCTATTCTGCTGCGTCTTATCTAGTTTTTCCCTTATATAATATGTTCTTATAATTTGCCTTGTGCTACTCTTATAAGGGATTCTGTTGGAGGTGCGTGGTCTAATGTTTATAGTCGTAGGAAACGAACTCGTCAACGCGAGTTCAATTCATGGACGAATCTGTTGGCATTTCACATAGTGCTAATACCCTTGGGAAAGGTATGAATCCATACTTTTCTCCCTCCAGCTATAGGTTAAATAGTAGGGCAGACTGGGCCCTTCAGCCTTGGGTAGGTAACCAGTCTAGGAGAGGGATAACTCTGAATCCAAATTATCCCTCCAACTATGGGTAAATAGCAGGGCAGACGGGACTCTTTAACCACGGCTAGGTAACTAGTCTAGGAGAAGGAAAACTCTGAATTCAAACCTGTTAAACTCCGCTTAAGAAATTGACCTTATGTCGCATCCTGCTCGTGTGGAGGCGTTGGTAAATATATATAAGGGATTCTGTTTCTCTTTTGAGTTTTTCCACTTCTTAGCTATGTCCATGACTTCTGATGTGATATTTCTTCAAATTGTTGCTTGAAGTATCCATATAGTTGTTTTTCTTCTCGTTTCTGTATTATTATTATTATTATTATTATTATTATTATTATTGTTGTTGTTGTTGTTGTTATTACTTAGTTAGTTAGTCACTTAGTTGAAACAATATAACTGTGTACAGATAAATTATTTATTTATTTAAAAAAAATATTCTGTTTGTGTCGTCTTATTATTTGTAGATCAAGTTTAATCCCCACGGAGAACTCCAATATAATAATCTTGTGCCATACTAACTAATAAATTCCAGTGTTGCATAATGTTATATGAATGTAGAATGTTCGAGTGATTAAAACACTTAGAAAGAGAATACTTGCTATAATCCAAATGTTTATTTTAAAGAATCTAATAAAAACACACACACGATACATACATATATATATATATATATATATATATATATATATATATATATATATATATATATGCGTGTGTGTGTGTGTGTGTGTGTGTGTGTGTGTGTGTTTTCCGTTCTTCTGTTTTTTCTCCTTTGTCTAAGTCTAATTCACCGACTGCAACTCCTATACCTACCAGGGCCCCAAAGATCTCTTCTGACATCCCCTATCACGTGACCCCCAGCTCGAGATTAACGCGTTGCTGTCACAGATAACCAAGAGTATGGCTTCAAATCCGCCTGATAGCGACATCTTCTCGCTGTATTTCTGGAGGAGAAGTGTTATTATTCGTTGCGTTTTTCACACAACCTTATCAGGTCTGACGTATTTAAGAAAGACAACGACGTCTAAAACCCAAAGCTCTGATTAACAGATCAGTTTACCCTACCAATTTAATAACTAATTTGAAAAAATAGATAAATAAAGAAGAAAACGATTCCTATGTAGATAAATGGTTATCGTATTGAACTGGAGGCTACACGATTCTTTACTGTCAGTCTTTGGGCTGTTGTTAACCAATTGGAGAAAGGAAAATTAATAAATAATTAGCAATGAAAAATGACGTAAGTCGGTTGGATTGGAAATTATTTTATTTCTCTGAATGACGCTTGATGATTATCATTTACCCAACTCATCCAGACGAGCAGGATGTGACACAAGGTCTGTTCACGTCCCCAGCTATGGGTTAAATAGTACCACTACTGTTCGTTTACAAGGATGGCTTTTGCATTAAATAACCGACAAAGGTTGATATGCCATTAAAAAAAGGAAACCAAACCAAGCCATATAATTTCTGAATTTGAAATCTTCCAGAGAGGATGTGACACAAGGTCTATTTTAAGCGGAGTTTAACGTCAAGGTAAAATAGCCCATTATGCCCCTAGGTGGAAGGAGAATAGTTGGATTCATGCCTTTCTCAAGGGTATTAGCCGTTGGTGAAATGCAATCAGTCTCGTCCACGATTTGAAATCATGTCACCGTGTCCACTTCCAACGACGATAACCATTACACTATGGGCAATTCCAATTAAAAAAAGGTGAATAAGTAAATTCCATTGTCTGCGTTATTCGGACTATTGTCCTCATCTTCATTGTTATCTGTACAACGTTTCGACCGATGTGCCCTCCGGCCTTCTTCATGTATTTCTTGTCGGACTTGGGAACCTTCTCAGACTTGCGAACCTACTTTTGAGACTTGGGAACCTTCTTTTCGAACTCGGTAACAGTCTCGTTGTAATCGGGAACCCTCTTGTCGTAATCGGGAGCCATCACGATTACGACGAGAATGTTATTCTCTCTCTGATAGAGAGAAATCCCCAATAGAAGACCCTATCATTCATTGCCCTCGGGAGGTCCTCCGCACAGCATCCTCGCATAGTTGGTCAATGTAGGTTCTTGGTGGAACCTACTGACTATGTGGAAATTACTGACTATTTGTTTGTGGTCGACCATGCCTTTCCTATTCGTGTATTAACATCGCTTTCAGTGGATGAGATATTACTACCTCGGTATGTGAATTGTTCTACAAGCTTAAGAGGCTTACCGTCGAGCGTGGAGATGTTTCCTTTCTTTTTTAAAACATATGAACTCAGTTTTATCGGAGTTCACGTAGAGGCCGGCATTCCTTGCTGCCTCCTCCAAGCTATGTAGTAGTGACTCAGCCTGTGCGGTGTATCTGCATGTAGTGCGAGGTCATCAGCGTAGTCTGCATCTGTGACACACTCCTTAGCGGGTTCCGACTTCCGTCGCCACTGTCCTGCAGTCTATATCGACCGACACCCTTTCGGGGATCTCATGGGCGTCGCGTTAGGCACCTTAGCCGGACGTTTGGTTCATCCCACAGCGCCAGTTCTGCTTACCAAAAGCGGCCCACTTGGCACTCGCATTCGAATGTCGTCCGCACGAGGCGGACGATAGCGACGGCTCCGTTATTCGGGAGAGTCGACCCGTTCCACCCGTTCCGAGTTCGAGAGTAGGTCGAGGTCGTGAACGGTTATTAGTACGAAAATGAAACGCAAACATAATTTGAACTTAAGAGTCCACTTCGTATAATTATAACAGTTGCGTCGGGGGGAGTTGTCGTTTATTTTGAAATGAACTGTGATGGCAATGAAAGTGAAACGTCAAAATAAATTAGCTTTAAAGCAGGCGTTGGTGACACTACAAGTTGAAAGTTCTTTTGAAAGAGTCCGATCTTGTTAGCACATAATACCGATCCTTATTTTTGGCTATTAGCGACGGTGTCTTATGTACAAAACCAGTTGAGATAGCAACACGTCTCATTATTGTCTTTAAGAAGAAAAAAGCGAATTTAAGTGGATCCGAGTTCGTCATTTCTGGTCCAACCATTGGAGAACACAAGGAGCGGACAAGTCAAACGGCGCCGAACTTTGTCAACATCATTTATTTTATTTATGTATTTATTTATGGTTATCATTTTTTTTTTTTTTTTTTTTTTTGTACACTAAGAATTCTTGTGTAAATTTGTTGTCAACCGGGTGGGACAATCGAGTAGATAGTCAATTGTCTTGATTAAACACACGTCTTTAATTCCTTCTTTTCTTTTTTCTTTTCTCTTTTAAGCACTGCATGATATTTTCAGGGTGGCCCAAAAATGAGTTTCCTCTTTTGGAAGATTTCAAATTCAGAAATTATATGGCTTGATTTGGTTTCCTGTTTTTAATGGCACGTCAACCTTTATGGGTTATTTAATTGAATCACTGAATCACTGCTGCTTAATCCAGAGAAGGCCGTAAGAGGCATAACCTCTATGAGAACTCAGATAAAACGGAGTTCATACGTTTGAAAAGAAGATGGAGACATCTCTACACTGGATGGTAAGCCTCTGAAATTAGCTAGCAATATAGAAATATATAATCTACAGTATATGATGTCAATATATGCATAGGAAAGCGAAAAAAAATTATTGATCTGTACGGATTTTGGATGCCATGTGAAAGACCTACCAGAGAGAGGAGGGTCATAGGTATCCGTGTTGTCAGCGCGACCTGATGATGATGATAACATAATTCATAAAATTCTCCTATTACAACCAACAGCTACGTAGATGTTTTTTTTAGAGCCATCCTTGTAAAAGAACAGTAGTGGTACTATTTAACCCATAGCTGGGGACGTGAGGGAGTTCATACCTTTCTCAGTGGTATTAGTCCGAAAGGGAACATAATAGCATGACTAGAGTTTGAACTCAGTAATTGCGATGTCACAGTCCAGCATTTAGGGAACTGAAGAAATTAATCAAGTCGAAAAGGAAGAAGTTGTTGCTTCAGGATAACACGCCCGTTCACACTGCTCAGCTTATAGGAGCTGAAACAACCAACTGTGGTTTTGAATTACTCCACAGAATTAGCTCCATTTGACATCTTCATATTTCCTAAACTCAAATTTATTTCACTATCTATCTATGTCTCTCTGTCTCTGTCTCTCTCGCTCATATTCTATCTCACTCTCATTCTCTCTCTCTTTCTTTCCCTATCTATCTATTGCTCTCTCTCTCTCTCTCTCTCTCTCTCTCTCACACACACACTCTCTCGTATTTTCTCTCGCTCTCTCTCTCTTTCTTTCACTATGTATCTATCACTCGCTCTCTCACTTTCTCTCTCTCATATTTTCTCTCACTCTTTCTCTCTTTCTTTAACTATCTATCTATCACTCTCTTTCTGTCTCACACTCTCTAATTCTCTCACATTATATGTCTGTTTACAACTCCCCCTCTCTCTCACTCTCTATATAGATATATAGATATTAATATAGATATATACGTTTGTCAACAATTTTACATTCTCTCACCCCCTCTCTCACATTCTCTCCCTCTCACCCCCCTCTCTCTCTCTCTCTCTCTTTATATATATATATATATATATATATATATATATATGAAGATAGGAGGGTTGGAGTAAAATCCGACAGTATGAGGTGAGGTAAAAGGAAAAGTGGACAAAAAATTATAACTCAAACAAGTCTTAGAGTAGGAATATTTCGTCCTTATTGGGTTGAAGATGTCCTTATTCTAAGGACGAAATATTCCCACTCTAAGACTTGTTTGAGTTATTATTTTTTGTCCACTATCATTTTACCTTAAGTCATATATATATATATATATATATATATATATATATATATATATATATATATATATAAAGGACGCGTAAAAGCATATGCATGTTGTAAAAATAATTGTTTTTTTTTCTTAAAAAGAAAAGAAAGGGTACCCTAGTTAGATTTAAAATCAGAAATGATTTTCTTTTTTTCGATCAATGCTCCTCAGAGAAAAAATTTCATTGAAAGATGGTGATATAGTTTAGTTTTTTTGTTGTAGACAACGGAAAAGTCAGAAAGCAGTGAGAAAAAGGGAAATTTTTTTTTCTCAATAAGACAAGAGAATTTAAAATTTTAAAACTCTTGTGTCGTAAGGAAGATTTCTTCTCTGGACTTTTGGATTATATATATATATATATATATATATATATATATATATATATATATATAATATATATATATATATATATATAATCCAAAAGTCCAGAGAAAAAATCTTCCTTGCGACACAAGAGTTTATTTAAAAAAATCCTGTCACAGTTTGAGAGCTCAATGTGTGCTCTTAATGTTAGAGTCACAAAGCAAATGTATTTAAAAAAAAAAAAAAATCTGTTTTCAAATGCCTTTAAAGTAATAAAGAATTCATCGTTCGCATCTGATGAGTCGGGAGAGTTAGACACTTTGTCTAAGCTCCCTGAAATAGACTATAATGCTAAATCTCTAAGTCTTTTGTTATTTCTTTACTTATATATATATATATATCTTCTAAGGAATGGAGCACTTTGTGACGGCCTTTACACGCAAAGCGATGTGTGTATTAAAACAGTTAAAATCCCCTTCCCATTCTGTAAGTGAAGACAGCCTAATGGTTACGGTGCCGGACTGACACCCAACCGATCGGATTTCAATTCCGGCTGTAGGTAGCTTACAAAATGTCTAGCCACACTGAGGAGACTTGATAAGTCGAAACACGTGTCTGTGGATGACCCTATATATATATATATATATATCTTATTTATGTTGTCAACATTTTAGAAACAATGAAGAGGTCATATGTGGTGTGGATGAAGTTTTGGAAGAGTATGATGCAACCCTTTTCCGGGATTGGATTGCAACGCTTGAACATTGATGAATTGCATCGGTGTTAAGGGGGAAAACTGACTTGTTTCTCCGATTTCTTCTGGTGAGGCTTACAGCTCTCTGAAAGAAACTTGTGTTTATACACAGATATAGAAGTTAATGAATAGCGTTTTAATTAGATTATATTTGCTAATTAATTGTTTATTCAATGTTTATAATTTTAGATTTAATTACTGATTGAGTTTTAATTATGTTATCTATGTAAATAAAGCAACTGTCTGTCCGTTTGTCAGGGTATGGGTTCTTCATAAGATTGTGACACTAAAGCTACCGCTGCTTCTCGCCTGATACTCGGTCGGCTGTGGTTTTAGAATACTCCGACTGTACCTCTGCAGGGGGGTAAGACCACCCCCAATTTATTTGCCTCATACCCCACTTGTATGTGCTGGGCACAAGGCCTTGTTTTAACGTGGGCCCACCCACAAGCCGAAGCTCATGGGTGGGAAAGAACAAAAATTGCGTCGATCCCGTCGGCATTCCTCCTCAAGGGGGCGTCTCAGGCGCTGGGCAATAAACCCAGCCCTACTCCCAAGGGGGAAGGTATTGCCTGGGGGGATAGCCTCCTGGGATCGACGCTATTAATTCAACACGACCGATCCAGTGGCCGAAGCACACCGGACCCCCGAAGGACGGGCTGGTAGTGTAGTCGGTTACCTGTTGGTCGTGGATGGTGACCCGTGATGCTTAAGACCGGAATTCTCGAGGATGAGAAGTCCATGACATGCAATACTCCACTTAGGCCTTTACTCTGATCAATCGGCTGGTTACGCTGTAAAGATTCATGGTTCATACACGAACATACAACTCCGACACGTGGTGTTGGACAAAACATTTTATATGTCACAGCACAGAAATAAGACAAGATACAGAAGCAATAAAATACATGTACATAAACATATAAGAGTAGAGATAAAAGGACTGGAGAGTCTGTACATACAAAATCACTTACTAGTGATGGAGGGGCCGAAGATCCCCAGGAGAGTTGCATAGCGTTGGGGGCAGAAGCCCCCCACCGAGAAGGGTGTGACAATGTCTCTAACCCATGTGCTCGTACGAGGAGATGTATCAAAAGAGGCAGGGAGTTTCAAAACCCGCGCTTAAATACCAGAGGTCCCCTGGTTGGTCGGTTCGTAGACCCAGCGGGAAGATAACTCTTCCAGGCCAATGGGAAGCTAATCCCAACAACGCCAAGCTCTAGCACCTTGATTGTCCCAACCCTATTGCCCTTAAAGCATGCTCCAACCCATTTTTATGATATGTGTTAGAGGTTGGTGGCTGAGGGTCTTCATGTCCCGAGAATGACGTTAAACTCTATCTGATGGTGAGGTTCCAGTTCTGGAGGTCTGGGAAATGTGGAGCACCCGTTCATTACAATTACTTCCTGGTCCATTCTGACATATAGTTTGATTATAAAAAATATACTACCAAACATCACCCGAGGAAAAAAGAATTTGAAAAAAAAAAAAGAAAAGACCAAGATAGTCGTACCAACCGAAAATAATCGGTTGATACTATAGTACTTGACCAAAAGAAAAAACAATTTATATATATATATATATATATATATATATATATAAACCACCAGGATTTTCTAAAGCTAAAAAGTAAAGAGTGCTCAATACCTAAGTAGAGCAAATAACAGAGGTCTAGGGAATGTGGAGCACCCCTTCTACACCATTGCTCCCTGGTCCATTCTGACCAGGAGTGGTAGTACCTGTTAAGGTCCCATCTATGGGTTAAATAGTACAATGTGTTTATTAAAAAAATTGAATATCCATTAAGAATGAATTTATTTCAAAATTTTGTCGACATTAAATGACCCACCGAGGTTGATATGCCGTAAAATACAAACAAACCTTCCGGCTTAAACAGGTTTTTGATTAGTCTAATATAAAACTTAACAAAGGTAGCGATATTTTTCAAATAGAGTTAGCTGATTTACATTTAGAAAACAGGACGTATCGTAGCTAACTGTTGGAACAAACTAATTCTCACCAACCTGCCCAATTACAACCCCCGCTTACAGGAAGAAAGAGAGGAGAGAGATATACAGGTAGATATAAAGAGAAGCAGAGAGATAAACAGGTAGGTATAGAAACAGACACAATGATAAATGCAGGTGTAGAAGTATAAAGAGTAATAATATATATATATATATATATATATATATATATATATTATATATATATATATATAATTCAAACCCATTCTCAACAGATATATATATATATTGGGAGTAATAAGAAGAAATTAATCCGACAATATGTGGAGAAAGGTAGACAAACATGGGATTTTATACAAAATGGATGTTTATTGTGGGTTATGATGTCGACATGTCTGACATTCTTCAGGATGTTGGATTGAGTTCTTATATGAAAATGTTTACCGTTGAAGCAAGAACTCAATCAAACGTCGTGAAGAAGGCATAACAGAACAAAACGTTATAACGTCGACATCCCTACCCACAATAAACATCCATTTTGTACAACATCCCGTGTTTGTCTACCTTTCTCTACCACCACCACCACCACCACCCCTATATATATATATATATATATATATATATATATATATATATATATATAGGGTATTTGCCTCACATCCCACTTATGAACATTGGACACAAGGTCTCGTTTTTACTTGGGCGCATAAAAATTGCGTCGATCCCGTCGGCATTCCCCCTCAAGGGGGTGCCTCAGGCGCTGGGTAATTAACCCAGCCCTGTCCCTTTAAATCAAGGGGGCAGGTATTGCCTGGGGGATTAATTTACTTCGTCGATCCAATGACCGAAGCTTACTGGACCCCCGACTATGCACAAGCCGAATCCTTGCTACACAGCCTAGAAAAGGCAGCACGAAATGTCGGCCTATACGTAAACTCTGATAAAACTGAGTTCATGTCTTTCAAAAACAAAAGCGACATCTCCACCATCGATGGCAAACTCCTAAACTCGGTAGAACAATTTAGATACTTAGGCAGTAACATCTCCTCCACAGAAAACGACGTTAATGCACGTATAGGAAAGGCATGGGCCGCTATAAATAAATTATCGGTCATATAGAAATCCAATCTCACAGACAAGTTAAAGAGACAGTTCTTCCAGGCCATTGTCGTATCAGTGCTGCTGTATGGCTGCACCACCTGGACCCTAACTAAGCGACTAGAGAATAAACTAGATGGGAGCTGCACAAGAATGCTGCCGGTGATCCTGAACAAGACCTGGAAACAGCACCCTACGAGAAAGCAGCTGTACGGCCACCTGCCACATATCACCCAAACCATCTGAGTAAGACGGACAAGACACGCGGGACACTGCTGGAGAAGCAAGGACGAATTCATAAGCGACGTCCTCCTGTGGAAGCCAGCACATGGGCACGCCAGTGTGGGCCGACCAGCAAAGACGTACATTGATCAGCTATGTGCGGATGCAGGATGCTGCATAGATGACCTCCCGAGAATGATGAGCGATAAGGACGGATGGAGAGAGATTGTCATGGATATCCGTGCCAACAGCGCGTAATGATGATGATGATATATATATATAGCATAGAAAGAGAGTGTGAGCGAGCGAGAGAAATAGATATAGATATACAAGGAGAGAGAGAGAGCGATACAGGCGTATAAAGAGAAGGGTGGAGAGATGCAGAGGTAGAAAGAGAAAGAGAGTTACGGATATGAGAGAGACGTATCAGCGTAGAGAGAAAGAATCAAAGAGAAAGGGAGAGCTATTTACAGGTGTAAAAAGAGAAAGACAGAGAGATACAGGGGTAGAAAGTGGACAAGAGGTACAAGCTTAGAAAGAGAACGAAAGAGATACAGGTGTAATATTAGAGAAGTACTGCTACAGAGACAGAGAGAGAGAGAGAGAGAGAGAGAGAGAGAGAGAGAGAGAGAGAGAGAGTGTGTGTGTTTGTGTGTGTGTTGGTGTACCCTCTGGACAATAATTTAAAAATTATTGAAGGGACAAAACCACCCAGTGTGGGACCACCTGGCGAACTAATTTCTTAGCCATAACCCCCACCCCCGCAAAATGATGAGAAGTCATCATAATCATGTCGCGCTGTCAGCGCTTTCAGCGCGGATATCCATGAGAATCTCTCTCCATCCGTCCCTATCGCTCATCATTCTCGGAAGGTCTTCTATGCAGCATCCTGTATCCGTACAGAGCTGATCCAAGTACGTCTTTGCTGGTCGGCCCACACTGGCGTGTCCATGTGTTGGCTTCCATAGTAGGATGTCGCTTATGAGTTCGTCCCTGCTTCTCCAGCAGTGTCCCGCGTGTCTTGTCCGTCTTACTCGGATGGTTTGTGTGATATGTGGTAGGTGGCCGTACAGCTGTTTTCTCTTGGGGTGTTGTTTCCACGTCTTGTTCAGGATCACCCGCAGTATTCTTGTGCAGGTCCCATCTAGTTTATTCTCTAGTTGCTCAGTTAGGGTCCAGGTGATGCAGCCATACAGCAGTACTGATACGACAACGGCCTGTAAGAACTGTCTCTTTAACTTGTCTGTGAGATTGGATTTCCATATGACCGATAATTTATTTATAGCGGCCCATGCCTTTCCTATACGTGCATTAACATCGTTTTCTGTGGAGGAGATGTTACTGCCTAAGTATACTGTAATCAAAACCTTCCAGAATTTCCCAGAAAAAATTGTATATTAAGCCTCATGGAATTTCTGTTTAACATTTCCAATAAAGTCAGCGGTCTGGTGATACTCTGTGGGTAGAGATAGATCTATAACCGCTCAATGACCGATTTTTAAGTTTTTTCTTTACCAATACACACACACATACACAAATATATATATATATATATATATATATATATATATTATCATAAAGGTACACGGAAATAACCTACTCGAGTTTCACCATAAGGATCTTCAGGATTAAATCCACTGGATTAATCAAGATATTGAATAATTGCAGTCAATTTCACGTGGGTATTTTTTTTCGCGGTAAACGGTTGATTATAGGTCCGCAGTCGAAGAACGCTGATTTAAAATTCAAAAATTCAAAAAGAGCGGAAGTTGCATTTTTTTCAAAGGATCAAAATATAAATATTGTTAGAAATCCGCTTTGGGCTATTGTTTTAAAGGTTTACGACAATGATGAGGATTGTCTATATTATTATAGAGTCTGTAGTGATTAAACGTGGTTTTAATAATATATGTATAAAGTTATTTATTTTGATTAAAGCCAATAGAATGTGTATATATGTATACACACATGGGGGTGTATTTTTACCATTTCAATTGTCTTATTATTATTATTATTATTATTATTATTATTATTAAAATATTATCTTATCGCTGTCTTATCATTGTGAAACATGCATCAACTAACCATTGTGACCATTTTCACCGGTAAGTCACTTTTTCCATAAATACCGGGCCGGGTTAGCTCAGTCGGTAGAGCGTTCGGCTAGAAACCATAAGGTTCCTAGTTCGATACCGGTCCTCGCCAACTCAGCGTATGAGTAGCACAGGGATCTGTGCGGTAAAGTAAGGAGCTGATGGTAGGTGTGGCGCTCCACCTCAGATGCTAAAACAATCTCCTTTGTCTAGCGCTATTGAAAAGGGGATAGACTCCTTCGCTGACTGGCTGATACCGACTTTAGGCCGCCCCGTCGACTTACTTATATATATATATATATATATATATATATATATATATATTCTTCTTTCAATACACACACACACACACACACACACACATATATATATATATATATGTGTGTGTGTGTGTGTGTGTGTGTGTGTGTTGAAATAATGAATAAAGGAAAGAAAGTATGGAATTGATAATATAGAATATTTTAATCAATTTTACTTACACGTGTTTCGGTCAGGAGTTTATCCATGTGTACATTATTCAAACTATTATTATTTTTAAATAATCAAAAGAAATGAAATAATAATAATAGAAAAAATGTAGAAATGTTCCGCACACAAAGAAAATTCGACGTTCATCAGAGTAAATCCTTATTTGAAATGAAAATCGTTGGAAAAAGCGGAGAATTTTTGAAATGTTCGAAAAATAACTTTTCTTTAAAAATTCACTTTCAGACGCGACCGATAAAGAACCGTTAATGACGTCATATCGCATGCGAACAGATTTTGACGCAGAGAGAAGTTTTGTGGAATTCTAAATTACCAAAGGGATTTTATTTATTTATTTTTAAAAAAGCATGAGGGATTTTATTTTATATTATTTCTTTACTTTATTCATTCTTTCAACATACCGTCGGATTCACTTCCAGTTTCATTTTACACACATACACACACACACACACACACACACACATACACACACACACACACACATATATATATATATATATATATATATATATATATATATATATATATATATAGTTTCTGGTTGAAATAAAATATAACAGCATGACGGTTTGTTAAGCTTTTCTTTCTTTGAAAGTTAAATATTGCTTTGTATATAATCTAATGTATTTATTATTATACATTGAGCTCTCTTTAGGGATTTATAAAAATTATTGTATGGGTATATGTTTGCACCTACAATAATATACAGTATAGTTATATAGTGAGATTTCGAAGATCCCAAATAGAATCATCTCTTACAATCAGTCATTTGGATTACCTTACATCTCTCTCTCTCTCTCTCTCTCTATATATATATATATATATATATTATTATTTATATTTTGCTTGAAGGCTATTACAATGCATGTATCGTATAAAATTCGATAATTATAGAAAATAATCTTGACAAGTGAATCCCGCAAAGGATGGCTCGCTATGCAGAACACCGTACAGACTGTTTCGACTTTATTAAGTCTCTTCAGCGATGTATACTAACGACTCCCCTCCGACAGGAATCGAAACCGGGACTTCACAGGCATAGTCAGAGACCATATCCGTTCGGCCGCCGGTACATAGCGAACAATCCCTGCGAAATTAACCTTGTCAATGAAACTACTACACGCCTCTACCATAGTAGGTAAGTGGACGTTTATTGTGTAGTAAACAAACCCGGCCGTAAGCTCTTCGGCGAAATGATTAAGATTTTTGGATGTTTGTTTGTTTATAGAAGCATTGTTGAATAAATTATTATTTATATTTTTGCTTGAAGGCAATTATAATGCATGTATCGTATAAAATTCGATAATTATAGAAAATAATCTTGACAAGTGAATCCCGCAAAGGATGGCTCGCTATGCAGAACACCGTACAGACTGTTTCGACTTTATTAAGTCTCTTCAGCGATGTATACTAACGACTCCCCTCCGACAGGAATCGAAACCGGGACTTCACAGGCATAGTCAGAGACCATATCCGTTCGGCCGCCGAATTATCGAATTTTATACGATACATGCATTATAATTGCCTTCAAGCAAAAATATAAATAATAATTTATTCAACAATGCTTCTATAAACAAACAAACATCCAAAAATCTTATATATATATATATATATATATATATATATATATAGTTGTGAATAAAAAGGCCTTAAATACCATGGGTATCGTGGTTATGGACCATTTCCACTCGTGGGTATCGAGCTTCTTCAGATCACGTATATCTTTTATTTAGCTAAATAAAAGATATACGTGGTCTGAAGAAGCTCGTGTGCCCTAGTTACCCAGAAGTGGAAATGGTCCATAACCACGATACCCATGGTATTTAAGGCCTTTTTATTCACAAATAACTTTGCTCTGTTTACAATAATTAAACATTGAGCTCTCATACGGAACCTGAACTCTACAACAAACTACTGGTAGAGAATAGGACCAGCCTAGAATCACCTTGTACCAAGAAACTTGGTACCACACCAAAGTATATATATATATATATATATATATATATATATATATATATATATATATATAGTGAGAGAGGGGAATTGTTTGTTATAATATCTATTAGATGTGTTGTCTATTTAATCCTGTATTGATCAAAGGTCAACCGTTTTCTTTTTGGGACCGTTTTTAATATCTGAAGGTGTTTTTAACAATAAAAACGTTTATAAATTACGCCCAACTTTCCGATAGAAGAATATTCAAATCATTTCAGAGATCGTCTATTAATCTGAACATTTCCTCAATATTTTCTCTACAATTGAGTTTTTTTTTTTTCATTCCTTTTCTTTTTCATTCTCCTTGTTC
>CM042165.1:19722627-19762627 GCA_023376005.1 Doryteuthis pealeii | reverse complement strand
ATCACACTCTCGTCAGAGGAGTACGTAAACAATTTTACACTTCCTTTTGCATAATAAAAGCTAAATAAGAATAGTATAAATCCATGATATGTCAAAAAAGTTATTTAAATTTTGTGATTAAAAATAAAACAAATTAATAAAGTATACAACATAATAAAAGACAAATAAAAGAAAAAATACAAACAAAAAATGATTATACAATAAACGATTTAAAAAAGAAAGAATTAAGATAATAAAATGAATATATAGAAAAACAATTTTTACTAATCTATATGTAAATCTATTAATAATAGAGATTCGCTTCCGGTTTTTGTTTGTAACAAAAATTACGTCACTGCTTACGTCACATTACCCATAATCGTCATAACAGAATAAATACACTAAATATTTGAACATGCAACATTAGACAGTTCTCATTGTTTTTTAAAACAAGTTTTGATAAATACATGACTGGTATTATATATCTATATATAGTTTGTTTTATTTTAATACATATTTAAAGTTTACATTTCAAATTGTTTTATTTTTTAATCCTTTAATGAATTTGATGATTTTACTTTCTTAGGGTACAAACTCGCTGACATTGAATTTTTTACTCCCACCCCTCAGGCAATATGTTTAAAAATCATTTTACGTCGCCCGGAGGGTGTTTTTTAAATTTTGTACTAGTATAGATAAAGGATTAATTATTAAGTTTTTAAACCTCAGAAAGTGGATTGTGCCATTCCAGACGAGCATAGAGTGAAATTAACAGAAAATGAAAAGATAAACAAATACTTGGATCTTGTCAGAGATGAAAAAAAAGTTAACATGAAAGTGATGGTGACTATGACACTTTGAAGATCAGTTAGAATACTTATAAAGAGACCTGAAGAAAGTTGATATCACTAAGAATTCAGTGTTCACTAAAACAATTAGGTTTCTAAATTTATTACGCCAAAGAAAAAATATATATATTGAAATTCGAGATTGTGATGCACTTACACAATCCTGTGTTTCACCATAAATCTTTCTTTCAAAATGCCTTGGTACTGATTTGTTTATAATTTTTAGAAGAAATATCGGAACAAACACTACAACTTTCAATTCAGAAAGAGTAATGAAGAAGGTCGTATTTCATTTAGCCGAGTGCACAGATACTACACTCTGATCCTCGGCAAAAATGATGATACATACGTTAAAAATTCAATTATTACAAGAATTGATGAAATTTATTTTATTTTATTTTCAAAACAGAATATGCATTTTCAAAATTAAAAATTTTTTTTTAAAATTCCGGCTATGAACTTGAACGTTTCGTCTGTACCATTTTCGTCTTATAACGGTCCACTCATACCGTCTCTCTATCATACACATATCGCTTGATTAATACCACTTCAATAAAGGGTCGAAACAGATTTACTCTCAGCGAATTTTAACATCATGTGTTTTTTTCTAAAATATTTATTTCATATGTGTGTGTTATATTGTAAAAAATTGAAAAAAAAAACACATGCTTATAAACGAATAATGTTTATTTCGCCTTCGCTGCAGTGTTTCGATCTGTTTCGATAGATCTTCATCAGGGCTTTCGTTAGTTTGAGAAAAATGAATTATAACTGAAGTCTGCGAGCCTCTCTCACATTTCAAGATCGGCTATAAAAATTGATTATCCATTAAAAATGAATTTATTTCAAAACTTTGTCCGCATTAAATGACCCACTGAGGTTGATATGATGCAAAACAAAACAAAACAAACCAATTACTTTGTTTAATGGCATATTAACCTTATTGGGTTATTTAATTCCAAAGCCAACTTTGTGGAACAACAGTAGTAGTACTATTTAATTCATACCTTTCCCACGAATATTAGTCCGAAAGTAAACTTAAAGAGCGTGGCTGGAATTCGAACTCCTTTACTATATTGTCGCAGTCCAGCACTTTAGTCTCGTTCAAACCTGGAGCACTTTGTTTGATTTACCACCATTTTGAATAGCCTCAAATCAAATATTTTTCGTGATTAAAGTAATATTTACTGTAAAGTAATTCCAAGCAATTCAGAGTTTACATTTAAGGAAAAAAGTAACTCGCAGACTTCTTATCTTCAGTATAATTTATTTTTCCCAAACTAACGAAAGCCCTGATGAAGATCTATTAAACAGATTGAAACACTGCAGCGTAGGCAAAATCAACATTATTCGTTTATAAACTTTGTGTTTTTTTCAATCTTTTACAATATTACACACACACATATGTGTGCGTGTAGACAAACATAATTTTTCAATCTTTTACAATATTACATACTGTCGGATTCACTTCCACTTTCCTTACATATGTGAGTGTATATATATTTGTTTTGTTCATTTGTTTTATCTATTTACATTCTAGCGAAATAGGAGACCCAGAAAAGTCTTTCATTTTTATTTTTATTTTTATTGTTTATTTTTTATTTTTTTGTTACTGTATCTATTGTCGGCGTCATCGTCAATTGTCCGCACCCCCGATGAAAAAAAAGAACCGCTGATGTTTAATCTAGACTTGTGTTTGTTGACTGTGTAGGTGAATTGAAATATATTTGCAGTGGAATTAGACGGGCTCATCGGTGGCTTTCATAGACAAGTCAGCCACTAAACGTTTTGTTCCGCCCGTAACTCATTCGGCAAACAACGTGTTCGTGTTCGGCTGACGGGCCATCATTTACTGCTTTGCAATCACATCCGTTTGTAAGCTGACCACCCACAAGAAACAGCCGCGACCCGACCGCAAACCCCCCAAATAATTCAAGCAACCGCTGACATATTTTCTCAAATATTAGAATCTTTTTTTCCTTAACGATACTTAATCTCTTATCGAATGGCCTTGAATAAACTCGCTTCCAAGCATATAGGTAAAAATGTATTGCAAAGACGTCTTCACCCATAAAAAGTAGAGAAAAAAAGTAAACTCGTCGGGGTGGCCTAATGTCGGTATCAGTCAGACAGCGAGGGAGTCTATACCCTTTTCACTAGGAAGCGCGTGGTGTAATGGTTAAAGTCATGGGAAATGGACTCGTCGCCCCGAGTTCAAATCCTGGACGTGGTAATTGCATTTCACTTAGCGCTAATACCCTTGGGAAAAGGTATGAATCCTATTCTCCCTCCAGCTATGGGTAAATAGCAGGGCATACTGGGTACTTTAACCATGGCTATGTAACCAGTCTAGGAGAAGGAAAACTCTGAATTCAAACCGGTTGAACTCCGCTTAAGAAATTGACCTTGTGTCGTATCCTGCTCGTGCGGGGGAGTTGGTGAATATACATTTTCTCAAATATTAGAATCTTTTTTTCCCTACAGACTTAACGATACTTAATCTCTCATCGAATAGCCTTGAATAAACTCGCTTCCAAGCATATAGGTAAAAATGTATTGCAAAGAGGTCTGCTATACCTATTTACACCCATAAAAAGTAGAGAAAAAAAAAGTAAAGTCGTCAGGGTGGCCTAATGTCGGTATCAGTCAGACAGCGATGGAGTCTATCTCCTTTTCACTAGCGCTAGACCAAGGAGATTGATTTTGCGTCTGAGGTGGAGCGCCACACCTACCGTCAGCGCCTTAATTTACCGCACAGATCCCTGTGTTACTCATACGCTGAGTTGGCGAGGGCCGGTATCGAACTAGGAACCCTGTGGTTTCTAGCCGAACGCTCTACCGACTGAGCTAACCCGGCCCATAAATAATTAGACGTAATTCTCATGAAACCCTATAAATTGTCCGAAAAAAACAAAAACAAGCAGTTGAATAAACAGCCGTCAAAAGCAATCCAGACGAGGACAACAGTCTTAAAAATAAAAACAATAAAAAACACCAACTCGCTAAAGAGAGTCACCATGTTGGAGGACTTTTACAACCAATATCGACACGCAATTTCAAATAAACCAAAAAATAAAATGAAAGAAAGAAAAGATATTTTCTTAATTGTAAATTCAGTCAGCGAGGGAGTCTATATCCTTTTCACTAGCGCTAGACCAAGGAGATTGTTTTTGGCGTCCGAGGCGGTGCGCCACACCCACCGTCAGCTCCTCACTTTACTACACAGATACCCGTGCTACTCGTACGCTGAGTCGGCAAGGGTCAGTATCGAACCCGGAACCTTGTTGTTCCTAGTCGGGCGCTCTACTGACTGAGCTAAACCGGCCCTATAACTACTGAATAAAAGTAAGTAAAGTCGGTGAGTTGGGAGTCTATCCCCTTTTCACTAGCGCTGGAACAAGGAGATTGTTTTTACATCTGAGGTGGAGCTCCACACCTATCATCAGGGTAATTCCATGTCAACTTATCCAGAAAAAAGTAAAATTGTCCCCCTCTTCAATTTTTCTGAATCTTTTTTCCAGTTGTGAACTATGTTAACGTTAGACAACCCCACTAATTTGAGCTTCCAGTTCCAAAAATTGGCAGAGTTAAGTCGATGTTTAGCTCTCAAAATAGGGTGGGTTTCGCGAAAAATTGCAAGTTTTTGTAATCTATTTCTGTCTATAATATGAGTTCTAGAGCTTCCCTACTACTAAGAATTGGTTTATAAAAGCATTTTTGTCCACGGAATCCAGTTTATGAAACCTGTGTTTTTTTCAATTTTTACAATATTACATACATATATATATATACGTGTGGTGTGTGTGTGTGTGTGTGTGTGTGTGTGTGTGTGTTACAAACCCCTCGGCACGAATAGGATGCGACACTAGGTCAATTTCTTAAGTAGAGTTTAATAGGCTAAGTTCAGAGTTCTCGTTCTCTTAGAGTGGTTGCCTAACCAATGTTAAAAAAAGCCTAGTTTGCCCTACTATTTACCCATAGCAAGAAAGAGATGATTGAATTCACACTTTTGGCACTATGTGAAATGCAAACCGCCTGGTCCAGCATTTGAACACGTGTCACCGAGTCCATTTTCCACAACGGTAACCATTATACAACATACCTCTAAAATGCATATCAGTATTGACAAAGGTTTATTGATACTTAGTAAAGTTAGCTGAATCACTATATGGCATCGCGAATAGGGCACTCGGTGAGGATAACGGTCTATTAGGATGGTTTTCAAGCAACTGTTCGACGCTACGTCTGTCTGGACAAAGGCGTCTTAACATTTCGGAATATGCCACAACGTGCTGCGAGCATGAAGCAGGTTTGAATGTCTCACTATTTCAATTGAATGAAATAAATTGAAATGAATTTAATATCTCCACTTCAATATTTAAAAAAAATAAAATAAAAGATCGAAATGATGAAGGAAAAATAATTTTCTTTTTTAAATACGAAGATACCTGGAACTGGACTGAGAATATAATTTCATAGACGTGGGAGGATCTTTACAATAAATACGAAAAAAAAAAATCTTTAAAAAAAAACCTGAAAAATGTAAAGAGATGTCGATTATTATTTTGTAATTCTTGCTTTTTCACAGTAGTGGCATTTACAGAGGATCAAGTGACAGCAAGTCTATGGGATAGTCAAGGTATCTCCGTCCACTTATTACTAATCCTAATTCTAAAATAAATAAAACCAAATAAAATAGAAATAATGAATAAAAATTAGATAAGATAAAAATGAATATATACAAAAAATATAACAATCACTCATGAGGTCTCAAGGCATTCGCAGAAACAACCAGAGATTTCCTGGTGCCAAAAAGAAACCTCGTTCAGTCTCCCGAAGACCGTTACTGGGAACACACTATTTTTTGCTCAAAAAGAAAGAAGAAATAAGAGTTAAACTTTGAAAGTTACTCTTGTCTCTTTGTCTTTGTGCCTTCCTTCAAAGGCAATTCCACAACGATCGTTACTGGGAACACATTATTACTGGCTCAGAAAGAAAGTTCCTCTCCAAGAAATAACAATTATTTCTTGGTGAGGAACTTTCTTTCTGAGCCAGGAACCTGGAAATAAAAGTTAAACTTTGGAAGTAACCCTTGTCTCTTTGTCTTTGTGCCTTCCTTCATTCATTTTTAGCCTGAGGACCAACTTTTGTGGTAATGTCGTAGTTTTGGATTGTATACATTCTGTCTCAGATTTGCAGTTTTTCAAATCTATTTGCAAGGGTTTTGGTATGGCCAGTACTCTGTGGTTGTCCCATATGTATAGAGTTATGCAGCAACTACACACACACACACAGATATATCTTATTATAATGGAGATTGTGTGTTTTTCTGTCTGTAGCCGAAACTATATTCCTACTCAAGTCACAATTCTTAGTTCTTAGTTATTGACATCACATTTTCCATGATTTTATCTTTATTTAACCTCAATTATTAATAAAACTGTCATACATTATTAATACTGTTAACTATGTCTACATACTGACAATATGCAATTATATTTATATATACAACAAAATAGCGGTTTACAATGTGAACGGGAAGGCTAATTTGCATATTAATATTAAAAAATCGAATTTAATAAATATGTGCTTAGTATTATTGATTTCTAATTGTTTGGTTTTATTTTAATGAATATAAGCAAAAGTCTCTTCAATGAATCTTAAATGAAATCCATTAACAAGATAAAATAACTGTCATTTTATTATTTACTTCCTCTTTTTAACTAAATACTTAAATTAGAAAAAAAAACAATGAAAGACGAGAGTGATGGAAGAGTGTTTCAGTTGTTCCATTTTTTATTATACTCCCTCTGTTTCAAATCTTTTATTATACTCCCTCTGTTTCAAATCTTTTTATCTGTATTCTTATTTAGTTTCATTAGCCTTTCTAATTTAATACAATATTTTATTACATTAAAACTTAAATACTTGCACCCGGAGGGTGCATATATTTGCTAGTATATTTAATGATGATAGTATCATCATTGGCATTTCAGTCTCGGAAGACTATGATAAATATTTTTTATGTGCCCTTGAAATTACAGCGCCTCCTGTGACTGTGAAGTCCGATGTTTAAAAAACATTCTCGACCACAGATTGTGCAATGGAAGGCTGTCCCTGAAGATGTTGATGTTCCGATGCTTTGTTGCCGCTGCTTTCTTCTAGACCTCTTAGCTTCATGTGTCAGTGTGACTTCTGACATGAACAGTCCTCTACGGAGAGTCTGCCGCCACCGAGGGCGGTCCTGAGTCAAATTTTCCCAACTGGAAGGGGCAATGCCAAAGCACCTGAGATCATTCTTGCAGACATCCTTGAATCGCAGCTGGGGGCGACTAATCTATCTTAAGCTCTCCATACAGGATGTCTTTCGGATTCGTCCATCATCCATCCGACGTACATGACCCAACCATCGGAGACGACGTTGTCTCAGTAGAGAGTACAGGCTGGGGAGTTGAGCTCTCTCTAGGACTGCTGTATTAGTGATCCTGTCCCTACAGGTGATGCCCAGTATACGTCTAAGGCAGCGAAGGTAGAAGTTATTTAACCGCCGCTCTTGTGGGAGTATAATGATGATAATAATCTATTAATAATGGAGATTCGCTTCCGGTTTTTGTCTGTAACAAAATCGCGTCATAACATAGAATAAATACACTCAAAATTTGAACATGCAACATTAGACAGTCCTCATTGTTTTTTAAAACAAGTTTTAATAAATACATGACTGGTATTATATATCTATATATAGTTTGTTTTATTCTAATACATATTTAAAGTTTACATTTCAAATTGTTTTATTTTTCAATCCTTTAATGAATTTGATGATTTTACTTACTTAGGGTACAAACTCGCTGACATTGAATTTTTTAGCTCCCACCCCTCAGGCAATATGTTTGAAAAATCTATTTTTACATAGCCCAGAGGGTGTTTTTTATGTTGTACTAGTTTTATAGATAATTATTTTTAAGATTTCAAATATAAATATTATATGTGACGTCATAATGGTTATTCTTACGGTACACACATCGTAAGGACAATAATTTAAGTCAATAGTTTAATTATTTCAATAAAACTTTGTTTTGTGTGGGTTAGTCTGTATGCGTCTAAATGGACATCACATTGTATTTACTTCTATTTTTGTCTTTCTCTTACGACTGTCGTGTTTTCCGCCATTTTTATCGTTGACGTCATCAATGACGTGTATGATATTACAATGCCTTCCACAAATATCTGTTGGTTTCTGTATATCTGGTGTCTTTCGTGGGCGCGAGCCTCGTTTCAATTCTATCTTTTCCTTTTTTCTTCCTTTTTCTTTTACAGCTGACCAAGACACGCACGCGTACAGACAATGGGAATAAGATGCAAGCAGGAGTAACCTCCGCTTTCCCCAGGGAAAATAACTCTGTACTTTCATAATTTGCAATTAAGAAAATATCTTTTCTTTTCTTTCATTTTATTTTTTGCTTTATTTAAAATTGCTTTTCGAAGTCTTAAGCCGCCATTCACGTGTCGATAGTGGTTGTAAAAGTCCTCCAAACATGGTGACTCTCTTTAGCGAGTTGGTGTTTTTTATTGTCTTTATTTTTAAGACTGTTGTCCTCGTCTGGATTGCTTTTGACGGCTGTTTATTCAACTGTTTGTTTTTGGTTTTTTTTCGGACAATTTATAGGGTTTCATGAGAATTACGTTTAATTAATTATGGAGCGGATTAGCTCAGTCGGTAGAGCGTTCGGCTAGAAACCACAGGGTACCTAGTTCGATACCGGTCCTCGCCAACTCAGCGTATGAGTAGCACAGGGATCTGTGCGGTAAATTAAGGCGCTGACGGTAGGTGTGGCGCTCCACATCAGACGCAAAAACAATCTCCTTGGTCTAGCGCTATTGAAAAGGAGATAGACTCCCTCGCTGGCTGGCTGATTCCGACTTTAGGCCGCCCGACGACTTTTTTTATTTAACTATAATAACAAAAATGACATCACTGATTACGTCATACTACGTAAAACGTCATAACGTAGAATAAATCCACTCAAAATTTGAGCATGCAATGTTAGGCAGTCCTCATTGGTTTTTCAAACAAGTTTTAATAAATACATACCTGGTATTATCTATCTATATATAGTTTGTTTTATTTTAATATATATTTAAAGTTATCAGAACTAAGTTTCCATTTCAATTTTTTATATTTTTTACTCCTTTAATAAATTTATTTTATTTTTTACTCCTTTAATAAATTTGATGATTTTACTTTACTTATGATACAAACTCTGATATTAAATTTTCAACTCCCATCCCCTCAGGCAATATTTATTTTACGTCGCCCAGAGGGCGTTTTTTATTTTGCCAGTTTAACTAACTTTTACAAAGCTTGATAAGATAAACATGTATGTATTTATTTTGATATTTCTTTTATTCATTCATTATTGTTTTGAATTCATAATTTATTTTATTTATTTTGTAGAAGTGACGTATGTAAATATGTATTTAGTTAACGTATAAATTAATTTCTAGGTTGAATCGAACTTGACCAACCTAAATTCCACCATCGCATTGTCACCCCGCCGGAAGAATAAAAAACAACCCAAAAATCAGGGAATTAACCAAATTTAATGAAATGTTCAGTGTTGGTATATTAATAAATAAAAGATATAATGCACGAGTTATTTTATTTAGAAACTTTTACATTTTTTTTAGGTCAGTTAATTTGAACCACGTATCTTTGAGAATCTGTGTTACACCTCAAAGACATGTGGTTCAATCATATTTGATACATTATTTGGACATAAGTAACCGTTTTTGTTATTTTCTCAACATATCAGGCAGTATTTTTTCAGCTTTCTGAATAATGGCACTGCTATGTGATATATATATATATATATATATATATATATATATATATATATATATATATATAGTTGAATGAAGTGACAAATAAAAGTTTTAGCTTTTATTCATTTATTTGGGAACGATATTACTACCAATGGTTTCCTGCTAAAAGCATTCATCAGGTAAACGAAATAGTTTTTTTTAAATGACAGAATATATTATATATATATATATATATATATATATATATATATATATATATCATTGATGTTAACACTTTTAGTTTTAAAAATAAAATTTGTTTTTATTTTAAATCCAAAATGCGCATTTTTCTACAAATTTTGAAAATACATTCCGGTCCAGAATGTGAGCGTTGTTTGAGCCGCTCGAGCCAAACGGAAAACTATTCCCTTTCTTTCATAAATATAATTGCTCTTGAGGATGACCATTTTATTAAAAGGTCGAAACAGATACCTGTCAGCATACAACTATTATCATTTGTTTTTTCTATCTCTTTCCAATCCCGTATATATATATATATATATATATATATATATATATATAATATATAATATATAGCATGTCAAACCCTCAAAAATACTCCAATTTTTATAGTTCTTCCATAATGCTCCCTTTCAAAAAATCTAAAAACAGTTTCTTCAAATAAGAAATTTTCTCCTGACGATGACCTAAGGTCGAAACTAGTTGAGAATAAATAACATATATAAAAAATATTCCTGTTTGTCTTATTACTTTTTGTTCATACTATATATATATATATATATATATATGTGTGTGTGTGTGTGTGTGTGTGTGTGTGTGTGTGTGTACATATACATATACATATTATGGACTCTCTCGTCGATTTTCGACGCATGAGGGTTCACACACACAATGAACACCCACACAGTGATTTGTTTATAGTGGTGAAGGCTTGTGTTGGACCATCCACACTTTTTGGCACAGTCGATAGGAAATTTGAACATGCCAAAAATCGTAGAATAAATGTTATTCTATGTTATGACGATTTTGAGTAATGTGATGTAAGCAGTGACGTAATTTTTGTTACAGACAAAAACCGGAAGCGAATCTCCATTATTAATAGATGTGAAAGGAAATTTGCTTTCTTTCAAGATTTAAACGCGGGTACCTGAGTCTACTTACTACGACGATAACCGTTACACTCGAGCGCCTTCCAGAGGAATGTATCGATCGATATATTTTGATAGAAACAAGTCAAATCTGAGTAGAGTAATGAAAATAGTTGAGTATTAGAATAGTTGGCTTAACTCAGCTATGATCAAATGCGACAGCATTTCTGTATCAGAATTATATTTGCCTTCAGTGACAGACCAAATTTACTAAATATCGCTTTCCCTTTATATCGTGAAAACTAACACTTCTGTTTCGACAAAGAAACAGCGCTGAGGCCCTTCCAGTATCTCCATTAAGGTCCATTTAAACCCGTATTCACAGAGCCGTCGAAAGGAGAACCGCGTTCCAGCGAAGAATGAGGTTCGGGCTGCCTGCGATTAGCAAGGGGGTTAGGGATAGAGAGGGCTTACTAATATCAAACATCTGTTAAAGGGGCCCGTAATACTGGCTGGGGGCGATGCTACTTAAGGTGGATGTTATCAGGGGTACAGGCCACAGATACGCCGATCCTATCAGGGAGGGGTCAGGCTTCGGATGCCTTTACTAGTGTTTATATGAACACCTTATCTTTAGGCCTGTCGCAAGATGGCCGCGCTCTTTCTGGCACCAGGTGGCGCGATCGTCAAATTTCCAACGATCCCGGCTCTGCATTTATTGTTTTATTTGGTCGCGTGTATGTAATATTGGACGTTTATTATTGTACGAGTGTTTTGTTTATTTAGTTTTTGGACAAAGCAAATCTCTCTGCCTCGCTTCTTCATCTTCTTCTTCTTCTTCTTCTTCTTCTTCTTCTTCTTCTTCTCTCTTCTTCTTCTTCTTCTTCTTCTTTGTCTTCTTCTTTCTTCTTCTTTGTCACTCTTCTTCTTCTTCTTCTTCTTCTTTGTCACTCTTCTTCTTCTTTGTCACTCTTCTTCTTCTTCTTCTTCTTCTTCTTCTTCTTCTTCTTCTTTGTCACTCTTCTTCTTCTTTGTCACTCTTCTTCTCTTCTTCTTCTTCTTCTTCTCTTCTTCTTTGTCACTCTTCTTTCTTCTTCTTCTTCTCTTTGTCTCTCTTCTTCTTCTTTCACTCTTCTTCTTCTTCTTCTTTGTCACTCTTCTTCTTCTGTCACTCTCTTCTTCTTCTTCTCTCTTCTTCGTCACTCTTCTTCTTCTTCTTCTTCTTCTTCTTCTTCTTTCTTCTTCTTCTTCTTCTTTGTCTCTCTTCTTCTTCTTTGTCACTCTTCTTCTTCTTCTTCTTTGTCACTCTTCTTCTTCTTTGTCACTCTTCTTCTCTTCTTCTTCTTCTTCTTCTTCTTTGTCTCTCTTCTTCTTCTTTGTCACTCTTCTTCTTCTTCTTCTTTGCTCTTCTTCTTCTTGTCTCTTCTTCTCTTCTTCTTCTTTGTCACTCTTCTTCTTCTTCTTCTTCTTCTTCTTCTTGTCACTCTTCTTCTTCTTCTTCTCTCTCTCTCTCTCTCTATTCTATTATCTATTTATCTATCTCTATCTATCTCTCTCTCTCTCTCTCTCACACACACACACACACATACATACATACATACATATATATATGAGAGAAATATGAGGAGGTTAATCCGACAATATGTGGAGAAAAAGTAGACAAACACGGGATGTTATGTAAACTGGATGTTTATTGTCGACGATACAACGTTTCGGTCATTTAGACCTTCTTCATATATACTTGAGTCCTGAAGAAGGTCTAAATGACCGAAACGTTGCATCGTCGACAATAAACATCCAGTTTCCATAACATCCCGTGTTTGTCTACTTTTCTCCACACACACACACACACACACACACACACACACACACATATATATATATATATATAATATATATAACTGCTACTTCACTTGTCGACCATGACATTGATTATATATATATATATATATATAATATTAATATATGTGTGTGTGTGTGTGTGTGTGTGTGTGTTGTTGTGTGTGTATATATATGGAATTAATGTCACGGTTAAAATGGAGTAGCAGCTTTATGATAGCTGCTTATATGTATGACACTGCAGTCAAAATTTGATGTCGTTTGATGATTATGTATTTATCTTTTTTATTGTTAACCCTTATATGACTCCAGCAACTACAGATCTATCCATCGATCTATCTTTCTATCAATCAAGACTGAAATAGAAAGATTGATGTATTTATTTCTGGTCCGGCCAATTGGCTTGTCACTTCAAGCCCTAACCCTCATATGACCCGACCGTATTCTTGAAATTACTCTCATGGTAAACACCCAACCGTTTCCCTCATATTGGTGCAAAACTGAGGGTCAACGACCATATACATGAAGTTATTTCTTCTAGTTTATAGGTGCACATGAAACTAATGAAAATGATTTCTACCTCTTTATAAGATCAAACAAATATTTACCTACAAACAGTCTGATGATTATGTACATCATTTGAAACTTTAAATAATGGATTCATAGTATTCATAATCATAATGCATTTTGTTTTTACCTGATTTGCCATAATAGCATCAAGCATTTTTTGTGCATAAACTTTTACTATTTGAATTTATTCTCTCTCTCTCTCTCTCTCTCTCTCTCTCTATATATATATATATATATATATATATATATATATATATATATCCGTCATCAGAGACGGATATATATATATCCGTCAATCTGAAACCATTGGTAAGACGAACTTTGTATTAGTAACTTAAATAAATAAATAAATGAATATATATATATATATATATATATATATATATATATATATATTTATTTATTTATTTAAGTCACCAATACAAATTTCGTCTTACCAATGGTTTCAGATGTTTATCTGTCATCAGAGACGGACAAACATCTGAAACCATTGGTAAGACGAACTTTGTATTGGTGACTTAAATAAATACAGCTCTTAAAGAAATAACTGAGCACTTTATAATCATTTCTCCAATAATAATAACAACAAATTAACTATATATATTAATATATATATATATATATATATATATATGTTGTGTGTGTGTGTGTGGTGTGTGTGTTCAGCATCACACCAACAGCCCTTAAGTTGGTGTGATACTGAAATTCAGTGCTACCCAGCAACTCCTGCGACACTACCGCTGCCAAACTGGTTCCTTACCTTTTCTTTTGGATCACAATGGTAGTGTGGAGAGGGGGATTTGCTGCTTGGGCAACAGCTCATCCTCCATATGAACCCTCCCAGGTGACGTAGTTCCGAAAAAAAATTGGAAACTACTCTATCGTCTTTTGTAGGCGGAAGGATACCAACTCAACAAACAGTCGGTAGGGCATCGGACTAGAAACCACAAGGTTTCGGTTTCGATACCAAACCTCGTGTATGAGTAGCACGGGGATCTGTGCGGTAAACTGAGGAGCTGGTGGTAGGTGTGGCGCTCCGTCTCAGATGCCAAAAAACAATCTCCTTACTATAAGTAAAGTCGTCGAGGTGACCTAAAGTCGGTATCAGACAGACAGCGAGGGTGTATATCCCCTTTTTACTAGCTCTAAGTGAAAATGGGATATACACCCTCGCTGTCTGTCTGATACCGACTTTAGGTCACCCCGACGACTTTACTTATTCGCTTATAAATTATACAAACAAATAATTAAGGAGGATATTCTCTCTTTTTTTAGGGAAATAAAATTATACCATAGAATATAGACATGAAACAAATCAATACCATACAACATAATCCCCAATAATGATAACACATTGTTAAAACCAATTACTAAAAAGTATAAATATAAATACACGATATGTATAACTTCATAACCGTTAGGCATGACATAAGCCCAGACGGGTTGAAATGCCGTTAAAATCAATAAACAAACAAGCAATCAAGTATTCAATAGAATAACCATCCAATCAGATCTCTAGGACACTTCGACCTATTCTAGCTGATTTGGCCTAGCTGGTTTTCATTCTACTTCTGATTGTTGGAATTTTAGTATATAATTATTTATTATGAATATAAACATATATATACATAAATTTGGCACAAGGCCTAAAGGGGGAGTGGGGTAAGAGACTGGTCTTCACTATCCTATCTTTTAACTTAACTATTCCCATTCGTATATAAGGCGTGTGGTAAATGCCTACTTGTACTTATAGACTCACCGATAACCACGTGACCAACCTTCTGTCCAATCACTGGCAGTACTCTGCTGCTGATATTATTATTTATACTGACCTTTTTCTGGTCATAATAGCATTACTACTTGGATCTTCTTGGACGCCAGAACGTAGTATTATATCACAGGAGTTATTCACTTACCAAAAGGATTCTATATCACAGGACTTATTCACTTACCAAAAGGATTCTATATCACAGGACTTATTCACTTACAAAAGGATTCTATATCACAGGATTTATTCACTTGCCAAAGGATTCTATAACTCGGGACCTACTTACTTATTTTACATTAAGTTCTTTACAACTGGCCAAGGATGGCAGCCAGATACTTAATACTAGTTCAACTAGTCTCGTTTCCAGACATTTGACCGCCCTGTTAACAGAGTCTTTAGAATACTCCGACTGCACCTCTGCAGAGGCGTAATATTCCCCCCCCCAATGAGGCCACCTATTGGCTGTCGGTGGCGACACATGATGCTTAAGTACGGAATCATAGTGGCTGAGCAGTCCATGACATGTAACACTCCACGTCGTTACTTAGGCTAGACAGACAGTCGGAGATGTCCCCTCCGATCAATCTACTGGTCATATCAAACCCTAGCACCTAAATGATTGTCCCAACCCTATTGCCCTTATGGTATCCCTCTAAATATTTTCATCATAATGTGCTAGAAGGCGGTGGCTGAGGGTCTTAATATCCTGTGTATGACGTCAACTGTATCATTTTCTTGTGTATTTGTACATTTGTTTTATAATATTAATACAATTTTTTATGATATTAATACAAATTGATACAAATTTTTATAATATTAATACAATTTTTTATGATATTAATACAAATTGATACAAATTTTTATAATATTAATACATTTTTTTAATAATATTAATACAATTTTTTTTATAATGTTAATACAATTTTTTTATAATGTTAATACAATTTTTTTATAATATTCATACAATTTTTTTATAATGTTAATACAATTTTTTAATAATATTCATACAATTTTTTTATAATGTTAATACAATTTTTTAATAATATTAATACAATTTTTATAATGTTAATACAATTTTTTAATAATATTAATACAATTTTTTTATAATGTTAATACAATTTTTTATAATATTAATACAATCTTTTATGTTAATACAATTTTTTTAATTATATTAATACACTTTTTTAATATGGTCGGATTAAAGTATCTTGCACAATTCCCTGTGGATCACTTTTCCCATCCACTCCGGTCCACTCTTATATTCCTTTTGTGCCAGTTTGCTGTGTTTGTTCATTTCTATTATTATTATTATTATTATTATTATTATTATTATTATTATTATTATTATTTAATAGACTTAAAATGTAATTTCGCATAAATTGCATATTATTGATAAAATAAACACACTTTTCATTTTATTTTTTTAATCTTTTTATCTATCTTGTAACTTTAGTAATAGTCCAGTTTCAGTGACCACACCCTGTGAGCGAATTCATTCCTCCACCCTCAGCCCATAAAGTTCTGTTATATCATTTTCAAATGATTCCTTACGGCACATTCCATCACATTTTCTATTTTGTTCTTTTAACTGCTGCGCTGCTGCTGCTGATGCTGCTATCAAGTTCCCCCACCCCGTTTCCGTCCACGCCCCTAATTTACCCTCATTCAATAAGGCCGATAGCACTGTAATCCACCCGACACAATACCCGCAATACCCGCAATTTGAAACTCTGACACTCAAAGTTCCAGCTTAAACTTTTCAAATTTCTGTGTTTTTTTTTTTAAATCTATTTTTATTTATTTTATTTTTTTATGAGAGGAGAGGATTCAAATCTGATATGACGATGAAATTTGCTTCCAAACTGTAACTGAAGAACTTGAAGTCATTCAATGCTTTCTTTGGGGAAAGATTTTGGAAAGCTCTGTTTGTTTAGTAGGTTGTAAATTAAAAAAAAAAAACTCAACTACCTATGAGTCATATTTTATTAGTCTTTCCTTTCCCCAGCTACTTATAATAGGTCACCTTCTTAAGATCACATTTTAATCTCTTGCACAATTCCCAGTCGATCAACTTTTCCACCCATTCATATCTACTCTTGTAATACAATTGTATTAAAGAATTAAGTCTCTGTGTTCTTGATTTAACAAGAACTAAGATGGATGCGGAGAGAGACACAACACCACAAAAATGTAAATATAAATGTACAATCAACGAGATTCTCTAATCTCTAGGGATAAAATAACCCTAGATGGGTTGACACGCCGTTAAAATCAATGAATCAATCTGAAACTCTTTTTTTGATATATTGTGAAACTGCATCATTGTACTTCTTTTACAGTCCTCCACGTCCTCAAATATTACCCTTGAAATGAATTTTAGGTTAAGAAAAAATAAAAAGTTTAAGTTGCACTTGCACAATCCCGTGTTTCCTAAACATTTCATTGAAAATATTGAGACCCGATTTACATTTCTTTCTCTTTTTCACATTGAAACTGATTCGTCTAGATTTTCGTTTATCATATTTCACTGCTCAGTTCGGTACACTTTAATTTAATTCAAATTAAATTTACATTAAAATTTCTTAAATAAATATAAATCAAAAGTTCAGTCTTGAACAAACTTTGTAAATGTTCCATAAATGGGAAGACGACGCCTATTAAGTTAACATATAACTTCCTGAAAATATTTACAATCATTATCTAAGTAAGACACAAGGTCGTTATTACTGATCCCTCATAACGAACTGAATTTACTGCAACTGTTATGATCTGTTTTATCTTAGAGAAACCATTAAAGAAAGGGATAGATGGGAACCATACAAGGATGCTGCGTGCTGTCTTGAATAGATATTGGTACTTTAACAGGCTTGAATTCAGAGTTTTCCTTCTCCTAGACTAGTTGCCTAACCAAAGTTAGAGCCTAATTTATCCTACTATTTTCCCATAGCTAAGGGGAGAATAGTTGGATTCATACACTTCCTATTTAAAATGCAAAAAAATCCACGGAGGTAGAACGTTCTTATTCTGTTGTCCATGAAGGATACCTGAAGGTTGCCGGAGGACACCGCGGACGAAACGTAGTGAATATTCATAACGACGATTTCAAGATGAGAACAATAGTCCGAGACATGTAAATAATTAAGTAATAGCATCTCCGCATCTCAGAAAATTAGTAAATGTTATTTTGATGAGGTATGGGAAGGATTCTGGGATTGTTCGGATATTGCCCCACCTCTCATATTGTTACATAATCATTGGATACCTAATGATTATGACAATAGTGTAGAAATCATATTAGTGCAGCTGATGGCCTTGAGGGTGAGTGACGGCGCTTGACCTCACTCTGACCTTGCCTTGCGGGATAAACCGTGAGAACCGGGAACCCGATAAAAGCCCCTTCCGGTTTAAGGAGTAAGCAACTCAGTTAGAACTTAGAATCGAAGCTAGCAAGATGTGAGTCTCACTGCGTGATTGTCTGGTCTGGGGTTCTACGAATAAAGTAACATCATCGTAAATCGAAGTCTTGTGTTTATTACTAAAAACTAACAATGACACAAGGCTTCTGATAAGGAGTGATTCCCAACAGAAACCAGACACGGAATCCTCAATAGAAGACCAGACGAGACCTTAGAAGATATACCAGGCCGGAAGAATAGACGACAGAGTAAGAAGAAAGAGAAGTATATAACATATACCTATTAGTGCCGGTAAAGAAGGGCTATGCAACAATATTAATGGTAATTGTCCCTTTGTCTTATGACATTGTAATACTCGACTTTTGGATATGGTTTGGTTTGGTTTGTTTTGTTTTACGGCATATCAACCTCAGTGGGTCATTTAATGCCGATAAAGTTTTGAAATAAATCAATTCTTAATGGATAATACAATTTTTTTATAAACTCATGTTTTCTATTTAACCCATAGATGGGACCCTAACAGGTACTACCACTCCGGGTCAGAGGGGGCCAGGGAGCAATGGTGATGAAGGGGTGCTCCACATTCCCCAAACCTCCAAAACTGGAAGCTCACCATCAGATAGAGTTTAACGTCATTCCCAGGACATGTAGACCCGCAGCCGCCGCCTTCTAGCACCCATATGATAAAAAGGGGTTGGGGCTTGCCATAAGGGCAATAGGGTTGGGAAAATCATATAGGTGCTAGGGCTTAACGTGACCAGCCGATTGATCGGAGGGGGCCTCTCCGACCGCCCGTCTAGCCCAAGATAGGGCCAAAGTGGAGTATTGCAAGTCACGGACTACTCATCCACCTGGGTTCTATCCTTAAGCATCACGGGTCGCCACCCACGACAAATAGGTGGCCCCATTGGGGGAGTCTTACCCCTCTGCAGAAGTGCAGTCGGTGCATTCTAACGCCTCAGCCGACAGGGCGTTTTTTTTTCTTTTCAGAGTGCCGCTTCATCACCATTGCTCCCTGGTCCACTCTGACCCGGAGTGGTAGTACCTGTTAGGTTGGATATGGGAAATTTTATTAAATAAGAATGTCTCATAAATTCATACAAGCCGCTACATCTTTGGAAAAAACATGAACTGTTTTCTCGTGAAACTAATATATAATATATATATATATATATATATATATATATGCTTTTATTTTGCACGTAAATTGACTTTGCAGCTGTTCTGGTTTTTCAAGAACCCACAGAGTTATTAACTCGACACGATAAGGCAAAATGGAGTGCCTGATATCTGGGTGAAGCTTACTTCGTTTCTTAAAAGAGTTGGAAAAACCACTGACTTATATAAATAATGCTATGTGATGGAAGCCGAGGATTGGGAGGGGCGTGAATATCAAATTACCAGCAACCACCAGGGTATTTACCCGGGTAACAAACCACCACCCGTCATGTTTATTCGTTACCGTTATAAAAACCTTCCGGTCTATATATCATTTTCGCATAATTTTTTTTTTTTTAGTGTTATTGTGGTTTCAAAGATAATCAGCATTTGAATGAGGATTTATTACGGATTTTTTATACTAAGGAGATCATAAAATGTATATATATATAATATATATATATATATATATATTAATATTTTGAAGGCCAATACAATGCGTATGAAAAATAAAAACAAAAGATGTTATTTTTGAAATCGATAAGACAAAAATAACATCTTTTTGTTTTTATTTTTCATACGCATTGTATTGGCCTTCAAAATATTAATATATTATAACATACTTAACAATGCTTCAAGCAAATTACCAATTGCTTTTATATATATCATCATCATGTCGCGCAGGCAGCACGGATATCCAAGACGATCTCTCGCCAACCTTCCCTATCATTCATCGCCACAGGGAGCTCCTCTTCGCTGCAGCCAGCATCTTTACATAGCTGGTCGATATAAGTCCTTGCTGGGCGGCCCACACTGGCATGTCCATGTGTTGGCTTCCACAGGAGAACATCACTTATGAGTTCATCCTTGCTTCTCCAGCAGTGCCCTGCATGCCTAGTCCGTCTCACTCGGATAGTCTGTGAGATAGGGGGCAGGTGACCATACAGCTGCTCCCTTGTGGGATGCTGTTTCCACGACTTGTTCAGAACTGCTCGCAGCATATATATATATATATATATTATATATATATAATATATATATTATCATAATGGTACACGGTAATATATATATATATATATATATATATATATATATATATATATATATTATCATAATGGTACACGGTAATAAAATACCCGAGTTTCACCATAAGGATCTTCAGAGTTAAATCCGCTGGATTAATAAAGATATTGATTAATTGCAGTCGATTAATCAATATCTTGATTATTCCTGTGGATTTAATACGCACAATGAGCATTTTTTTAATCCATTTACGTATGGTTTCGATTGGTCCAGTATTTTCCATTCTATGTTAAATTCTGCAAGGATTAAGCTCAGAACACGTTTTTCTTAATAATAAAATGAAAATATTTAGAACATGCCCACACCGAAAAAAAATTTGATATGGAATTGGACTAATCAAAACCCCAGACCGCCATAATTTAGGAATTCACACATATATATACAAACGCACACAAAATTTAAGAAAATAAAAAATAAAAATTTAAAAAATCATCATAAAAGCACGAAACTCAATGGCGACAAATAGGAACGCTGTTGAATGAAGAAAGCAAAAGCAAGAACGAATAACGGATCACGTTCACACGAGGCATGAGTTTTAAAAATGTCCAATTTTTTCAATTTTTTCAAAAAGTCAACGTCTCTGATGACGGATAAACATCTGAAACCATTGGTAAGACGAACTTTGTATTGGTGACTTAAATAAATAAATTATATATATATATATATATATACATATATATATATATATATATATGAACAAAAATGATAAGACTACCAGGAATAATAATCATATATACCGTATACAGCGTATGAGTAGCACAGGGATCTGTGCAGTAAAGTAAGGAGCTGATGGTGGGTGTGGTGCTCCACCTCCAACGCAAAAACAATCTCCTTGGACTAGCGCTAGTTAAAAGGGGATAGACTCCCTCGTTGATTGGCTGATACCGACATTAGGCCGCCGCGACGACTTTACTTTTACTTTTACTTTTAACTTATATATATGAACAAAAATGATAAGACTAACAGGAATAATAATCATATATATATATATATATATGTGTGTGTGTGTGTGTGTGTGTAGTATATTAAGAAAGATTGAAAAAACACAGGTTTAAATGAGATAAGTGGTGAGTTTATTGGCCGACGCTGCAGTGTTTCGATCTATTAATTAGATCATCTTCAGGGCTTTTGTTGGTATGTGGAAGGTGATAAAATATTTTTTTTTTATCTCAGAATAAGGAGAAAGGCGAGTAATTGTCCTTGTTTATCGGTCTGTTTAAAATTTGAAGTCTGAGAAAAAAGAACGTTGAAAAAATGAACGGTTTGAAATATGACGTCAAATATTCTTTTTTGCGGTGTGAGTATTAGAATGTGTAAGTGTTTGTATCGAAAAAAGCATTGTGCATTTTTTATGTGTTTATGAATGTGTGGTTGCGCGTGTGTGTATAAATCTTTTGCGATAAATGGAATCGAAACAAACCTCAAGGTTGTATATGTGTAAATGTATATATATATATATATATATATATATATATATATATATATATATATATATATATATATAGAGAGAGAGAGAGAGAGAGAGAGAGATGCATACATACATATATACATGCACAGAAATAACTATTTTGATATATACATATGTGTGTATGTGTTTGTATGTGTATGTGTGAATTTATGAATAAATATATTTTCACATTCCCATACACTTACGTAAACTCTGTGTAAAGAAAAAAAATATTAAGCCAGAAAATGATAAGCAAATCACCTCCAGATATATAATCATGTTCCTCGTCGCTCTTTTTCGTGGGAGTAAAAGAAGGTTCCTCAGCACCTCCCCACCAACAAAATACATTCAACAAACAATAATTGAACCTACTTTTTTTTCTTCTTGTTTTCTTATCTTTTTTTGATTTCTCCTGAAAAAAAAAATCTTTTCCGCTCACTTTAAAAAAAAAAAATTTTTCTATTTTTTTTTTTTTTTGTTTTTTTATTTTTTGTTGTTGTCTTTTTGCCTCTCCACCACGTGTGGCAGGTTCGAGCTTTTGTTAAGCGCCAAATCCCCACCAGATGTTTTGGAAGATGCAATTCCATCGACGTGACATGCATAAATTTTTGGGGAAAAAAACGTATCCCCCCAACACCACCGCCACTGCTGACCCCCATCACCCCTCGCACTGTCAGTGGGACCAGTTGTGGTCTTTCCTTCCTGGGATAGTGTACAGTTGTCCCTTTTACTCTTTTCTTGAAACATGTTCTATAATCAAAGGGTTTCATATGGAAACGTAGTGGTAAAGCAAGGACGAGTAAGACAAAAATACGAGGGAATGGCCTCAGGTCATCAAATCAATTCGATACATTAATCAATCGAAATATATGATTCACTAGAAGCGGCTGCCTGGGTGGAGGGGGTTAAAATGTTAGTCTCGCAGGTCCATGGGGCATCCTTCAGGTATCCAACTCCCGATTCAGATATAATTAATAACAGAATCACGAGATGGACCGTCGCAGGATGCCCCATTAAAATCCCCACGTAAAAAAAAAGATCTTGCATTGACCAAGCCACTCGAAAAGAAAAATTAATGTCTACTATTTACAATATTAAATGCAAAAAAAATCCATGCTGTTATCATTTAAATCTTATTTTTTAATCATCTTCACAAATATAAATCAAATCTTCATTATTTTTGCTCAAAAACCAATCCCTGGTGATATTTAATGTGTATATATATATTTACTTTGTCGTTAAATGTTTTATTTTCGAAGTTTCCTCCTGACATACACATAGGCACAACTGCAATTTATATATGTACTAGAAGCGTATACCCGGCGTCTCCTGGGTAGAGAGGGATTTTTAAAGTTAGTCCCGCAGATCCATTATTACTGAACCGTGAGTTGAGTCCTCGTGGGATGCCCCACTTAAATCCCTATGTAAAAAAAAAGAAAATAGACCTAGCATTGATCCAGCTACTCTGAAAAGAAATGTTAATGTCTACTATCTAAAATATTAAATGAAAAAAACAATCCATGCTGTTATCATTTAAATTTTATTTTTTAATTATCTTCACGAATATAAATCAATCTCTATCATTTTTGCTTAGAAACCAAGCCCTGGTGCTATTTAATGTGTATATATATATTTACTTTGTCGTTGATTGTTTTATTTTCGAAGATTCCTCCTGACATACATATACACACAACTGCCCTTTATATATGTATAGATAAGATGAACAAAAATGATAAGACTGACAGGAATAATAGTCATTAACATTTTTAACTGTTCTCATTTTTATTATTCTTAACTAGTTTCGACCTTGGATCATCGTAGCAAATAAAAAAAAAGTTACAAATTATCAGTCTATCCATCCATCTATCTATCTATCTAAAAGTTTGTTTTATTTTTTAAACATATCTCACCTGAATTTTAGACCATCAGCTAATGCTGATGTGAAAACTCAAAAGGAGCAAATAATAATAATAATAATAATAATGATAATAATAATAATAATAATAATAATCTGGCAAGGTCCAGGTAGCATTGGAAAAAAAAGAAAGACCTGTGGAATATGAGAGTTAAAGTGATACCAATTGTAGTTGGTGAACTTGGAACGGTACCAAAAAAAACTTTGAAAAAAGACTGGAGGAACTGGAAATCAGGGGAAGAATTGAGACCATTCAGACTACTGCACTGATGCAATCGGCTAGAATACTCAGAAGAGTCCTGGAGACCTGAGGAAACTTGCTGTCACTCAGCCTCCAGTGAAATACTATCAGCTAACGCTGATGTGAAAAACTCAAAAGGAGTGAAAATCTATTAATTATTAGTAACGTTATGTAATCAAAACGTATTTTATTAGATATTGAAATTCTGTAAAGAAGAAAGAATCAAGACTGTTTAGGGAAATATTGTGCGGAGGGGAGTCTTTATTTTTTTACAGCTACGTATTCAAAGTTTAGATCATAGAGTGTGAATAATTTGTGATAAATGATATCTAATAATATCCGTTTTTACCGGATATTGTTTTGCATCCCGGGTGGAGCGCCAAACCTAAACAGATCTGCTGACTGCCAGTGCACTACTGGCCAGTGCACTACTGACTGTTGATTGAGACGTGTTGGCTACACTTAACTGCCAAAATCCGTCTTGATATATAGCTATATATATATATAATGTAATGCTATCACTTATATTTATTGCATAATAACTAAAAAAGAAGACATAAGTCACACAATATTAGAAATTAATCCTGAATGCATATACGACTTTATGTACAGCATGTGTACAAAATGTAAAGTATGCATATCTAAAAAAACTAGATAATTTGTTTCAAATCTGATTTCAAATCTGAATTCAAACGGATTTCAAATCTGAATTCAGCACCCCCAAATTAGGTTAAAACAGCTGTTTTTGTGCTTGCCTCAATTTCTTTGTAAACCAGTGTAATTGGACTTCTTCATTTAGAATGAGTTTTGAGGTGAATAGCTAAACTTTTGAAATATCCCGTCATACAGGTAAAAAATACCGCGAAAATTTGGTACAGCCGTAGAGGTAATTTGGTAGGCAAAGAGTTAAATGACTTTTAGCATATTTCATTCTCGGAGACAAAAACAGTGATTTAATTATTTAGCTGGGATATGAGGGCTTCATACCTTTCCCAATAGTATCAGTGATAGACAGATAGATTATGATTTGTAATTGACTAGCAAATTGACGTATACAAGACACTGGCCTTTGAGACGACAGGAAAAATGCAGGCATTTCATTTCGGTGTCGAGTTGAATAGGACTAGACTTTTTTTTTAGATAGACTGGCTCACGACATTTTAAATGGGCAAGCTATATTCCATTTCTTTGACTGGTAGTTCCCCCCTCTCTCTCTGTCTCTCCCTCTCTCACTCACTCTCTCTCTCTCTCTTGCTCACTCACACACTCTCTCTCTCTCTCTCGCTCACACACACACTCTCTTTCTCACACACTCTCTATCTCTCACTCACTCTCTTTCTCACCCACTCTCTCTCTCTCTCTCACTCGCTCGCTCACTCAAGCACTCTCTCTTTCTCACTCTCTCTCACACACTCTCACTCACTCACTCTCTTTCTTGCTCACTCACTCACTCTGTGTCTCTCTTTCACACATACACACACACACAGATACACACAATCCCCCTCTCTCTCTCACACTCTCTTACTCACTCCCTCTCTATCTCTCTTACTCACTCACTCCCCTTCTCTCTCTCACTCACTCTCTGTCTCTCTCTTTCACACATACACACACACAGATACACGCACTCCCTCTTACTCACTCACTCATTCACACTCTCACTCCCTTTCTCTCTCTCTTACTCTCTCTCTCTCTCTTACTCTCTCTCACTTTCTCACTCACTCACTCTCTCTTTCTCACTCTTTCTCACACAATTTCTCTCTCTCTCTCTCACTCACTCCCTTTCTTGCTCACTCACCCACTCTCTGTCTCTCTCTTTCACACATACACACACAGATACACACACTCCCTCTCTCTGACTCTTTCACTCTCTCTCCCTTTCTCTCTCTCACTCAATCTCTCTCCCTTTCTCTCTCTCTCTTACTCTCTCTCTCTCTCTTACACTCTCTCTCTCTCTCTTACACTCTCTCTCTTACTCTCTCTCTCACACACTCCCTCTCTCACTCACTCACTCTCTTTCTCACTCACTCTCGCTCGCTCACTCACACACTCTTTCTCACTCTCTCTCTCACAATTTCTCTCTCACTCACTTAATCTCTCTCACTCTCTCTCTCTCACTCACTCTCTGTCTCTTTCTTTCATACATACACACACGCAGATACACACACTCCCTCTCTCTCTCACTCATTCACTTTCTCTCTCCCTTTATCTCTCACTCACTCTCTCTCTCTCTCTCTCTTACTCACTCCCTCTCTCTCTTTTTTACTCTCTCTCTCTCACTCTCTCTCTCTCTCTTACTCTTTCTTTCTTTCTCACTCACTGTCTTCTCACCAACTCACTCACTCATCCACTCTCTCAGACACTCTCTCTCTCTCCCTTTCTCTTTCTCACACTCTCTCTCTCTCTCTTACTCACTCACTCTCTTTCTCTCTCTCTCTCTCTCTCTCTTTTACTCTCTCACTCTCTCTAACACACTTTCTCTTTCTCTCTCTCTCCCTCTCTCTCTCACTCACTGTCTTTCTCACCAACTCACTCACTCACCCACTCTCTCACGCACACACTGCCGGTCAAAGTAAGGTAAGCAAGTTCAGCAGGCTATTCTTCCTCCTTTAAGCTTAGTATCATGAACCTTAGAAGCACAAGCAACATGAGGAGATTATATATTAACCCAGCTTAGCCAGGTTAGTGAGCCTCGAGCTGATTATAAGAGAATACATTGCTAACTCGGCCAGTGTTTTCGGGTTAGCATCCTATTACGAAACCCAACCACCATTTGATTACCTGATTTACGAAAAGAAAAGATATACTTCTAAAATCCCTCGTTATTTATATAGATTTGAATGGACCGAGATAGATAGATAGATAGATAGATAGATAGATAGATATGAGTATAATTATATATAAATATATATCTTATTATGATGGAGATTGCATATACTAGCAAATATATGCACCCTCCGGGTGCAAGTATTTAAGTTTTAATGTAATAAAATATCGTATTAAATTAGAAAGGCTAATGAAACTAAATAAGAATGCAGATAAAACGAGGGAGTATAATCGAAAAATAGAACAACTGAAACTTACTCTTCCATCACTCTCGTCTTTTATTGTTATTTTTTCTAATTTAAGTATTTAGTTAAAAGAGGAAGTAAAGAATAAAATGACAGTTATTTTTTCTTGTTAATGGATTTCATTTAAGATTTATTGAAGAGATTTTTGCTTATATTCATTAAAATAAAACCAAACAGTTAGAAATCAATAAAATTAAGCACATATTTATTGAAATCAAATTTTTAATATCAATATGCAAATTAGCCTTCCCGTTCACACTGTAAATCGCTATTTTGTTGTATATATAAATATAATTGCATGTTGTTAGTATGTAGATATTACCAACAGTATTAATAATGTAAAACAATTTTATTAATAATTGAGGTTTAAATAAAAATAAAATCCTGTAGAAGGTGACGTAAATAACTAAGGGAATTGTTACTTGAATAGTAATATAGTTTCGGTTACAGACAGAAAAACACACAATCTCCATTATAATAACTAGCAAATATATGCACCCTCCGGGTGCAAGTATTTAAGTTTTAATGTAATGAAATATCGTATTAAATTAGAAAGTCTAATAAGAAGGCAGATAAAAAGATATGTAACAGAGTGGGGATATAATAGAAAAATAGAAATGAAACTTACTCTTCCATCACTCCCGTCTTTCATTGCTGAATTTTACTTATTTAACTATTTAGTTAAATTAGGAAATAAAGAATAAAATGACAGTTATTTTTTCTTGTTAATGGATTTCATTTAAGATTCATTGAAGAGATTTTTGCTAATATTCATTAAAATAAAACCAAACAATTAGAAATCAATAATACTAAGCACATATTTAATAAAATCACATTTTTTAATATCAATATGCAAATTAGCCTTTCCATTCACACTGTAAACCGCTATTTTTTGTATATATAAATATAATTGCATGTTGTTAGTATGTAGACCTGGTCAACGGGTGGGGAGTGCTATAATTAACGGCGTCGATCCCAGGGGGCCATCCCCCCAGGCAACACCTGCCCCCTTGATTTAAAGGGGCAGGGCTGGGTTTATTGCCCAGTGCCTGAGGCGCCCCCTTGAGGGGAATGCCGACGGGATCGACGCAATTTTTTCACCTGCCACTCCATGAGCTTCGGTTTGTGGTGGTCCCACGTTAATAGGGACTTTGTGCCTGACCCGTACAAGTGGGGTACGCGGTAAATATCATGTAGACCTGGTCAACACCCGGGGTCCAGTGGCTTCGGCCCTGGATCTTTACAAGTTAATAGCGTCGATCCCAGGGGCCATCCCCCCAGGCAACACCTGCCCCTCGATTTAAAGGGCAGGCTGGGTTTATTGCCCAGCGCCTGAGGCGCCCCCCTTGAGGGGGAATGCCGACGGGATCGACGCAATTTTTCACCTGCCACTCCATGAGCTTCGGTTTGTGGGTGGTCCCACGTTAATAGGGACTTTGTGCCTGACCCGTACAAGTGGGGTACGCGGTAAATACAGTATGTAGATATGGTCAACAGTGGCTTCGGCCTCTGGACCATTGATATAATTAATAGCGTCGATCCCAGGGGCCATCCCCCCAGGCAACACCTGCCCCCTCGATTTAAAGGGGCAGGGCTGGGTTTATTGCCCAGTGCCTGAGGCGCCCCCTTGAGGGGGAATGCCGACGGGATCGACGCAATTTTTCACCTGCCACTCCATGAGCTTCGGTTTGTGGGTGGTCCACGTTAATAGGGACTTTGTGCCTGACCCGTACAAGTGGGGTACGCGGTAAATATCATGTAGACCTGGTCAACACCGGGGTCCAGTGGCTTCGGCCCTGGATCTTTACAAGTTAATAGCGTCGATCCCAGGGGGCCATCCCCCAGGCAACACCTGCCCCCTCGATTTAAAGGGGCAGGGCTGGGTTTATTGCCCAGCGCCTGAGGCGCCCCCCTTGAGGGGAATGCCGACGGGATCGACGCAATTTTTCACCTGCCACTCCATGAGCTTCGGTTTGTGGGTGGTCCCACGTTAATAGGACTTTGTGCCTGACCCGTACAAGTGGGTACGCGGTAAATACAGTATGTAGATATGGTCAACAGTGGCTTCGGCCTCTGGACCATTGATATAATTAACGGCGTCGATCCCAGGGGACCATCCCCCCAGGCAACACCTGCCCCCTTGATTTAAAGGGGCAGGGCTGGGTTTATTGCCCAGTGCCTGAGGCGCCCCCTTGAGGGGGAATGCCGACAGGATCGACGCAATTTTTCACCTGCCACCCCATGAGCTTCGGCTCGTGGGTGGTCCCACATAAATAGGGCCTTCGTGCCTGACCCGTACAAGTGGGGTACGTGGAAAATATCATGTGGATATGGTCAACAGTATTACTAATGTAAAACAATTTTATTAATAATTGAGCTTAAACAAAATATAAAATCATTGAGAATGTGATATCAATAACAAAGGGAATTGTGACTTGAGTAGTAATATAGTTTCGGTTACAGACAGAAAAACACACAATCTCCATTATAATAAGATATATATATATATATATATATATATATATATATATATATATATGATGCTTGTTCCCGCCTTTCTAACGATGCAAGAGGCCTCACACAGAGAATTGTACAGAGAGGCCCTGCATGTTTACTGTAGCGTCAGATTGCTTCCACTTATAAAGTACTGAGTCAATTATGGCTACGCGAATATTAAATTGTTTTCTTAGTATTTTATAACCTTTTTCCTGTCAACTATTCTTGAACAATCTCTTGGGTCAACTGTGTGTTCTTTTGCTGCAGGCAAAATGGTGACGTCGTTTCTACGAGGCTTATGACAGATATATATATTTACCAACCCCTCCGCACGAGCAGGATGCGACACAAGGTCAATTTCTTAAGCGGAGTTCAGTAGGTTTGAATTCAGAGTTTTTCTTCTCCTAGACCGGTTGCCTAACCAAGGTTAAAGAGCCCAGTCTGCCCTACTATTTACCCATAGCTGGTGGGAGAGTAGGATTCATACCTTTCCCAAGGATATTAGCGCTAAGTGAAATGCAATTACCACGTCCTGGATTTGAACTCGGGGCGACGAGTCCATTTCCCGTGACTTTAACTCTTACACCAGCGCTTATGACTGATATAGGGTACATTTCACGTTGCACCTAAATTGACTGGATCATTCCAGGAACATTCTAAGATGTTCGGAGTATAATCTAGCAAAGCAGAATTTTTATGAATTTTCGATATCAATATTAAAAGAGATTATATCCTTCTTAGGACCGGGCTAGCTCAGTCGGAATCTTTCTTATTCCTTTATTTAATTTGATGATTTTAATTACTTAGGGTACAAACTCGCTGACATTGAATTTTTTACTCTCACCCCTCAGGCAGTATGTGTCAAAAATCTATTTTTACATCGGCTGGAGGGCGTTTTTTATTTTGTACTAGTAGCACTAATGCACTTAAGAATGATATAAATCCAACTACCGTATTTGACGACATATAGGACGCAACTTTTTTTCCGTAATGTTGGCTCAAAAAATTGCCCTGCGTCTTATACATTGTAGGTGAAGTGTGAGACCTCCCCGTAGGCCTAGGCTAATCTTCTCTATGATGCTCACTAACCCAGCTTACCCTCAGTACTTTTACCTACCCTTAAACTCCATGCATCCATATTTTATTGCTGGTATTATTATATTATTACGGAATGAGCAGGTTTAGCACTAGTCGGTAGAGTGTTCGGCTAGAAACCACAAGGTTCCTAGTTCGATACCGGCCCTCGCCAATTCAGCGTATGAGTAGCACAGAGACCTGTCCGGTAAATTAAGGACCTGATGGTAGGTATGGCGCTCCACCTCAGACGCAAAAATTATCTCCTTTGTCTAGCGCTATTGCAACGGGGATAGACTCCCTCGCTGGTTGTCTGATACCGATTTTAGACCACTCCAACGACTTTACCTTTTTACTTATATCCTTCTTAGGCATACTGGGCGCCCCATCGTGGTGTAATGGTTAGCATGTTAATCTTGCAGATCCATTACTACAAGGCAGCGAGTTCGATCCTCATTGAATGCCCCATACTTGCGACCTTGTGTCTGTACTCGAGAGTGGCACTTAATCGGTATCAGCCAGACAGCGATGGAGTCTATCCTCTTTTCCCTAGTGCTAGACCAGGGAGATTTTTTGCTGATGTGGAGTATCACGACTACCGTCAGCTCCCCTCTTTACCGCAAAGATTAGGTTACCAAAGCTATGCTACTCATTCACTTAGTTGACGAGGACCGGTATCGAACCCGGAACCTTACGATTTTTGAGTTGCTGTGTGCGTTTGATATGTAAGACGGTAGAGGGAGAGATGTCATTTACGCGTCAAAAGAAATTTTCATTTTTTTATAGTAAGAGAAGAGAAGGAAGCCGGGTGTGTGTGTGTGTGTGTCTGAATAATAAGGACTACCACTCGCTTTTCTCGTTATTCTGTGAAAAAACATTTCTTATTACATTCCATATACCAACAAATGCCCTGAAGATGATCTAATTAATAGATCGAAACACTGCAGCGTCGGCCAATAAACTCACCACTTAACTCATTTAAACCTGTGTTTTTTCATTTTTCTTAATATACTACATATATAATATGTGTGTGTGTCTGTGTGTCTGTGTGTGTGTGTGTGTGTGTTGTGTGTGTGTGTGTTGTGAGAGAGAGAGAGAGGGAGAGAGAGAGAGAGATGATAAAAAGACTATTCGTAAAATCTAAATTGACATGTTTCGCCAAATTTCTAGCGTCATCAGAATGCAAATTATTGTGTTATAAACTACATTAAATGGAAAGAAAACAAATTCATCTAATCTTATTATAATGGAGATTGTGTGTTTTTCTGTCTGTAACCGAAACTATATTACTACTCAAGTCACAATTCCCTTAGTTATTTACGTCACATTCTCCATGATTTTATTTTTATTTAAATCTCAATTAACAATAAAATTGTTTTATTTTATTAATACTGTTGATCATATCTACATACTATCAATATGCAATTGTATTTATATATACAACAATATAGTGGTTTACATTGTGAATGGGAAAGCTAATTTGCATATTGATATTAAAAATTTGATTTTAATAAATATGTGCTTAGAATTATTGATTTCTAATTGTTTGGTTTTATTTTAATAAATATGAGCAAAAATCTTGAAGATAAATCTTAAAAGAAATCCATTAACCAGAAGAAATAATTGCCATTTTATTATTTACTTCCTATTTTAACTAAATAGTTAAATTAGGAAAATTTAGCAATGAAAGACCAGGGTGATGAAAAATGATGGAAGAGTTAGTTTCAAAGCTGTTCTATTTTTCGATTATTACCACCTCTGTTTCAAATCATTTTATATGCATTCTTATTTAGGTTTCGTTAGTGTTTCTAATTTAATATATTTCATTACATTAAAACTTAAATACTTGCACACGGAGGGTGCATATTTTTGCTAGTTTTAATAATTAATTTCAAAAATCAATTCAGATGCTTAAAATAAATTATTTCTCCATCTCTAATCTAGATTGATTTTTGTTTAATAAAATTATTTCTCTCTGATGACGTCAATTTGGTTTTTCCCTTCTTTTTCACGTCGCACCCCTTTCCCCCCTCCCCGCCACCGAAGGTGTTATTTTATCTCGTACTTCATAATTGTTCCCTTCCTTTTCAATTCGCCCCCTCCCCCACTTTTCCTCCTTCCTCTTCCTCTCCCCCCGCCACCTCTTTACAGTGTTGCTCTTTCATTTCCGACCAGCCCTTTACCTTCTCTTCGTCCGACAACCGACACCCCCACCGCCCTACTGGCCAATATTCGGCAAACCTCAAGGCCAATTGATGGTGTAATAGATACGAAATGTCAAACAGTTGCATCCCTTCATAGACAATCCTCCTGGGAGATCTAAGGCATTTGGAGGGCCCAGGAATATCGCAGAGGAAACATAAATAGCTTTTTCCTAGCAATATGTTGGCCGATCTGTCATCGGAAAATAAGGAATGGCTGACTTGAAACCACTCCAAATAAACCATAATACTTTTGATATAATTATTTGCCAGTTAAGACATACATATATATATATGAGTAAGAAAAGGTGGAATGAAAACATCACACAATGCTGTTAAAGAAGAAACAATTTATAATATAATCATAGCTGATATTGATCAATATTTCGATTTTACAAAAAATCATCATCAGAGCTCATTCACTCCCGTAGTTGTTTGGGTCGGAGAGGAAAATCCAAACAACTACGGAGTGAATGAGCTCTGATGATGATTTTTGTAAAATCGAAATATTGATCAATATCAGCTATGATTATATTATAAATTGTTTTTCTCTTTACAGCATTGTGTGATGTTTTCATTCCACCTTTCTTACTCATATTTGTCGATTAATTTCCTTTCTTTTAACTTATATATATATATATATATATATATATATATATATATATATATAATATATATGTGTGTGTGTGTGTGTGTGTGTGTGTGTGTGTGAATGGGAAATGAATCCGACAATATGAGGAAAAAAACGAGTAAAGAAAAGAAATGTAGATGGATAAAAATGAATTTTATCGATATCACTTTTAATCGATATCACTTACACATGTGTTTCGGTCTGTTTATCAAAATGTATACAGATTTACGTTACTATTATTATTATTAAAATAATCAGATGGAGTTGAAATGATGATGATAATAATAATAGGAAAAATGTATAAAATGTTCCGTACACAGATTTTGCCGACCTTCATCAGAGTTGTATTTTTATTTTTAAAATAAAAATAAAAAAATAAAAAAAATAAAAATAAAAATACTACTCTGATGAAGGTCGGCAAAATCTGTGTACGGAACATTTTATACATTTTTCCTATTATTATTATCATCATCATTTCAACTCCATCTGATTATTTTAATAATAATAATAACGTAAATCCGTATACATTTTGATAAACAGACCGAAACACATGTGTAAGTGATATCGATTAAAAGAGATATCGATAAAATTCATTTTTATCCATCTACATTTCTTTTCTTTACTCATTTTTCCTCATATTGTCGGATTCATTTCCCATTCTCGCACACACACACACACACACACACACACACACATATATATATATATATATATTATATATATATATATATATTTGGATAGGAAGACCGCCTTGTGCTGAAGGCGGTCTTCCTATCTATAGCTCTGCTGATGAGGCCTAATAGGCCGAAATGTACATACAGAGATTGATTTTTCTCGATTTGTTTAGCCTTACATTTAAATAAGTATGCCCGCCTAATTAATTAATTATTAATTAATTAACTTTCAAAATTAGGTACGACTTCAATTAAGCACATATTCTCCCAAAAATTTGTCGGTTAAAAAAAAGCCATATCAAAACACATCGCTTGCGTATTTACTTCTCATACTGTCGTGTAGAAGAAGTCACTATGAGAGGAATAAAAACCTACTTCTAAACAAAACGAAAAATCTAAGAAAATCCGGTTGGTGTAGGGGTTACGGTCCTCACCTGTCAGCTTGACGGTCAAGGTTCGAATCACGCACAAGGCGGTCTTCCTATCTATAGCTCTGCTGATGAGGCCTAATAGGCCTAAATGTATATATATATATATATATATATATATATATATTATCATAAAGGTACACGGTAATAACCTACTCGAGTTTCACCATAAGGATCTTCAGGATTAAATCCACTGGATTAATCAAGATATTGATTAATTGCAGTCGATTAATCCTGTGGATTTAACCCTGAAGATCCTTATGGTGAAACTCGAGCAGATTATTACCGTGTACCTTTATGATAATAAATTTGCTCTACTAACGTATTGAGCACTTTACATTTTTTTATATCGCTGTCTTATCATTGTGAAACTTGCATCAACTAACCATTTGGCCAATTTCACCGGTCAGTCACCTTTTTCCACACACACACACATATATATATATATATATATATATATATATATATATATATATGTGTGTGTGTGGTGTGTGTGTGTGCGTGTGGTGTGCGTGTGCGTGTGTGTGTATTAGCAATACCTGTGGATATACCACAGTATGATGATTTAATTATTACAACGTTTGATATGTTTACTTATGAGCTATTGCGAATAGTTCAATATGTAAAAAGTATAATGATCATGATTCAATTTCTCTCTCTCTCTCTCTCTTCTCTCTCTCTCTCTCTCACACACACACACACACACACACACACACACACACACACACACACACACACATACATATATAAAACATATTATACATATATAATACATAGATTCTATACATACATAATACATATATTATATATATATATATATATATATATATATATATATATTAAATATACCAAGCGTGTTGGTAGATCCTTGCGGAGAGAAAAAAACCAGCAGAAAGTTTGATTGTAAAAATATACAACCGAACATCAACCAGGAAGAAAAAAATTTTTGAAAAAAAGAAAGGACCAAGATATTCGTGCCAACAAAAAATAATCTATTGGTACAGTATATATAATATACATACATATATACATCCTACACACACACACACACGCACACAACACAACACACACAAACACACACACATATATATATATATATATATAATATATATATATATATTATATTACCAAAAGAAAAGCATTTTTCTAAATCTAAATTGCTACCAATGCCCTAAACTGAACCCTTCTTTTCGCTTGAACATTATACAGTGAATATATTAGGAACAAAATTAACTGATAAATACGTGTTAAGATTTGTTTGGTGATTACTGACACCTTAAACGTGTCTACTTGTTTTTTCATTCAACTTCTTTGATCCTTACTGTAAGGCATACCCACTAACGTACTTTGATTCTTACTAATACATTTTGCGAGTAAACGTGAACCAGACTCTGATCCTTATTGAAACTGACACTTTACATGTACTCTTGTTTTAGAACGAAATATTCTGATCCTTGCTGGGACTACTGGGCATGTGTCAGACTGAGCTAGTTTGATTCTTACTAGCATCTTAGGTACATGCCCTTATGCCAAACTTAGCTTATACTGTGCTCAATACAAATAATCGCTAATTGGATCCTTACTGACACTTTATACATGGCATGTACCTCGTACCTTACGTGTACGCGTTAGGCCCTATTAATGTGGGACCACCCACAAACCGAAGCTCATGACACTTTTTTACATGTACCCATGCTTTCGACCGAACTATATGCTCCGTACTGGGACTCGTAAATATCTGATTACGGTTAAGTTACGCTTAAAGCATCAGTTTTTATTTTAGACCACCAAAGTTAAGCAGCGATTAGCCTGATCAATACTAAAGTGGGTGACCACTTAAGCAACAGCAGGTACTATAATCAACTTGAGTACTTTATCAAAATGACGTGATTTGATATTAAATGACCCGAAAGACGGTTGATATACCGTAAAACAAAACAACAATCGAAAACCTAAACATATGTCAGACTAACCTAGTTTGATCCTTATACGCGTGTCCTTTATACCAGACTTAGCTTATGCTAAGCTTAATATCAATAATCGTCTAAAGGAGAATCAGTTAAAGCACGAAGGTTGTTAAAAGAAAAATGTTTGAAGAGGAAGCATCTGATTACAATAGAATGTGGACATGTGTCATCCTTACTAACATCTTAGTCACATGTCCTTATGCCAAACATAGCTTATACTGTGCCCAATACCAATAATCTCTAATTTGATCCATACTGAGACTTTATACATGTACCCATGATTTCGACCGAACTATATGATCCGTACTGGGACTCCTAAACATGTGATTACGGTTAAGTTACGCTGAAAGCACCGGTTTTTATTTTAGACCACCAAAGTTAAGCAGCGATTAGCCTGATCAATACTAAAGTGGGTGACCACTCAAGCAACAGCAGGTACTGTAAGCAACCTGAATCTTTTATCAAAATGACGTGATTTGGTATTAAATGACCCGAAAGACGGTTGATATACCGTAAAACAAAACCAGCCATCGAAACCTAAACATATGTCAGACTAAGCTAGTTTGATCCTTATACGCGTGTCCTTATGCCAGACGTAGCTTATGCTAAGCTTAATATCAATAATCGTCTAAAGGAGAATCAGTAAAGCACGAAGTTGTTAAAAGAAAGATGTTGAAAGGAGAGCATCTGATTACAATAGAATGTGGACATGTGTCATCCTTACTAGCATCTTAGGCACATGCCCTTATGCCAAACTTAGCTTTATACTGTGCCCAATACCAAAATCTCTAATTTGATCTTTTACTGAGACTTTATACATGTACCCATGCTTTCGACCGAACTATATGATCCGTACTGGGACTCGTAAATATCTGCATTACAGTTAAGTTACGCTGAAAGCACCGGTTTTATTTTAGACACTAAAGTTAAGCAACGATTAGCCTGATCAATACTAAGTGCGGTGACCACTTAAGCAACAGCAGGTACTGTAAGCAACCTGAGTCCTTTATCAAAATGACGTGACTTTGGTATAAATGACCGAAGACGGCTGATATACCGTACAACAAAACCAAGCCATCGAAACCTAACAATGTCAGACTAAGCTTAGTTTGATCCTTATACACATGTCCCTATGCCAGACGTAGCTTATGCCTAAGCTTAATATCAATAATCGTCTAAAGGGAGAATCAGTAAAGCCACGAAGGTTGTTAAAGAAAAATGTTTTGAAGAGGAAGATCTGATTAAATAGAATGTGGGCATGTGTCAGACTAAGCTAGTTGATCCTTACTAGCATATTAGGCTCATCGCCCTTATGCCAAACTTAGCTTATACTGTGCTCAATACCAATAATCTCTAATTTGATTCTTACTGAGATTTTATACATGTACCCATGCTTTCGAACCGACTAAATAATAACCTTACTGGGACTCAGTAAATATACTAGATACTATTAAGTATACGCTGAAAGCACCGGTTTTATTTTAGACCAATGTTAAGCAACGATATAGCCTGATCAATACTAAAGTGTGTGACCACTTAAGCAACAGCAGGTACGTAAACAACCTGAGTCCTTTATCAAAAATGACGTGATTTGTATTTAAATGACCCGAAAAGACGGCTGATATACCGTAAAACAAAACCAGCCATCGAACCTAAACATATGTCAGACTAAGCTAGTTTGATCCTTATACACATGTCCCTATGCCAGACGTAGCTTATTGCTAAGCATTAATATCAATAATCGTTCTAAAGGAGAATCAGTAAGCACGAAGGTTGTTAAAAGAAAAAATGTCTTGAAGAGGAAGCACTGATTACAATAGAATGTGGGCATGTGTCAGACTAAGCTAGTTTGATCCTTACTAGCATATTAGGCTCATGCCCCTTATGCCAAAACTTAGCTTTATACTGTCTCAATACAATAATCTCTAATTTGATTTCTTACTGAGATTTTATACCATGTACCCATGCTTTCGACCGAACTATATGATCCTTACTGGGACTCGTAAATATCTGATTACTATTAAGTTACGCTGAAAGCACCGTTTATTTTACTAGACCAATGTTAAGCACGATAGCCTGATCAATACTAAAGTGTGTGACCACTTAAGCAACAGCAGGTACTGTAAACAACCGAGTCCTTTATCAAATGACGTGATTTGTATTAAAATGACCCGAAATACGGTTGATATACCGTAAAACAAAACCAGTCATCGAAACCTAAACATATTCAGATAAGCTAGTTTGATCCTTATACACATGTCCTTATGCCAGACGTAGCTTATGCTAAGCTTAATATCAATAATCGTCTAAAGGAGAATCAGTAAAAGCACGAAGGTTGTTAAAAGAAAAGATGTTTGAAGAGGAAGCATCTGATTTACAATAGAAATAATCGAGTGTATCGTAAACACGGCTCTAATGTAGAATCCGAGCGCACCTGACCTATTCCTTGCTATTCTCAGGAGAGATAAATCATAATACCATACTGACAGGTTCATCTCTACTACAAATACGCTAGAATCCAGCCAATCAAATCTCTCATACAAGACCAGCCTTTTTTTGATTTATTTCTCTCTTTCTTTTTGAAAGGAAAGGTTAACAAAAAAAAAATCATTCCAACATATTTGTCATGTCTCCTCCCACTCGTCTCATTCAGGAAGTTAAGTCTGAAACCACATCACAATATCGCCATTCCCGCCAACCAGACTTGTACGTTCCCAAACAGCTGCCCCCAAACTACCCCCAATCCTCGGCTTTTTTGGGGGACATGGTCACACTTTGTAATGGTCATTTTGATTGGCTACTTTGCTTGCTGATTCCGATCATTATCTGTTTCTCATTTTCAAAATTAATACACGATCTCTCATTAAACGAGACAAACGCTCCTAATGTTTACGCACCTACTTAAGCCGAATGTGTGAAGTCGTTGGGGTTGTGGCCAGCGGGTAGCGGTGGTGTTGGGTCCATCTACTGTAGTTGCCTCATTTATGATACTCATCACGGACAACTGATCGTTTGATTTTTTAAATTAATAACACGCTTAAAGGTCGTCTTTGGTGGTCATTAAATCACTGTTCGAACGATAATGTATTTATATTATAACTAGAAAAAGTACCCGTCAACATTATGTCTGGATTAGTTGTGTATGAAAAGTTCCTCTCTCTCTCTCTCTCTCTTCTCTCTCTCTCTCTCTGTCTATCTATCTATACTATCTATTTCTCCTTCTTCTCTGTCTTTTCCCTTTCTCTCTCTCTCTCTCTCTCTCTCTCTATCTATCTATCTATATCTT
>CM042165.1:19706381-19722527 GCA_023376005.1 Doryteuthis pealeii | reverse complement strand
ATGTCGCCTCCCTCCTGGTAAGGGGATTTTTTAAAGTAATTCCGCAGATCCATTATTACTGAATCGTGAGTTGAATCCTCGTGGGATGCCCCATTTAAATCCCTATGTAAAAAAAATAGACCTTGCATTGATCCAGCTACTCTGAAAAGAAATGTTAATGTCTTCTATCTAAAATATTAAATGAAAAAAACAATCCATGCTGTCATCATTTAAATTTTATTTTTTAATTATCTTCACGAATATAAATCAAATCTCTTTTATTTTTGCTCAGAAACCAAGCCCTGGTGCTATTTAATGTATATATATATATATATATATTTACTTTGTCGTTGATTGTTTTATTTTTGAAGTTTCCTCCTGACATACATGTACACACAACTGCCCTTTATATATGTATAGATAAGATGAACAAAAATGATAAGACTAACAGGAATAATAATCATTAAAATTTTTAACTGTTCTCATTTTTATTATTCTTAACTAGTTTCGACCTTGGATCATCGTAGTATCACAAATAAAAAAAAGTTACAAATTATCAGTCTATCTATTCATCTATCTATCTATCTAAAAGTTTGTTTTATTTTCTAAACCTATCTCACCTGAATTTTAGACCATCAGCTAATGCTGATGTGAAAACTCAAAAGGAGCAAATAATAATAATAATAATAATAATAATAATAATAATAATCTGTCAAGGTCCAGGTAGCATTGAAAAAAAATGAAAGACCTGTAGAATGAGATTTAAAGTGATACCTATTGTAGTTGGTGAACTTGGAACGGTACCAAAAGAACTTTGAAAAAAGACTGGAGGAACTGGAAATCAGGGGAAGAATTGAGACCATTCAGACTACTGCACTGATGCAATCGGCTAGAATACTCAGAAGAGTCCTGGAGACCTGAGGAAACTTGCTGTCACTCAGCCTCCAGTGAAATACCATCAGCGTTAGCTGATGTGAAAAACTCAAAAGGAGTGAAAATCTATTAATTATTAGTAACGTTATGTAATCAAAACGTATGTTATTAGATATTGAAATTCTGTAAAGAACAAAGAATCAAGACTGTTTAGTGAAGTATTGTGCGCAGTGGAGTCTTTATTTTTTTACAGCTACGTATTCAAAGTTTAGGTCATAGAGTGTGAATAATTTGTGATAAATGATATCTAATAATATCCGTTTTTACTGTATATTGTTTTGCATCCCGGGTGGAGCGCCAAACCTAAACAGATCTGCTGACTGCCAGTGCACTACTGGCCAGCGTACTACTGGCCAGCGTACTACTGGCTGTTGATTGAGACGTGTTGGCTACACTTAACTACCAAAATCCGTCTTGATATATAGCTATATATATATATATAATGTAATGCTATCACTTACATTTATTGCATAATAACTAAAAAAGAAGACATAAGTCACACAATATTAGAAATTAACCCTGAATGTATATACGCATTCATGTACAGTATGTGTATAAAATTTACAGTATGCATATCTAAAAAAACTAGATAATTTGTTTAAAATCTGATTTCAAATCTGATTTCAAATCTGAATTCAAACGGATTTCAAATCTGAATTCAAACGGATTTCAAATCTGAATTCAGCACCCCCAAATTAGGTTAAAACAGCTGTTTTTGTGCTTGCCTCAATTTCTTTGTAAACCAGTGTTATTGGACTTATTCATTTAGAATGAGTTTTGTGGTGAATAGCTAAACTTTTGAAATATCCCGTCATACAGGTAAAAAAAATACCGAGAAAATTTGGTACAGCCGTAGAGGTAATTTGGTAAGCAAAGAGTTAAATGACTTTTAGCATATTTCATTCTCGGAGACAAAAACAGTGATTTAATTATCTAGCTGGGATATGAGGGGTTTATACCTTTCCCAATAGTATCAGTGATAGACAGATAGACTATGATTGACTAGCAAATTGACGTATACAAGACACTGGCCTTTGAGACGACAGGAAAAATGCAGGCATTTCATTTCGGTGTCGAAACTAGACTTTTTTTAAAATAGACTGGCTCATGACATTTTAAATGGGCAAGCTATATTCCATTTCTTTGACTGGTAGTTCCCCCCCTCTCTCTCTCCCTTCATCTTACACACACACGCCCCCTCCCTCACTCTTTCACTCACTAGCTCTCACTCACTCTCTCTCTTTCTTGCTCACTCACTCACTCTGTCTCTGTCTCTGTCTCTCTCTTACTCACTCCCTTTCTCTCTCTCACACATCTCTCTCACTCACTCACTCTCTCTTTCTCACCCTTTCTCACACAATTTCTCTCTCTCTCTCTCTCTCTCTCACCCACTCTCTCACTCTCGCTCTCACTCACTCTCCTTGCTCACTCACTCACTCTCTGTCTCTCTCTTTCACACACAGATACACACACTCCCTCTCTCTCACTCATTCACTCTCTCTCCCTTTCTCTCTCTCACTCAATCTCTCTCCCTTTCTCTCTCTCTCTCTTACTCTCTCTCTCTCTTACTCTCTCTCTCTTACTCTCTCTCACACACTCTCTCGCACTCACTCACTCTCTTTCTCACTTACTCACTCTCGCTCGCTCACTCACACATTCTTTCTCACTCTCTCTCACACAATTTCTCTCTCACTCACTTACTCTCACTCACTCTCTCTCTCACTCACTCTCTTTCTTGCTCACTCACTCACTCACCCCCTCTCTGTCTCTTTGTTTCATACATACACACACGCAGATACACACACTCCCTCTCTCTCACTCACTCACTTTCTCTCTCCCTTTATCTCTCACTCACTCTCTCTCTCTCTCTCTTACTCACTCCCTCTCTCTCTCTTACTCTCTCCCTTTCTCTTTCTCTCTCTCTCTCTCTCTTACTCTCTCTCTCTCACTCTCTTTCTCTCTCTCTCACACTCTTTCTTTCTTTCTCACTCACTGTCTTTCTCACCAACTCACTCACTGACCCACTCTCTCAGACACTCTCTCTCTCTCCCTTTCTCTTTCTCACTCACTCTCTCTTTCTTACTCACCCACTCTCTTTCTCTCTCTCTCTTACTCTCTCTCACTCTCTCTAACACACACTCTCTCTCTCTCACTCACTCTCTCTCTCACTCACTGTCTTTCTCACCAACTCACTCACTCACCCACTCTCTCAGACACTCTCTCTCTCCCTTTCTCTTTCTCACTCACTCTCTCTCTCTCTTACTCACCCACCTCTTTCTCTCTCTCGTACTCTCTCTCTCTCACTCTCTCTAACACACTCTCTCTCTCTCACTCACTGTCTTCTCACCAACTCACTCACTCACCCACTCTCTCAGACACTCTCTCTCTCTCCCTTTCTCTTTCTCACACTCTCTCTCTCTCTCTTACTCACTCACTCTCTTTCTCTCTCTCTCTCTCTCTCTCTTTTACTCTCTCACTCTCTCTAACACACTTTCTCTTTCTCTCTCTCTCCCTCTCTCTCTCACTCACTGTCTTTCTCACCAACTCACTCACTCACCCACTCTCTCACACACACACTACCGGTCAAAGTAAGGTAAGCAAGTTCAGCAGGCTATTCTTCCTCCTTTAAGCTTAGTATCATGAACCTTAGAAGCACAAGCAACATGAGGAGATTATATATTAACCCAGCTTAGCCAGGTTAGTGAGCCTCGAGCTGATTATAAGAGAATACATTGCTAACTCGGCCAGTGTTTTCGGGTTAGCATCCTATTACGAAACGCAACCACCATTTGATTACCTGGTTTACGAAAAGAAAAGATATACTTCTAAAATCCCTCGTTATTTATATAGATTTGAATGGACCGAGATAGATAGATAGATATGAGTATAATTATATATATATATACTAGCAAATATATGCACCCTCCGGGTGCAAGTATTTAAGTTTTAATGTAATAAAATATCGTATTAAATTAGAAAGGCTAATGAAACTAAATAAGAATGCAGATAAAACGAGGGAGTATAATCGAAAAATAGAACAACTGAAACTTACTCTTCCATCACTCTCGTCTTTTATTGTTATTTTTTCTAATTTAAGTATTTAGTTAAAAGAGGAAGTAAAGAATAAAATGACAGTTATTTTTTCTTGTTAATGGATTTCATTTAAGATTTATTGAAGAGATTTTTGCTCATATTCATTAAAATAAAACCAAACAGTTAGAAATCAATAAAATTAAGCACATATTTATTGAAATCAAATTTTTTAATATCAATATGCAAATTAGCCTTCCCGTTCACACTGTAAATCGCTATTTTGTTGTATATATAAATATAATTGCATGTTGTTAGTATGTAGATATTACCAACAGTATTAATAATGTAAAACAATTTTATTAATAATTGAGGTTTAAATAAAAATAAAATCCTGTAGAAGGTGACGTTAATAACTAAGGGAATTGTTACTTGAATAGTAATATAGTTTCGGTTACACACAGAAAAACACACAATCTCCATTATAATAACTAGCAAATATATGCACCCTCCGGGTGCAAGTATTTAAGTTTAAATGTAATAAAATATTAAATTAAATCAGAAAGGCTAATGAAACTAATTAAGAATTCAAATAAAAAGATTTGAAACGGAGGGGGTATAATCGGAAAATAGAACAACTGAAACTTACTCTTTCATCACTTCCGTTTTTCAATGCTAAATTTTCCTAATTTAACTATTTAGTTAAAACAGGAAGTAAAGAATAAAATTACAGTTATTTCTTCTTGTTAATGAATTTCTTTTAGGATTTATTGAAGAGATTTTTACTCATATTCATTAAGATAAAAACCAAACAATTAGAAATCAATAATACCAAGGACATTTTTATTAAAATCAGTTTTTTAAATATCAATATGCAAATTAGCTTTACGTTTACACTGAAAACTGGTATTTTGTATATATAAATACAATTGCATGTTATTAGTATTTAGGTAAGGCCAACAGTATTAATAATGTCAAACGGTTTTATTATAAATTGAGGTTTAAATAGAAATAGAATCATGGAGAATGTGATGTAAATATCTAAGGGAATTGTGACTTGAGTAGTAATATAGTTTCGGTTACAGACAGAAAAACACACAATCTCCATTATAATAAGATATATATATATATATATGATGCTTGTTCCCCGCCTTTCTAACGATGCAAGAGGCCTCACACAGAGAATTGTACAGAGAGGCCCTGCATGTTTACTGTAGCGTCAGATTGCTTCCACTTATAAAGTACTGAGTCAATTATGGCTACGCGAATATTAAATTGTTTTCTTAGTATTTTATAACCTTTTTCCTGTCAACTATTCTTGAACAATCTCTTGGGTCAACTGTGTGTTCTTTTGCTCCAGGCAAAATGGTGACGTCGTTTCTACGAGGCTTATGACAGATATATATATTTACCAACCCCTCCGCACGAGCAGAATGCGACACAAGGCCAATTTCTTAAGCGGAGTTCAACCTTGTATTATTCATGTTTTTTAACCATTATTCATTTTTCCAGCCCTGTTGTTTTTATGGCAAGCCCCAACTCTTTTTATCATATATATATTTACCAACCCCTCCGCACGAGCAGGATGCGACACAAGGTCAATTTCTTAAGCGGAGTTCAGTAGGTTCGAATTCAGAGTTTTTCTTCTCCTAGACCGGTTGCCTAACCAAGGTTAAAGAGCCCAGTCTGTCCTACTATTTACCCATAGCTGGTGGGAGAGTAGGATTCATACCTTTCCCAAGGGTATTAGGGCTAAGTGAAATGCAATTACCACGTCCAGGATTTGAACTCGGGGCGACGAGTCCATTTCCCGTGACTTTAACTCTTACACCAGCGCTTATGACTGATATAGGGTACATTTCACGTTGCACCTAAATTGACTGGATCATTCCAGGAACATTCTAAGATGTTCGGAGTATAATCTAGCAAAGCAGAATTTTTATGAATTTTCGATATCAATATTAAAAGAGATTATATCCTTTTTAGAGCCGAGTTAGCTCAGTCGGTATATTTCTTATTCTTTTAATGAATTTGATGATTTTAATTACTTAGGGTACAAACTCGCTGACATTGAATTTTTTACTCTCACCCCTCAGGCAGTATGTGTCAAAAATCTATTTTTACATCGGCCGGAGGGTGTTTTTTTTATTTTGTACTAGTAGCACTAATGCACTTAAGAATTATATAAATCCAACTACCGTATTTGACGACATATAAGACGCAACTTTTTTTCCAAAATGTTGGCTCAAAAATTGCCCTGCGTCTGATACATTGTAGGTAAAGTTTGAGACCTGCTGTAGGTCTAGGCTAATCTTCTCTATGATGCTCACTAACCCAGCTTACGCTCAGTACTTTTACCTACTCTAAACTCCATGCATCCTTATTTCATTGCTGGTATTATTGCGGAATGGGAAAGTTTAGCTCAGTCGGTAGAGTATTCGGCTAGAAATCACAAGATTCCTAGTTTGATACCGGCCCTCGCCAATTCAGCGTATGAGTAGCACAGGGACCTGTCCGGTAAAGTAAAGAGATGATGGTAGGTATGGTGCTCCACCTCAGACGCAAAAACTATCTCCTTTGTCTAGCGCTAGTGAAGAGTGGATAGACTCCCTCGCTGGTTGTCTGATACCGATTTTAGGCCACTCCGACGACTTTACTTCTTTACTTATATCCTTCTTAGGCATACTGGGTGCCCCATCGTGGTGTAATGGTTAGCATGTTAATCTTGCAGATCCATTACTACAAAGCAGCGAGTTCGATCCTCACTGAATGCCCCATACTTGCGATCTTGTGTCTGTACTCGAGAGTGGCATATAATCGGTATCAGCCAGACAGCGATAGAGTCTATCATCTTTTCCTTAGCGCTAGACCAGGGAGATTTTTTTGCTGAGGTGGAGTATCACGCCTACCGTCAGCTCCCCACTGTACCGCAAAGATTAGGTTACCAAAGCAATGCTACTCATTTGCTTAGTTGAGAAGGACCGGTATCGAACCCGGAACCTTACGATTACGAGGTAAATGCTCTATTGACTAAAAGTCAATTGTGTTTTTAGGCAAGCAAATGCTTTCAAAAACTATTTTAATAACATTAATAATAATTTGCTAACAATTACACTTTTTTAATTAGATATTATTAACTAATGAGAATAATTGTACACAATTACCGTATTTGACGGCATATAAGATGCACGGGCATATAAGACGCACCCCCCATTTCAGCAGGTCAGATTCAGGAAAAAAGTTTTTAGTGTATTTAAGCATATATTGTTGAAAACAGTCGAGCTGTGCATTACACAAGCAGAAACATAGCTGTATAAAAGCAATTTGGCAGTACAGGCAAGCAATAAGTATAGACAAGACATCTCAGTAGCAGGAAATAATAATAATAATAATAATAATAATAATAATAATAATAATAATAATAATAATAATAAAGCGAAACACAGGAGAGATCGCTCACCAGAAGACATGGACATGGCTAAGAAGGGAAAACTCAAAAGAGAAACTGAATCTCTGATAATTGCAGCACAAGATAATGCCATCAGGACAAATTACATTAAAGCAAAAATAGATAAGACACAACTGAACAGCAAATGTAGAATGTGTGGGGAAAAGACGAAAATATCAATCATATAATAAACGAATGCAGTAAACTCGCACAAAGAGAGTACAAGACTAGACACGACTGGGTGGGAAAGGTGATTCACTGGGAACTGTGGAAGAAATTCAATTTTCATCATTCAACTAAATGATATATGCACAAATCTGAATCTGGAGAATGAGACACACAAAATTCTCTAGGACTTTGAGGTATAGACGGATCACCTAATCCCGGCCAGGAGACCAGATCTTGTCTTGGTTGACAAGAAGAGGAAGACTTATCATCTCGTGGACTTTGCCGTCCCGGCTGATCACAGAGTGAAAATGAAGAAAAAAAAATGAAAAAATCGATAAATACTTAGACCTTGCCAGAGAACTAAGAAAACTGTGGAACATGAGGGTTAAGGTCGTGCCGATTGTGATTGGGGCCCTGGGAACAATCCCAAAGGGGTTGGAAAGAAGTCTGGGTGAATTAAACATAGGAGGAAGAATCGAGACCATCCAGACTACAGCATTATTGATATCGGCTGGAATACTCAGAAGAGTCCTGGAAACCTGAGAAAACTTGCTGTCACCCAGCTTCCAAAGAACCACCGGCTTCTGCAGGTGTGAAAAACTCGAATGGAGTGAAATAATGATAACAATAAAACTTCAAATTTCACCTACGATGTATAAGACGCAGAGCAATTTTTTCAGCCAAAATCTTTTGAAAAAAGTGCGTCCTATATGCCGTCAAATACGGTATATGTTTTCAAATATTCCTATCTAATACTAATAATTTGCAAGCTTTTTAATCGAATAAATAATTATTAACATGTTTTTATAAGTCAATGTATCAATAGAGTTGACAATGATGTGAAATATCATACTAAAGCAGATTATTTTGACCCCTAGATGGGACTCGAATATATATTAAAACTCCTGTTCAGAGTATACCAGGACGAAATGGCAATAGAGAGAGAGGACTCCATACTCTTTAGATATCCAGATGCAATTTAGTGTAATAACCAGGGTACAAAAAATGCTGATGATATATATTGTTTATATTTTTTCTTTTTGCTTGAAGGCAATTACAATGCGTATATCGCATAAAGTTCGATAATTATAGTAAATAAACATGATAAGTGAATTTCGGTAAAGGGTCATTCGGTCTGTAGAACATCGTACAGACTATTTCGACTTTATTAAGTCTCATCCGCGATGTATACTAACGATTTCCCTCCAACAGAAACCGAAATCGGGACGTCAACAGTCATTGTCAGAAACCATACTGACTCGGCCACGGTACAGACCGAACAATCCCTGCGAAATTAACCTTAATTATACTTATGTGCCTTTACCCTAATAGGTACGGGGACGTTGAGTGAATAATAACAAACAAGGCCTTAAGCTCTTCGGCGAAGGGAAATAAGATTTTTTTAGATGTTTGCTTTTTAGAAGCATTGTTGAATATATTATTATTTATATTTTTTGCTTGAAGGCAATTACAATGCGTATATCGCATAAAATTCGATAATTATAGTAAATAAAGATGATAAGTGAATAATATATATATATATATATATATATATATATATATATATATATATATATATATATATATATAGTCTGCAACTATTCGTTACTCTGATTTTGACGTCTTACCTCGATCATCATGCAGAAAACCAGACACACACACACACAGAGAGAGAGAGAGAGAGAGAGAGAGAGAGAGAGAGAGAGAGAGAGAGAGACACACACACACACAGATTAGAATTTAATACTAAAAAACGCCTCTAAATCGTAAAATCTTTAGACAAAAATTCAAACCAATATCATAATATACTATCAATTAATTATGATCACATAACGCTTTTAATCAATCCTTTATAAAAATTAAAAAAAAAAAAAGAAAGAAAAAAAAAGATCTTAACAAAATGCATATAACCAGTGTACTTGTTTTGAGGCAGTTACAGAGTTTCAATAATTTAAAAGAAAATTAACTTTTTATCTAAAAAAATTAGTAGGAGAGTGCTTATTTATGGACACACACACACACACACACACACACACACACACACACACACACACATATATATATATATATATATATATATATATATATATATATATATATGTGTGTGTGTGTGTGTGTGTGTGTGAATGTGTGTGTGTGTGTAGAAAGTTTGTAGAAAAACAAGATGTTAATAGTTTTGCTGACAGAAATCCGTTTCGACCATATAAAGCGGTCTTTATCAAAGCAAGTATGTATAATAGGAAAGACGAAATAAATAGATAGTTAATCACGAGGCAGAAAACGCTCTCGACCAGGGCCGGAATACATAGTTGCTTTGATAAAGACCGCTTTATATGGTCGAAACAGATTTCTGTCAGCAAAACTATTAACATCTTGTTTTTTCTACAAAATTTCTATACATACTGTCGATTCATATCCATTTTACTTTTCATATATATATATATATATATATATATATATATATATTATATATATATATATGAGAGTAAGTAAAAAAAACAATGTGTTTATTTGATATGGTTTTTAGCCGACAATAGGTCGAAATGTACATTCAGGGATTGACATTTTCTCGATTTGTTTAGCCTTACATTTGAACATATATGCCCGCCTAAATTCATTAATTATTAACTAATTAATTTTCAAAATTAGGTATGACTTAAATTAAGCACATATCCTCCAAAAAAAAATATATATGTGTGTATGTGTGTGTGTGTATGTGTATATGTGTGTGTGTGTGTGTGTGTGTGTGAGAGAGAAAGAGAGAGAGAGAGAGAGAGAGAGAGAGAGAGAGAGAGAGAGAGAGAGATGTGATAAAAAGACAATTCGTAAAATCTAAATTGACATGTTTCGCCAAATTTCTAGCGTCATCAGAATGCAAATTAGTGTGTTATAAAAAAAACTACATTAAATAGAAAGAAAACAATTTCATCTAATCTTATTATAATGGAGATTGTGTGTTTGTCTGTCTGTAACCGAAACTATATTGATATTCAAGTCACAATTCCCTTAGTTATTTACGTCACATTCTCCATGATTTTATTTTTATTTAAACCTCAATTATTAATAAAATTGTTTTACATTATTAATACTGTTGATCATATCTACATACTATCAATATGCAATTGTATTTATATATATACAACTAAATAGTGGTTTACATTGGGAATGGGAAAGCTAATTTGCATATTGATATTAAAAATTTGATTTTAATAAATATGTGCTTAGAATTATTGATTTCTAATTGTTTGGTTTTATTTTAATAAATATGAGAAAAAATCTCGAAGATAAATCTCAAAAGAAATCCATTAACAAGAAGAAATAATTGCCATTTTATTCTTTACTTCCAATTTTAACTAAATAGTTAAATTAGGAAAATTTAGCAATGAAAGACCAGGGTGATGAAAAATGACGGAAGAGTTAGTTTCAAAGTTATATTTTTCGATTATACCACCTCTGTTTCAAATCATTTTATATGCATTCTTATTTAATTTCGTTAGTGTTTCTAATTTAATATATTTCATTACATTAAAACTTAAATACTTGCACGCGGAGGGTACATATTTTTGCTAGTTTTAATAATTAATTTCAAAAATCAATTCAGATGCTTAAAATAAATTATTTCTCCATCTCTAATCTAGATTTGATTTTTGTTAATAAAATTATTTCTCTTCTGATGACGTCAATTTGGTTTTTCCCTTCTTTTCACGTCGCACCCCTTTCCCCCCTCCCCGCCACCGAATGGTGTTATTTTTATCTCGTACTTCATAATTGTTCCCTTTCCTTTTCAATTCGCCCCCCCCCACTTTTTCCTCCTTCCTCTCCCCCCTACCACCACCTCTTTACAGTGTGTGCTCTTTCATTTCCGACCAGCCCTTTACCTTCTCTTCGTCCGACAACCGACACCCCCACCGCCCTACTGGCCAATATTCGGCAAACCTCAAGGCCAATTTGATGGTGTAATAGATACGAAATGTCAAACAGTTGCATCCCTTCATAGACAATCCTCCTGGGAGATCTAAGGCATTTGGAGGGGCCCCAGGAATATCGCAGAGGAAACATAAATAGCTTTGTTCCTAGCAATATGTTGGCCGATCTGTCATCGGAAAATAAGGAATGGCTGACTTGAAACCACTCCAAAATAAACCATAATACTTTTGATATAATTATTTGCCAGTTAAGACATACATATATATATATGAGTAAGAAAAGGTGGAATGAAAACATCACACAATGCTGTTAAAGAAGAAACAATTTATAATATAATCATAGCTGATATTGATCAATATTTCGATTTTACAAAAATCATCATCAGAGCTCATTCACTCCCGTAGTTGTTTGGGTCGGAGAGGAAAATCCAAACAACTACGGGAGTGAATGAGCTCTGATGATGATTTTTGTAAAATCGAAATATTGATCAATATCAGCTATGATTATATTATAAATTGTTTTCTTCTTTAACAGCATTGTGTGATGTTTTCATTCCACCTTTTCTTACTCATATTGTCGGATTAATTTCCTTTCTTTTAACTTATATATATATATATATATATATATATATATATATATATATATGTGTGTGTGTGTGTGTGTGTGTGTGTGTGTGTGAGAATGGGAAATGAATCCGACAATATGAGGAAAAAATGAGTAAAGAAAAGAAATGTAGATGGATAAAAATAAATTTTATCGATATTACTTTTAATCGATATCACTTACACATGTGTTTCGGTCTGTTTATCAAAATGTATACGGATTTACGTTATTATTATTATTATTAAAATAATCAGATGGAGTTGAAATGATGATGATAATAATAATAGGAAAAATGCATAAAATGTTCCGTACACAGATTTTGCCGACCTTCATCAGAGTGTTATTTTTATTTTTAAAATAAATAAAAAAAAAAATACTACTCTGATGAAGGTCGGCAAAATCTGTGTACGGAACATTTTATGCATTTTTGAAATGGTAGTACCTGTTAGGGTCCCATATACAGATCAAATACATAAGTTTGAAAATTATTGGTTTTCGATAGGAATGAGTGAAACCGTATAACTGTGTGCAGACAAATAATTATTATTACTAGCAAAATAAAAAGACACCCTCCGGGCGATGTAAAACTAATTTTTTGAAAGATATTGCCTGAGGGGATGGGAGCTGAAAATTCAATGTCATAGAGTGTGTACCATAAGTATGTAAAATCGTCAAATTTATTGAAGGAGTAAAAAAGAAAGAAAGAAAGAAAGAAAATTTGAAATGGAAACAGTTCCGATAACTTTAAATATTATATTAGAATAAAACAATCTATATATAAATATATAACGCCGGGCATCTATTTATTGAAACAATGAGGATTGTCTAATGTTGCATGGTTCACATTTTGAGTATATTTATTCAATGTTATGACGTTGGATTATGTGTTGAGTAATGTGACGTAAGCAGTGACGCAGTTTTTGTTACAGACAAAAACCGGAAGCGAATCTCCATTCTTAATAGATATAGGAACAGTTACTTGAAACCATATTGTGTATAGATTATTTGTATTATATAAAAATACTGGATCTATAACTTTGTGCGAGCAAATGATTATAGACAAATAAAAAAAAAGTACAAATCGAAATCCAATGGAAAATTGAAAATATATTTATGATTACGATCAAGCGTTTAGAAATAAAGCAAATTCCAGCATAAATAAATATCTATTAATAAAGGAGATTCGCTTCCGGTTTTTGTCTGTAACAAAAATTACGTCACTGCCTACGTCACATTACCCAAAACATCATAACATAGAATAAAATTTATTCTATGTTATGACAATTTTTGGCATATTCAAATTTTGAGTGTATTTATTCAATAAATACACTCAAAATTTGAACATGCAACATTAGACAGTCCTCATTGTTTTTTAAAACAAGTTTTAATAAATACATGACTGGTATTATATATCTATATATAGTTTGTTTTATTTTAATACATATTTAAAGTTTACATTTCAAATTGTTTTATTTTTTAATCCTTTAATGAATTTGATGATTTTACTTACTTAGGGTACAAACTCGCTGATATTGAATTTTAAACTCCCACCCCTCAGGCAATATGTTTCAATAATCTATTATTATTTACATCGCCCGGAGGGTGTTTTTATTTTGTACTAGTATATATAATACATAATAAATATATATATAATACATTACGTCAGGTAAAACGAAGTAGCTTTTGAAAAAGCTATTTCGTTTTACCTGACGAATACACCAGCAAGAAACCACTCGGTCGTAAAGATTGTTCCTATGATAATAAATAAAAGCTAAACCTTTTATTTGTTCATTTATATATCTATACACCACACACACACACACACACACACACACACATATATATATATATATATATATTATATATATATATATATATATATACATTAGGCCGCCCCGACAACTTTACCCTTACCTTATATGATCCTTACTTGTAAAATCATCAACTCCTAAACATGTGATTACGGTTAAGTCACGCTGGAAGCACCGGTTTTACTTAAGATCCATGAAGTTAAGCAGCGATGAGCCTGTCCAATTCTTCATTGGTGACTACTTATGCAGCACCCCGAGTCCTTTGATTATCAAAATGACTTGATTCGGCATTAAATAACCCGGAAAGAGTTGATATGCTGTAAAATAAAACAACCAAACAACCCGCTATATCTCTGAAGTTAAGCCTGATCAATACCAAAGTGGGTGACCACTTAAGCAACAGCAGGTACTGTAAGCAACCTGAGTCTTTTTTCAAAATGACGTGATTTGGTATTAAATGACCCGAAAGACGGTTGATATACCGTAAAACAAAGCAAGCATCTAAACCTAAGCATATGTCAGACTAAGCTAGTTTGATCTTTAAAGACATGCCCTTATGCCAGACTTAGCTTATGCTAAGCTAAATATCAATAATCGTCTAAAGGAGAATCAGTAAAGCACGAAGGTTGTTAAAAGAAAGATGTTTGAAGAGGAAGCATCTGATTACAATAGAATGTGAACATGTGTCATCCTTACTAACATCTTAGGCACATGCCCTTATGCCAAACTTAGCTTATACTGTGCTCAATATCAATAATCCCTAATTTGATCCATACTGAGACTTTATACATGTACCCATGCTTTCGACCGAACTATATGATCCGTACTGGGACTCGTAAATATCTGATTACGGTTAAGTTACGCTGAAAGCAACGGTTTTTATTTTAGACCACCAAAGTTAAGCAGCGATTAGCCTGATCAATACTAAAGTGGGTGACCAGTTAAGCTACAGCCCGAGTCTTTTATCAAAATGACGTGATTTGGTAATAAAGTTCGACCGAACTATATGATCCTTACTTGGGCACCTAAACATGTGATTACGGTTAAGTCACGCTGAAAGCACCGGTTTTACTTAAGATCCATGAAGTTAAGCAACGTACGTGTAGGTGTCGGTAAAAATTCATTCCTTTCTTAGACAGATCTTTCGGTTTAACATCTTCGTGAAAAAACAACAACAAAAAAAAAAAAATAAGCAAACAAAAAAAAATCATCATCATCATCATCATCATCCTCTTTCATCATCTCTAAGACCGACAGCATGAATATCCATGAATCTTACTCGCCACTCGCCCCTATAGTCCGTCGCCCCTGAAAGGTCTTCTGTACAGCATCCAGTACCCAAGCAGAACTGATCGATGTAATATTTCTCTGAATTGTTTAGATGAGGCTTAATAATTTGTATTATTTGGAATATTGTCCTAATCTTTAATGTTATCTGTACAACGTTTCGGCAGATGTACCCTCCGGCCTTCTTCGGGTATTTCTTGTCGGACTCGGCAGCTTTATTTTCAAACTCTGGAACCTTCTTGTCATAATCAGGAACCTTCTAGTCGTAATGGTTAGCGAAATGAGAACAGGATACCCCCGTGGATTGAATAAAGGGTTGGCTTCAAAGTTCACTTATTGCTCCCGATTACGACGATTGGTGACTACTTATGCAACACCCCGAGTCCTTTGATTATCAAAATGACTTGATTCGGCATTAAATAACCCGAAAAGAGTTGATATGCTGTAAAATAAAACAACCAAACGACCCGCTAGATCACCGAAGTTAAGCCTGATCAATACTAAAGTGGGTGACCACTTAAGCAACAGCAGGTACTGTAAGCAACCTGAGTCCTTTATCAAAATGACGTGATTTGGTATTAAATGACCCGAAAGACGGTTGATATACCGTAAAACAAAACAACAATCGAAACCTAAACATATGTCAGACTAAGCTAGTTTGATCCTTATACGCGTGTCCTTATACCAGACTTAGCTTATGCTAAGTTTAATATCAATAATCGTCTAAAGGAGAATCAGTAAAGCACGAAGGTTGTTAAAAGAAAAATGTTTGAAGAGGAAGCATCTAATTACAATAGAATGTGGACATGTGTCATCCTTACTAACATCTTAGGCTCATGCCCTTATGCCAAACTTAGCTTATACTGTGCTCAATATCAATAATCTCTAATTTGATCCATACTGAGACTTTATACATGTACCCATGCTTTCGACTGAACATTATGATCCTTACTGGGACTT
>CM042165.1:19666381-19701381 GCA_023376005.1 Doryteuthis pealeii | reverse complement strand
AGAATGTGATGTCAATAACTATGGTAATTGTGACTTGAGTAGTGATATAGTTTCAGTTACAGACAGAAAAATACAATCTCCATTATAATAAGATGTAAACTTATAATGGTAATTTAATTATGCATCGATAATGCTGTAGTCTGCTTTCTTGAAAAGAAAGACACGAAAGAAATGTGATTCTTGAAAGATTGAATGATTCTTCAAACGGGAAAGAAAGTAGGAAGTAAATAATCAGAATAATGCTATAGACAATTATTATTAATAATGGGGTTATTCCATGTCAAATCATCTAGGCCATGTTACCCATCCCCTTCAATTTTTCTGAAATTTTGTCCAAGTGTGTACTATGATAAAGTTAGCCTATCCCCAAAATTTGGGCTTCCAATTCCAAAAAATGGCGGAGTTTCAAGGAACTATTCTTAATACAAATCATTTGCATATTTAATATGTGTGGAAAAATATGGAAATAAATCCGACGGTATGCAGAAATGTAAATGATAAAAAACAAAGTATTCCAAAGGAAGAATTTATTAGTAGATTGATAAACATATATTCCCTAGCACCTATATGATTGCCCCAACCCTTTTGCCTTTATGGCAAGCCCAACCCCTTTTTATCATATGGGTGCTAGAATTCCGTGACTGAGGGTCTATATGTCCTGGGAATGACGTTAAACTCTATCTGATGGTGAGGTTCCAGTTTTGGAGGTTTGGGGAATGTGCAGCACCCCTTCATCACCATTGCTCCCTGGTCCACTCTGACCCGGAGTGGTAGTACCTGTTAGGGTCCCATCTATGGGTTAAATAGAAAACATGAGTTTATAAACAAAAATTGTATTATCCATTAAAAATGAAATTAAACTTTTTTTTTTACCAATAGAAGTATTCGGCATAAAATAACCCAAGGAGTTGACATGCCGTAAAACCCAACTAACCAAACCAAACATTGTGATAAATGCAAGTTGTAAAGTGGAAAACTATTGAAAAATTTATATAGTCAGTTGGTAATCATCTGCCGAGAATCTACAGGATTCCAAGTTTTATACCGACCTTTACAGACTCGGTGTCATGAATTGCAAAGCAATTTGGCTTTTAATTTAAAATTGGAATAATTATAATTAAAATCGTCGGGGCGGCCTAAAGTCGGTATCAGCCAGTCAGCAAGGGAGTTTATCCCCTTTTCAATAGCGCTAGACCAAGGAGATTGTTTTGTCGTCTGAGGTGAAGCGCCACACCTACCATCAGCTCCTTACTTTACCGCACAGATCCCTGTGCTACTCATACGCTGAGTTGGCGAGGACCGGTATCGAACCTTGTGGTTTCTAGCCGAACGCTCTACCGACTGAGCTAACCCGGTCCTATTATAGGAATAATTATATTTATGTTAATTATATTTATTTTTTTATTATATCTTTCAGGAAAATGCGTTACATTTCAAATATATTTTTCAAACCAAACACTAAACGTCAAGATTTTTAAAACTGCTAATGGAAAAATATTTTTTTCTATAATGCTTTCATATTTTTTCGTTTTAATTTTGAAATGAATTTAACTCAGGTTAGACAATATCTTACGTGAAGAAAAAAATGGAAGTAAATCCGACAGTATGTAATATTGTTAAGTATTGAAAAAACAAGTTTCATAAACGAATGATGTTTATTACGCCTACGCTGCAGCATTTCGGTCTCCCTGATGAAGGTCTGTCTAAACAGACCGAAACACGGCAGCGTAGGTGTAACAAACATCATTCAATGTTTTTTTTTTCATTTTTTTACAATATTACACAATATCTTATCTATTCAATTATTCTGATGAAGGTTTTTATGAAAAACCGAAATGTCTTTACGTTGACTAACTTTCCATCTATCTATCCATATATAAAGGGCAGTTGTGTGTCCGGAGGAAACTTCGAAAAAACAACTAACGACCAAGTAAATATATATACACATTAAATATCAACAGGGCTTGATTTTCTATCTATCTATACATATATAAAGGGCAGTTGTGTGTATGTGTATGTCCGGAGGAAACTTAGAAAATAAAACAATTAACGACAAAGTAAATATATATACACATTAAATATCACCAGGGCTTGATTTTCTATCTATCTATGCATATATAAAGGGCAGTTGTGTGTATGTTTATGTCCGGAGGAAACTTCGAAAATAAAACATTTAACGACAAAGTAAATATATATACACATTAAATATCACCAGGGCTTGATTTTCTATCTATCTATACATATATAAAGGGCAGTTGTGTGTATGTTATGTCCGGAGGAAACTTCGAAAATAAAAACATTTAACGACAAAGTAAATATATATACACATTAAATATCACCAGGGCTTGATTTTCTATCTATCTATACATATATAAAGGGCAGTTGTGTGTATGTTTATGTCCGGAGGAAACTTCGAAAATAAAACATTTAACGACAAAGTAAATATATATACACATTAAATATCAACAGGGCTTGATTTTCTATCTATCTATACATATATAAAGGGCAGTTGTGTGTATGTTTATGTCCGGAGGAAACTTCGAAAATAAAACAATTAACGACAAAGTAAATATATATACACATTAAATATCACCAGGGCTTGGTTTTTTATCTATCTATACATATATAAAGGGAAGTTGTGTGTATGTGTATGTCCGGAAGAAACTTCGAAAATAAAACAATTAACGACAAAGTAAATATATATACACATTAAATATCACCAGGGCTTGGTTTTTTATCTATCTATACATATATAAAGGGCAGTTGTGTGTATGTTTATGTCCGGAGGAAACTTCGAAAATAAAACAATTAACGACAAAGTAAATATATATACACATTAAATATCAACAGGGCTTGATTTTCTATCTATCTATACATATATAAAGGGAAGTTGTGTGTATGTTTATGTCCGGAAGAAACTTCGAAAATAAAACAATTAACGACAAAGTAAATATATATACACATTAAATATCACCAGGGCTTGATTTTCTATCTATCTATACATATATAAAGGGCAGTTGTGTGTATGTTTATGTCCGGAGGAAACTTCGAAAATAAAACATTTAACGACAAAGTAAATATATATACACATTAAATATCAACAGGGCTTGATTTTCTATCTATCTATACATATATAAAGGGCAGTTTTGTGTATGTGTATGTCCGGAGGAAACTTCGAAAATGAAACAATTAACGACAAAGTAAATATATATACACGTTAAATATCACCAGGGCTTGGTTTATGAGCAAAAATAATGAAGATTTGATTTATATTCATGAAGATAATTAACAAAATAGAATTTAAATATTAACAGTATGGAATTTTTTTTTTTTTTACATTTAATATTTTAAATAAGAAATACTGAAATTTCTGTTCAGGGTGTCTGTAGACTTTTTTTTCAGACACTCCACCAGGCCAAATCAATGCAAGGTTTTTATTTCATGTAAGGATTTTAATGAAGTGATTTTAATCATGCGAGGATCCAACTCACGATTCAATAATAATGGATCTGCAAAACTAATTTTTTGCTCCCCATCCCCTCGGTAATTTATGAGGAAGTGCATACCGGTCTCCTGCCTCAGAAATTGCTACCCGGTGACTATCAAAATAACGTCCCCAGCTATGTCGTCTCGGCAGTGTTACTTGAAAGAAAACAACCAACTTAGGGTGTTAAATGTATTTTAGAGGGGGGGGGGCTTCTCTTTTTTGATATGAACAAATGGAGATGGGTGGATATATATATATATAAAAAGTAAAAAATGAACAAATTGAGGTAGATAGATAGATAGATAGATAGATAGATATCCATCTTCATATCTAAACAAGAATTACGACAAATTTCTATAAATAAACAAGAATTACGACAAATTTCTATAAATAAACAAGAATTACGACAAATTTCTATAAATAAATTTCTAAACAAATTACGATAAATAAATAAGAATTACGCCAAAAAAGAGAAGTCCCCCCGTCTAAAATACATTTAAGGCCCTAAGTTGGTTGTTTTCTTTCAAGTAACACCACCGAGACGACATAGCAGGGTACGTTATTTTAATAGTCACCGGGTAGCAATTTCTGAGGCAGGAGACCGGGACGCACTTCCTCATAAATTACCCCCCTCCTATACCCAAGTGATGCTGAGTAGCTGCTTTTAGTCTATTAATAAGTTCATCCTTTGGAAAACCTAATTTTCTTTTTCTTATTTACATTTCTACGCAGTTGATATGATATCAAATATCGAGCATTTTAATAAATCAAAATTTAGCGCTACTGTGACGTCATACAACCGCCCCCCCCCATGCAATTACAGTAATTTTTTTACTAACTACTATTAATAGAAATTAAAACCAGGTCCATATGGCGGTCTGTCAAAATCATTTAATTATTTCTTTTTTGTTTGTTTTTATTTTTATTTTTTTATTTTTTATGTCATGAGACATCTTTTCGTTTCTTTTTTTTCTTTTATGACTTCAAAAAAAACAAACTTATTTACACGTGTTAATTTGTCAACGATCGAGTCAATGAACGGGTGTGTGCAGAACAGAGAAACATTTAAAGGTCACAACATGTCGATGTCACTACACCCAGGCACCTCCTTACCCGCACAGCATCACCCACCCAGCAGCCAGGGGCCAACAAATAAATGCATCCAAATCAATACACGTGATCAGACAATTTTTAGTGATTGAACTCCTATCCAAAATATAAACCCGGTTATTTTTCCTGAACCCCAACGACGTTCTTGAACCCCTCCCCATTTCTCTCTCTCTCTCTCTCTCTCTCTCTCTCTCTCTCTCTCTCTCTCTTTCTCTCTCTCATCTTCAGTGTCCTTGGTGTTCTAAATCTCTGGGGAGAGTCGAGTCACCCCCCTTTGTTGACTGACCCAGAATAGTAGTACCTGTTAGGATAATGCCTAAAATAATGAACAAAATTCGCTCTTGAAACACTAATACAATCATACCTTGACTTACGTATCTAATTCGTTCCGCTCGTAATTCAAATTTCTCGGATATCAAATCAGTTTTCCCCACTGAAATAAACTGAAATGCCATTAATCCGTTCCACATTCCCCAATCTTAATTTTTTGTAACGTTTTCTTAAATAAAAAAAAAAATCCACGGTATTGTATAAGAACATAAAAACTAAGTCGTCGGGGTGGCCTAAAGTCAGTATCAGCCATGCAGTGAGGGAGTCTATCCCCTTTTCATTAGCGCTAGACAAGGAGATTGTCTTTTGTGTCTGAGGTGGGGCGCCATACCTACCATCAGCTCCTTACTTTACCGCAAGACCCCTGTGCTACTCATACGCTGAGTTGGCGAGGACCGGAATCGAACTAGGAACCTTGTGGTTTCTAGCCGAACGCGTAGAGCTAACAAAACAGAATGTTATGAAGGATGTTCTGTTAATGTTTTGATGTTCATTTTTTATGGAATATATATATTTTTGGGAAGTAATAAATTTGAAAATTTATATGTTTTTAGTGAACTTAGCATAAGCGTATCTATTTCTCTGAATGTTTGAGATGAGGCTTGATGATTAGTACTGTTTGCGTTATTCTGACTATTGTTACCATCTTCATTGTTATCGGTACAACGTTTTGGCCGACGTGCCCTCCGGCCTTCTTCAGGTATTTCTTGTCGGAAAACCTTCTTGGACACAAGGCCTAGTGGATAAAGGAGTTATTTTAAGACAGTCCTAGGTGACAGTTATCTCTGGACTGCAGGTTCAATCCTGGTCAAGGGCGGCAGTAACATAATAATAAACACAGCTTAACGCCTGTACCCCAGCTATGGTTAGCGGAATGAGATGGATTGAATAAAGTTCCGCGAGTTCAAACAGAAGGTTCCCGAGTTCGAAAAGAAGGTTCCCGAGTCCAACAAGAAATACCTGAAGAAGGCCGGAGGGCACATCGACCGAATCGTTGTCAAGATAACAATGAAGATGAGGATAATTGTCCGAATAACGCAGATAATAATAAGCGTATCTGAAGTTGGCTCGTACCTCGAATTTTAGTTCTCAATTCGAAGTAAAAAAAATCGACCGAGAGATGGCTCGTAACTTTTAAAAAAATACTCGTAAGTCGGAGCAACCGTAAGTCAAAGCACTACTGTATCGTAACGATGTATGTTTACGTGGTTAAAATGATTAAACTTTATTAAAAACATTTCTTTATAAAAGATTGATATTTTGAGAGAAATAGTTAAAAGATAGTTAAAATTGTTAACTAGAAAAAAACTTGATACGAACTACTCAAGGATGCTATGGATAAATAGTAGGGCAGACTGTGCACTTTAACCTTGGTTAGGCAACCTGTCTAGGAGACGGAAAACTCTGAATTCAAACCTGTTAAACTCCGCTTAAGAAATTGACCTTGTGTCGCATCCCGTTCGTGTGGAGGAGTTGGTAAATATATATATAATTGTTAACAAGTAATTATTATAATCATTATTAAATAGTAATGATTACTTGCAATCATACAATCATGAAATCATAATATTAGAATACTTCAAATCATTTAATTGTCCGAATTAAAAATATTTACATGTTAGCTCAGTCGGTAGAGCGTTCGGCTAGAAACCACAAGGTTCCTAATTCGATACCGGCCCTCCCCAACTCATCGTATGAGCAGCACAGGGGCATGTGTGGTAAAGTAAGGAGCTTATGCTAGGTGTGGCGCTACACCCAAGACGCAAAAACAATCACCTTGGTCTAGCGCTAGTGAAAAGGGGATAGACTCTCTCGCTGATTGGCTTGTACCGACATTAGGCCGCCCCGACGACTTTATAATCATTTACTAGATCTAATAACGCTACAAAATAGGACACTAATCTATTAATATCCCACAGAAACTATTATACACCCTCACAAGTCGAATCAGTGCTTCGTAATCTAGAAAAGACAGTAAGAGTCATTGGCCTCTACCTGAACTCAGATAAAACTGAGTTCATATATTTTAAACAAGGAAGCATCTCCATACTGGATAAATTAGTTGACGTTCACATTTTATCTATCTATCTATCTATTTATCTATCTATACATATTCTCCCATATATATTATATATATATATATATATATATATATATATATATATATAATATATTAAAAGAAAGGAAAATGAATCCGACAATAGGTGGAATGAAAACATCACACAATGCTGTTAAAATCGAAAATGCTGTAAAAATGCTATGATTATATTATAAATTGTTTTCTCTTTAACAGCATTGTGTGATGTTTTCATTCCACCTTTTCATATATATATTATATATATATATATATTATATATATATTATATATATATATATATACCAAACTTGTTGGTAAATCCTCGCGGGAGAAAAAAAACAGCAAATAGTTTGATTGTAAAAATATACTACCAAACATCAACCGGGAAGAAAAAAAATGTTTGTAAAAAAGAAAACCAAGATAATCGTACCAACAAAAAATAATCTATTGGTACAATATTTGGGCCAAAAGAAAAAAACAATTTATATGTATATATATATATATAAGATATATTATATTCATACAAAAACCGCCAGGAAACTAAAGCTAATAAGTAAAAAGTGCTCAATACCTAAGTAGAGCAAATAATAAAGATAAATCTAATGTCAGACGAATATATATAATTTGTGCGTGTTTTTTTCATTAATTTTTTTTTGTGCGCGTCCGAAATATCGACCCATACGAGAATAATACTCTCATCTTAGTGATTTATTACTTATGATATATGGCTGTGTCGTTATTTTCGTATTTGCCTGGAGCGTTGTCTGCCCGTTTAGTTTCGCTGGTTCCCGCTAGGGGCCTTGGGTGTATTTAAGCGGCTGATTTGAACTTCTCACTCTCTTTCCCTGCTGCTCGACCTACGAGACACTATGGGTTAGACTCTGGTCTACCCCCCTCTTGTTGGGGTTTGCCCCCCCCTTACATTACTGTAAGTGATTTATACAGCATGGACTATTCCTAGTCTCATGTCTGTTGCTTTTATGTTTATCCTTTTACATGTAACTTTGTATTACTTATGTATGTATGTTCATGTACACCTCTATGTATTATGTACCCTGTTTATTCCGTGCTGTATCTAAAATGTTTTGTCTATCAACCTTTGTCGGAGTTTTATCTTCAAGTATTATCACATTGAATCTTACATGGCCATTGCAAGCAATATACAAAGTGATATAAAATATACTAAAAACGAATATGTATTTACCCAACCCGTTCGCCACTGGTAGAATGTGACACAAGATCGCAAATATGGAGCATCCACCGAAGGCCGAACACTACTTAGTATTAACTATTTATCCAACCCGTTCGCCATGGGTAGGATGTGACATAAGGTCACAAGTATAGAACATGCAATAAGGTTCGAACCCGCTATATTATACATATTTACCAAACGCTCCACACGAGTACGACGTGAACACAAGGTCAATTTCTTAAGCGGATTTTAACAGGTTTGAATTCAGAGTTTTTCTTCTCCTATATTGGTTGCCTAACTAAGATTAAATAATTCAGTCTGTTCTACTATTTACCCATAGTTGGAGAAAGAATAGTTAGATGTATACCTTTCCCAAGGGTATTAGCGCTATGTGAAAAGCAAACAGCCTCATCCAGGATTTGAACTCGTCTCGCCGAATCCATTTCACCCAACGCAATATTATATTAGTAATATTTTATCTTTCAATGATAATAATGTATCATAATTTTACTTGACTTTATTCATTATTTGTTTAATGGCATACAAACCTCCGTGGTTTATTTAATGCTGAAGCCAACCTAGTAGATGAACTATTGGTACTATTTAACATATAGCAGGGGAATGAGGGTTCATACCTTTCCCAAGGATATTACTCGAAACTGAACGCAATAGTGCGACAAGCTAACATCGTTGATCCCAGGTGGCATCCTCACCCAACAACACCCGTCCCCTTGATTTAAAGGGACAGGGCTGGGTTTATTGCCCAGTGCCTGAGGCGCTCCCTCCCTTTGAGGAGGAATGCCGGCGTGATCAACGCATTTTTGCACCCACCACCAATGAGCTTCAGTTCGTGGGTGGTCCCACATTAATAGGGCCTTGTGCCTAACCCGTGGGGTATGGGGTAACTAAATATCTAGTGCGACTGGGGTTCGAACACGCTTACTATGATATCGCAGTCCAGCACGTTAGCCACATAGATGCACCCCCCTCCGCCCCATAGACGCACCCCCTCCGCCGTATCTCCAAAGATCCATTCTACTAATTGGCAGACATTATACTACATGTATATCATTCATGACCTGATTCGAGATTTCCATGACCATATATAACATACTTCGTCTTGTTCCCTACTTTTTTCCTTTCTTTCCCGCGTATGTATGTCACGCTTTCATTGTATTTTCCATTTATTTCTTTGAATTCTTGTAATAAACCCATTTTTCATAGCCTGTATATATTTTGTGGAAATATTTTTCTCATCCAAGTGCGTTGAAAGAAGTATCGAGAAAGAAGCTGCATTTACCTACACAGAGATTAACAATGAATGATATATTAATTTTCATTAAAATAGCCTCCTTGGCGTTCAACACACTGTTTATTTTTTTTTTTTTACATGTATATAACATTTGGTTTCTTTGTTTAATGACATATCAACCATCGTGGGTTATTACCATAGCCGTCCTTGTACAAGAGCAGTAGTGGTACTATTTAGCCCAGATCAGGTATTAATCCTAGAGTGAACGTAATAGCGTGAGTGGAATTCGAACTCGCTTCCTATGGTGTCGCAGTCCAGTACTATTTTACGGACACCCTCCACCGTTATAAGGAATTCTTGGTGCTATTAACATTAATATATTCATAATATACTAACATTGAACAAAACATAAGGAAAGACAAACAGACATTTGCACAATATACCTAAAAGTGGTATTAAAAAAAGAATACACAGATATGTTTCATGGTAGAATTATGTACGTATCGTTTCATGAACCAGCAGTATATGAAAAGGGGTTCAAAATTGAAAAAGGCTTACTTGACAAATGTGGATTATATAACTATGTGTCTTTGCCGTTTCCTGACAGGGTCAGAGACACTCTCTCTAGTGTTCAATGAACAGAGGCAAATAGAGGTTGAGAAATGGGTTTCTATGACAGTTATGGGACACCCCTAATGGACATGTCATTTCATTTAGGGAGGGAATTATTTATTGTATTCGTACACTATGCAATTACGTTTCATTCAAAAGTATTTTTATTTTTCTACTGTAGAAAAAGTATTTGTGCTTTTCTACCTTTCATTGTTTCGGTGTTACAATTCAACTGAGTTTTTTCTTTAAATTTTCGTCTGTATACACGAAGGAATTTGGAATTCCAGAGAACTTTCCACTGGACTTTAAAAAATCCTATTTCGATATGGTAAGAAGTTGTACTATTTTATTTCTTTTACTGTCAACCATGTCCTCAAATCTAGTCCGCCCTGTCGGTGGGGTTTAGAACATCCTGAATTTATACCCTACCGAGGGGTAAGACCCCCTCCATACACACATTTTTTCCTGTGTATGTCACTGAACTGCATTTGATAGTAGGAGAGTATCGCTTGATTAGCATTACTTGCTGGTCCACATTTACCCGGAGGGGTTGTAATTTATATCATTTGAGTTGAATAAATCTATTAAAAAATTATTCGTGTTCATTAAAACCATGTACAAAAAAAAGAACGCTTAAGAAACAGCTCCAAAAATGTAAATATGAACGTAGAATGAACGTGATTCTCTAACCTTTTTACATGCCGTTAAAATTGGCCAATCATTGATCTAATTTCGTTTGAGGTGAATTTCGAGTTTATAAAACAGGAAATAATCTTACAGAGCAAGGTCTAATGAACAATGATATCTATTAATAATGGAGATTCGCTTCCGGTTTTTGTCTGTAGCAAAAATGATGTCACTGCTTACGTCACTATACACGAAATCGTCATGAAATAGAATAAAATTTATAATATGTTATTTTTAGTGTATTTATTCAATATATACACTCAAAATTTGAATATGCAACATTAGACAGTCCTCATTGTTTTTTAAAACAAGTTTTAATAAATACATGACTGATATTATATATCTATATATAGTTTGTTTTATTTTAATACATATTTAAAGTTTATATTTCAAATTGTTTTATTTTTTAATCCTTTAATGAATTTGATGATTTTACTTACTTGGGGTACAAACTCGCTGACATTGAATTTTTTACTCCCACCCCTCAGGCAATATGTTCAAAAAACTATTTTTACATCGCCCGGAGGGTGTTTTTTATTTTGTACTAGTAATAATAAAAAAAACAAAGGATTTAAATTCAAAGACAGGAGAGCGAATGAAGTTTTAAAAAATATATAACACATCACTCAATAAGTACCAGGTCTAACTAATAAAACAACAAATTTTAGGCAAATCTCTTTTTAGTGTGATACACTGATTCGAACACTTCTCTAACAATTCAACGTCTTTTCCGTAGAACGATTTATCTTTGGTCTCAAATTACACCTCAGTTTCCGATATCATTTCTTAATTGGAGCCATATCTCTTTCCCTAGAGCATTCTTTTGAGGTCTGCAAACAGCCGGTAGTCATTGGTGGTCAGATCTGTAGAATAGGGTGGGTGCAATTCGAAGTGCAATTCGTGTAGGTTTGCCATCGTTGCGATCGACTTGTGACACGGTGCATTGTCTTGGTGAAAGAGAATTTTTTTCTTCTTCATCTGTGGTCGTTTTTTGTGGATTTCTTCCATCAAACGCACCAATAATGCTATATAATATTCGCTATTGACGGGTTTTCCTTTCTCTTTTTCATTTATGCAGAAAAAGTACCAAACACATATATTTGCCCATACTGGTAACATACATAATACAAGTACATACATAAAGAAGTACATACATAAGGAAGTACATCTATAGAAGGAAGAAGTACATAAATAAGTACACGCATAGAAGTACATACATAAAGAAGTGCATTTATGGAAGGATGAAGTACATAAATAAGTACATACATAGAAGTACATACATAAGGAAGTACATCTATAGAAGAAAGAAGTACATAAATAAGTACACGCATAGAAGTACATACATAAGGAAGTTCATACGTAAGGGAGTACATCTATGGAAGAAAGAAGTACATAAATAAGTACATACATAGATGTACATACATAAGGAATACATACATAAGGAAGTGCATCTATAAAAGGAAGAAGTACATAAATAAGCACATACAAAAAGGTACATACATAACGTACATACATAAGGAAGTACATCTATAGAAGGATGAAGTACATAAATAAGTACACGCATAGAAGTACATACATAAAGAAGTGCAATTTATGAAGGATGAAGTACATAAATAAGTACATACATAGATGTACATACGTAAGAAGTACATAACATAAGGAAGTACATCTATGGAAGGAAGAAGTACATAATTAAGTACATACATAAGGAACTACATACATAAGAAGTACATCTATGGAAGGAAGAAGTACATAAAAGTACACGCATAGAAGTACATACATAAAGAAGTGCATTTATGGAAGGATGAAGTACATAAATAAGTACACGCATAGACATACATACATAAGGAAGTACATACATAAGGAAGTGCATCTATAGAAGGAAGAATACATAAATAAGTACATACATAAGGAAGTACATACATATGGAAGTACATCTATAGAAGAAAGAAGTACATAAATAAGTATATACATAAGGAACATACATACATAGGAAGTACATCTATGGAAGGAAGAAGTACATAAATAAGTACAACGCATAGAAGTACATACATAAAGAAGTGCATTTATGGAAGGATGAAGTACATAAATAAGTACATACAATAGATGTACATACGTAAGGAAGTACATAACATAAGGAAGTAACATCTATGGAAGGAGAAGTACATAAATAAGTACATACATAAGGAACTACATACATAAGGGTACATCTATGGAAGGAAGAGTACATAAATAAGTACACGCATAGAAGTACATACATAAAGAAGTGCATTTATGGAAGGATGAAGTACATAAATATACAAACGCATAGACATACATACATAAGGAAGTACATACAAAGGAAGTGCATCTATAGAAGGAAGAATACATAAATAAGTACATACATAAGGAAGTACATACATATGGAAGTACATCTATAGAAGAAAAAGTACATAAATAAGTATATACAAAGGAACTACATACATAAGGAAGTACATCTATGGAAGGAAGAAGTACATAAATAAGTACACGCATAGAAGTACATACATAAAGAAGTGCATTTATAGAAGGATGAAGTACATAAATAAGTACATACATAGAAGTACATACGTAAGGAAGTGCATCTATAAAAGAAAGACATACATAAATAAGTACATACATAAGGAAGTACATACATAAGGAAGTACATCTACAGAAGAAAGAAGTACATGAATAAGCTCATACATAGATGTACATACATAAGGAACTACATACATAAGGAAGTACATCTATGGAAGGAAGTACATAAATAAGTACACGCATAGAAGTACATACATAAAGAAGTGCATTTATGGAAGGATGAAGTACATAAATAAGTACACGCATAGACATACATACATAAGGAAGTACATACATAAGGAAGTGCATCTATAGAAGGAAGAAGTACATAAAGAACTACTACATACATAGAAGAACATATATTGAAGTAAGAGGTACATAAATATTTACATACATAGAAGGAAGACTACATATATAAAAGTAAGAAGTACACAAAGAAGTACATACATAGAAGTACAAACATTGCTACGATAAAATTAACATGTTACAAGTTTGAGATGTGTCACTTTATAATAAATAAACTCTAATGCTTACATCTACATAATTACAATTAATTCCATAAAAAATAATTAACTAATTAAATCTGCAAGATGCAGAGATAGAAGCCACCAGAACACAGGAAGAACCTCAAGGATGTTACATCACCTAGCAACGATAAATATCACCATGGTAACAACAGCCACCGGACATTTTAACTTTGCATTCAAAGCACATTTTTCCCATTACAACCACATCTAAATTACTTAGGAATTCATCATTAGCCTTACTCTCTTCTCTCTCTCTCTCAAGAAACCACATACCCGATCTACCCACCAACAGGCGCAGACCCCCATCAGCTACCCCCACCTTTTATTTGGGGCCAGTTAAGTAAGAGGAACTCTGACTGGCAGGAGATTATGGCAAAGTCCCGTACGAAACGGTTGGAGTTTTTGTTTTCACAACACCACGCTGAGCACAATCCGACGGGCTGGTTAGTGGCCATGTTTACTTTTGGCCACTTCAGCGGACTCGATCCTTGGCTAGGCGCGGATAAAGAAGGCTCTCCAAACACACTGGCAAGGTGCGTGCATTGGGGGGGTGGGGGGGGTGTAAAGAGAGTGCGGGTGGGGTGTGATGCATCAAAAAGAAGGTGAAAGGAAATCGAAAAAGAGAACAAGAAAAAAGAATAAAAACTAAGACAGATGAAGAAGAAAGAAAAGAAATTAAAGAAAGAAAGAAAAACACAGAATAAGAATAATAATAAGAAGATGAAAGAAAGAAAGACGAAGTACAATAAGAAGTAAGATAGATGAGAACGAAAGAAGAAGAAGAGAAGAAGAAGAAAGAAGAAGAAGAAGAGAAGGAAAAGAAGAATGCAAGAAGAAGAAGAAGAAAGAAGAAAAAGAAGAAGAGAAGAAAATGGCAGAAGAAGAAAAAAGAAGAAGAAAGAAGAAGAAGAAGAATGGCAAGAAGAAGAAGAAGAAAGAAGAAGAAGAATGGCAAGAAGAAGAAGAAGAAGAAGAAGAAGTGGCAAGAAGAGAAAAGAAGAAGAAGAAGAAGAAGAAAGAAGAAGAGAGAAGAAGAAGAAAAGAAGAAGAGAATGGCAAGAAAAGAAGAAAGATAGAGAAAGAAGAAGAATGGCAAGAAGAAGAAAGAAGAAGAAGAAGAAGAAGAAGAAGAATGCAAGAAGAAGAGAAGAAGAAGAGAAGAATGGCAAAAGAAGAAGAAGAAGAAGAGAAGATGCAAGAAGAAAGAAAGAAAGAAGAAGAAGAAAGAAGAAGAAGAAGAAGAAAAGAAGAAGAAGAAGAAGAAGAAGAATGGCAAGAAGAAGAAGAAGAAGAAAAGAAGAATTGGCAAGAAGAAGAAGAAGAAGAAGAAGAAGAAAGAAAGAATGGCAAGAAGAAGAAGAAGAAGAAAAGAAGAATGGCCAGAAGAAGAAAAGAAGAGAAAAGAATGGGCAAGAAGAAGAAGAAGAGAAGAAGAAGAAGAAGAAGAAAGAAGAAGAATGCAAGAAGAAGAAGATAGAAGAAGAAGAAGAGAGAAAGAAGAATGGCAAGAAGAAGAAGAAGAAGAAAAGAAAGAAGAAAGAATAGCTAAGAGAAGAAGAAGAAGAAGAAGAAAATGGCAAAGAAGAAGAAGAAGAAGAAAAGAAGAATGGCAAGAAGAGAAGAAGAAGAAGAAGAAGAAGAAGAAGAAGAAGAAGAGAAGAAGAAGAAGATGGCAAAGAAGAAGAAGATGAAGAAATAGAAGAAGAAGAAGAAGAAGAGTGATGGCAAGAAAGAAGAAGATAGAGAATAAGAAGAAGAAAAGAGAAGAAAGACGAAGAAGAAGAAAAGAGAAAGACGAAAGAGAAGGAAGAAAGAAGAATGGCAAGGAAGAAAGAAGAAAGAGAGAAGAAGAAGAAGAGAGAGAAGAAGAAGAAGAAGAAAGAAAACAGAATTAAGAATAAGAAAAGAAGAAGTGAAGAAAGACGAAGTCAATAAGAACTAAGATGATGAAGAAGAAAGATGAATTACGAAGAAGAAAAGAAAGAGAGGAAGAGAAAAAGACTGAAGAAAAGAAAGAAAGAAAGAAAGAGAAAGAAACGGATCTTAAAAAATGCAAGAAGACATCAAGAAAAAAATGCAAGAAACATAAGAAAGAAGGAAGAAGAGAAGAAGAAAAAGAAGAATGAAGGGAGAATAGGAAGAGGAGAATAAGTTTGATAAAGATAAGGAGGAATGGGAAAAGAAAGACGAAAAAGGGGATGTTTGCAACGCTCGGCTCTCCGTGTTCCCATTACAACCACATCTAAAATTACTTACGATTCATCATTGCCTGTACTCTCCTCTCTCTCTCTTCAAGAAACCACATACCTATCTACCCACCAACAGGCGGACAGAACCCCCATCAGCTACCCCCACCTTTTATTTGCGGCCAGTTAGTAAGAGGAACTCGTACGGCAGGAGATTTGGCAAGTTCCCGTACTCGAACTACGTGTTGAGTATAGTTTTGTGGTTTTCCAACCCACCACGCTGAGCACAAACCCGATCGGGCTGGTAGTGGCCTGTTTACTTTTGGCCACTATCAGCGATCGATCCCTTGGCCTAGGCGCGGAAAAGAAGGCTCCAAACACACTCGCAGATACGCTGCGTGCATTCGGGGGGTGGGGGGGTGTTCTAGAGAGAGGCGGGTGGGGTGGAGGCATCAAAAAAGAAGATGAAAGGAAAATCGAAAAGAGAACAAGAAAAAGACATAAGACATAAACAGAGGAAGAAAAAAGAAAAGATTAAAGAAAAAAGAAAGAAAACACAGAATTAAAGAAATAATAATAAGAAGAATGAAAGAAAAGAAATACGAAGTACAAATAAGAAAGTAAGATAGTATGCAGAACAGAAAGAAGAAGAAGAAGAAAGAAAAGAAGAAAGAAGAGAGAAGAAGAAAGCAAGAAAGAAAGAATGGCACAGAAGAAGAAGAAGAAGAAGAAAGAAGATGAAGAAGCAAGAATGGCAAAGAAGAAGAAGAAGAATCGAAGGAAGAAGAAGAAAGAAAAGAATGGCAAGAAGAAGAAGAAGAAGAAGAAGAAGAATTGGCAAGGAAGAAGAAGAGAAAGAAGAAGAAGAATGCAAGAAGAGTAAGAAGAAGAAGACGAAGCAAGAAAGAAGAAGAAAGAAAGAAGAAAGAAGAAGAAGAAGAAGTTAAGAAAAGCAATGGCAAAGAGAAGAAGGGAAAGAAAGATAAGAAGGAAGCAAGAGAAAAATGGCCCAAAGAAAGAGAAAAGAAGAAAGAGAACAAAGAAGAAGAAGCAAGAAGTAAAAACAAGAAGATGCCAGAAGAAAAGAAGGCACACTTCAAACTATGAAGTAAATGAAAATCGATTCCAATTCGCAAGAAAAGAAAAGAGAAGAAGTCCTAACTAGAGAGCATCATTGTCCCCAGCTAGACAATCAAATAAAACGATAAAGAAACGCGAGCTCAGATAAGTACCAACCTCTCACACAAATCACAGTAATGGCAAGAAGAAGAGAAGAGAAAGCCTTATAGAAGTAAGAAGCGCAAGTAATGCAAGAAGAGACTCAAGAAAGTAAAAGTATAAAGTAGTCGTAAGAAAGTGTAAAGAAATAGAAGAGCGTAAGCACGTTAAATGCTACCCGAAGACACAATGATCTAACGAAGCAGAATAAAAAAAAAGAGAAATAAGGAAGCAAACAGCACTCTTGGAAAGTAATAAGAGACACGATCAAATCGTAATGCAATCCATTAAGAAAAAATGCAACATATGGCCAAGAAGAAGAAGAAGACCTAAAAGAGAAAGAGAGAAAAAATGGCAAGAAGAAGAAAGGAATAAGAAAGAACAATAAGAAGAAAAGAAGAAGAACCAATTGTACACAATGGCCAAGCAAAAAGAAGAAAGAAAGAAGAAGAAGAATGCAAGAAGAAAGAAGAAGAAGGAAGAAGAATAAAAAAAAAAATTGCAGGAAGAAGAAGAAGAAGAAGAAGAAAAGAAAGAAGAAAAGAAAGGCAAGAAGATAGAAAGAAAAGAGAGAGAGAAGAAGAATGGCAAGAGAAGAAGAAAGAAGGAAAAGAAGAAGAAGAAGAATGGCAGAAGTAAGAAAATAAAAAAACAAAAAAAAAAAAAAGAACAAAACAAAACAAAAAAAGAAAAAACATAAAGAAGAAGAAGAAGAAGAAAGATGGCAAGAATGAAGAAGAGAAAGAAGAAAGAATGGCAAGAAGAAGAAGAGAAGAAGAAGAAGAAAAAAGAAAGAAGAAGAAGAAGAAGAAGAAAAGAAGTGCAAATAGAAGAAGAAGAAGAAAAGTAAGAAGAAGAAGAAGAAGATGATGAAAGAAGAAGAAGAAGGAAGAAAAGAAGAAGAGAGAAGAAGACGAAGAGAAGAAAAAGAAAGAAAGACAGACAAGAAGAAGAAGAAAGAAAAGCAAGAACGAAGAAAAGAAGAAGAAAAGAAAAAGAAAAAGAAGAAGAAGAAGAAAGAAAACAGAATTAACAGAATAAGAAAAGAAAATGAAAGAAAGACGAAGTGCAAATAAAGAAACTAGATAGATGCAGAACGAAAGATGAATTAGAAGGAAGAAAAGAAAAGGGAAGAGAAAAAAGACTAAAAAAGAAAGAAAGAAAAAAGAAAGAAACGGAATTCTTAAAAAGCAAGACAACATCAAGAAAGAAAAATGCAAGAAACATGAGAGAAGAAGAAGAAGAAGAAAGAAGAAGAAGAAGAATGAGCAGAGGATGGAAGAGAGAATAAGGTTTGAATAAGAAGAAGAGAATGGAAAAGAAGACGAAAAAGGGGATGTTTGAGAAGAAGTAAGAAGAAGAAGAAGAAAAGAAGAAGAAGAAGAAGAAGAAGAAGAAGAAGAAGAAGAAGAAGATATAGTAAAGTCGGAAGAGAGAATAAAAAGACGATAGAAAGAAGAAAAAGAAGCGAAAAAAGAAAAGAAAATGAAAAAAACAGGCGAACAGGAAAGAAAGAAAAAAATAGAAAAAAAAAATGAAAATAAGAAAAAGAGACCAAGAAAATAAGAAAAGATGAAGAAGAAAAATGAATCAGAAAGAGAATGAAGGGAGAAAGAGATAATGAAGAAGAACGAGGGAGGGGGCAAAGAGATCGTAAAAGATCTAAAGAAAGAAAGAAAACAGAGAAGATGAAAATATAAGAAATACAAGAGAAAGTTTACGAATACTAGAAAGAAAGAAAGAAAGAAAGAAAGAAAGAAAGAAAAAAAACGGATTCTTTCAAAATGCAAAGAAAATCAAGGAAGGAATAAGAAAGAAGTTAGATTAAATGAAATTAAATAAATCGGAAGCGAGAAGAAGAAAGAAGAGAAGAAGAAGAAGAAGAAGAAAGAAGAGAAGAAGAAGAAGAAAGAAGAAAGAAGAAAAGAAAGAAAGAAAGAAAGAAGGAAAGAAATGGATTCTAAAAATCGAAAGGAAGAAAATAAAAAGAGATAATCTAGAATGAAATAAATAAATCGGAAGAGAGAAAAAGAGAGGAAGAAGAAGAAAACAAAGAAAGAAGAAGAAGAGAAGAAGAAAGAGAAGAGAAGAAGAAAGAAGAAAGAAAGAAAAAATGAGAAAGGAGATAAAATGACACAGAGAAAAAAGAAAGACAAAAGAAGAAATAAAAATGCCAAAACGGAGCGGTAAAAAAAGAAAGAGAGAGCAGAGAAGATGGAGGAGAAGAGAAGCGGAAAGATGAAAGACACCGAAGGAATAGTAGCCATTGTCGCAAAATTTATTTGTCTGTCAGTCGGAATAATCACATGGAATAAAAGGAAGAACTCGCGCGATTTGAAACTGTGTAGATCAGAATGAATCACCCTTTAAGTACATCACGTTCGCCACAGTAAATTCGAAATATATCTATCAAAAAAGAATACTTAAAAAACGATAGACTATGTGCCAACAAATTTTGTCATTAATAGGCAAGTACTTAAAAATCCTTTAACTTGTGTGCCAATGATTTTACTAAACAAATAAAAAACGCCCTCTGGGCGATGTAAAATAAAAATTGCTTGAGTTGAAAATTTAATATCAGAAGTTTGGATCATGGACAAAGTAAAATCATCAAATTTATTAAAGGAGTACAAAATTAAAAATAAATTATTAAAGGAGTAAAATAAAAACATGTATGTTTGTTTGTTTGTTTGTGTTCTACGAATCAACCTCAGTGGCGTCATTTAATGCCGATAAAGTGATTTGAAATTAATATCAATTGCTTAATGGGATATACAATTTTATAAATACATTTTTCTATTAACCCATAGATGGACCCTTAACAGTCACTACCACCTCCGCGGCAGAGTGACAGGGAGCAATGGTGATTGAAGGGTGCTCACATTCCCCAAACTGCCAAACTGGAACTCACATTCAGATAGAGTTTAACGTACATTCGCAGACATGTAGACCCACAGCCACCGCCTTCTAGCACCCATATATGATAAAAAAGGTTGGGACTTGCCAATAAGTGCAATTAGGTGGAGAAATCCATATAGGTGCTAGGGTCTTGACGTGACAGTCGATTGACTCTGGAGTGGGCCTCTATCCGACCGCCCGTCTCAAGCCCAAGAATATGGCCAAGGAGATATTCATGTCCATGAACCTGCTACATCCACATGGCTCTGAAACATTGAATATCGAAACTTATTCTGTAAACTTTAAATAATATTAAAAATAAAAAATATAGATAGATAGATTAATACAGGAGTATTTATTAAAACTGTTTAAAAAACCAATGAAGGACTGTCTAACATTGCGCTGCCTGAAATGTGGGTGTATTTATTCTAATGTCTATGGCAACGCACTTCTTAGGTATAGTTGACGTAGCAGTGACGTAGGTTTTTGTACGGACAAAAACCGTAAGCGAATCTCCCATTCATTAATAGATGGATAGGAATACTTTAAAACTAGTACGACTATATGCCAATTAATTACTATGGAAAGCATGGAATACTTAAAATCATATAACTGTATGAAAATTATCCTAAGAAAATTATTCCCCCATTTTTTGTAAATCCAAAGCATTATTTGATGAAAAATAAAGATTGAAAGTGTATTTACTTTTGTTTATAATAGGAAGGTAGATGCTTTACAATCCACCCTGTAACTAACATAATGATCACTTCTATCTTCTGATCGAGAGACTACATACACAAATATGGACTTAACACAGGCACTGAATCTTTACCGGTAATAAATTTAATGCGCAGAATGTGATACTCTGCGATCATAAAGGGACGATTCTTATCATCGATCTATCTACTCTGTCGTCTGGTCTGTGTGGTTCTCAGTCGCTCATATCTCCAGATTATTCATGTGTATTGATCAATCTTAGTCTTTTTATATCTTATTTTATCTATAAGATTACTGTCTGATCAGATCACCTCAGGCTTTCTATCCAATAAAGATTACACTCGTATTAAGTTCATCATGTATGCACACACACACACCACACACACACACACACAACACGCGTACATACACACACACACACACACACACACACACAACACTGTTACTATACTTATGTGTGTGGTGCGTGTAGTGCTGGTGGATTTGGGATCAAGCATATTTCATTATATACAACTTTGAGATATACAACAAAAGACACATCTCCGCGTTTAATCAAGTTTTACTTTGATCCTTTTTCGCGATTTTCTTCTGGCCAACTTTTCAAGATATTGAGGAAACTCTAGTCTACAACTACAACTAATATCACAACCACTCCTACAACACAATTAATTTCCAATGCAGTACACACATATTTAAAATGCCCATACCACCTTCTCATCCAATTCTTCCTCCTTACCAGCCCTCCTACATTACACTAATGAGTGATTCTCTTTAAAACAGAGAGTGGAAACACAACCCATGATATGACCATTCGAAGCGTAAAGTACTCGGTGACTCTAACTTGTTGCATGCGACTTATCCACGATTTCACCGCAAAATCATTAAAAAGTTGCCAGAGAAATTATACTACAAGATTCCAAATAAACATTGTTAAACCAGAAGATGTATCTTTTGTTATAATTCTGACATTGTATAAAATGAACATGAACAATGCTCCAAATACGACACACACACACACACTATCACAACTATATATATACACACACACCACCATTTTATATATATCAAATAAATGCATACCCTTAACACTACTCCATCTCAAACCTAATATCCAGCTCACTCTTACGATATAGTACATTAGATAGTAATCTCCAGTTCTAACACTTTCCGTTGCCACAGTCGCGCATACCAGAATAATAAATCCAAACGCGGCCTTCTCAATGCCTTACATTTGAAAAACATAGAGCCAAATAATAATATATACATAAATACAAACTACATAATCAATAATAATAATACAGCGACCAATACGTTTAACGCTCTAATGTAGGCTAGCGTCCTGGATATGAAATCATTCATACAATCTTGATGAAACCATGTTAGACCCTTAATTTAATTCCAGATAATACCAGTTATTATCACCTATATTATATATATAATATAAACATATAAGTCTATATTACGATACTTGCAATATATTATATTATATAGGCGCTGCAACCACAAGAATACAGTTAAAAACGTACATCATTTATCACCATCTAATCACACATTTCCTTCATTGAAAAAAAAAATATTTTCATTTATCTGTGCAATGAATGCATTTAGCATGGAAAACCTATTCTGGGATAATATCGGTTCCCACTAAATAATGAAATAAAAGCTAAACACTTGCTTAATTTGTCACTCATCTCAATATTATTACATATATACGATAATATCCTTACGCCTATATAATTATCATATATAATAGTATATAATAACCTTCTGATTCTCCCTCTGATGAGACTGGATTGTGGGGGCTATATAATCAACTAGATTTATATTAGGCCCCTTTTTGGTCGAAATAAATTTATTATGGAATACGGTGTGAGTTTTCCTTCACTTCTATGATATATGGACTCTCTCGTCGATTTTCGACGCGTGCGAGGTTCACACACCACATTGAACACCCAATCACACGTGATTTGTTATAGTGTGTGAAGGCTTGTGATTGACCACCACACTTTTGCACAGTCCATAGGACAAGTATTGGTGCATTCAAGGACGTCTGATCGCTCACAACCCAATCAACGACCACCTCAACAAATTTGGAATTCAGAGTTATCACCTCTCCTAGTAAACTAGGATTTACACGCTAACCCAAGGCTGATTAGGCCCAGTCTATGCCCTACATATAACCCATAACTGGAGTGGAGATATATATGGAACTTCATACCTTTCCCAAGGTATAGCTCTACTTGTGAAATGGACAGACGGCCTTCTGGTCTAGCGGACATTGAGACTCGAATCGACGAGCCCAGCCAACTGTATGTTAATACCTTAACGTGCTTGTCAAATCTGTACTCGTATAAATATCTCGCCGCTTTCTGATCAGATTGCTTCTGGGTCTGACAGAGTCCGATTACCTCTCTGATTCGTCCATCGTAACTAAATGATGAGCAGTACAGACTACAAATACCTGCATATAGCTAATCAAGCAAAGAATATAATAGATTCTTCTAACACTCTCTTATTCCGCATTTTCTTTTTCCTATAGATTGTTTTTGTTTGCTCCTGTTTTTTGTTGTACATCTTTTCTTTTTCAAATGTTTTCCTTGTTTTTTAAGTTCGACTTCTGTTTGCGAATACCGTTTTGCGTTCCGGTTTCGAAGCCACCTAATGTCGCAAAAAGGAAAACGCAAGCAGATGTAAGCCTCCTCCGTCTCGAGTTTAAGTTCTGATAATTGAGAAAACAAGAGACACTGTGAAAACACGTTGAAGAGGGTTGCCTAAGAGAAACAAAGAGAAGATAAAGAAATTATTGGGGGAACTTCTACTACAATACCACACACACACACACACACACGACAATCATACGTATATAATATATTATATATATATAGTATATATATATATAAACGCGTGTTTGTTGACCGTGGGATATGGCGCTAGTTTCCCACTTTATGTGTACAGATCGAGAAGAACGTAGATACAGAAAAGAAATAATAATAATAATAATAATAATATACATAATAAAAGTAAAAAATAAAGTAAGTCGTCGGCGCCTAAATCGTATCAGCCAAAGTCACGAGGAATCTATCCCCTATCAATAGCGCTAGACCAAGGAGATTGTTTGCATCTGAGGTGGGGCACCACACCTACCATCAGCTCCTTACTTACGCACAGATCACTGTGCTACTCATACGCCTGAGTTGACGAGACCGTATCGAACCTAGAACCTTTGGTTTTCTATCCGAAACGCTCTACGACTGAGCTAACCCGAGCCCGGAATATATACAATAATATAATCTATTATTAATGGAGATTCGCTTCGGTTGTCTGTAACAAAATTACGCACTGCTTACGTCACATACCCAAAAATCGTCATACATATTTTCGGCATGTTCAAATTGTATGATTTATTCAATAATAAATACACTTCATAAATCTTGAACATGCAAATTTAGACCAGTCCTCATATGTTGTTAAGTCTTCTACCACCCCACCATAGCTCATATTCATGCAGTAAAACAAGATCATTTACATCATGTAAAAATAACAAGGATCTGCGGTAATCTATATAACTATCATAATAGTTTGTTTATTTTTCAATACCAATTTAAAGTTTACATCTTTCCAAATTTGTTTCTATTTGTTAGATCTTTACCGAACTGTAATTTTGATGATTTTACTAATATCTTTAGGTGTACAAACCGCTCTGTATCATTGAATTTGTTACTCCCACCCTCTCTAGTCACAATATTGTGAGTTCAAAATCTTTCTTACATCGCCCCTCGCACAGACGCCTACGGATACGAACCTCAAGTAAGTCAATTTCATTAATCGGACGCTTCACACAGAGATTGCGAATTCAGAGTTTTCTTATTCTCCTAGACTGTTACCTAGCCATGGTTAAAGAACTCCAGTTCTGCCTCTGCATAAACGTTACACCATACCGTGGCAGGGAGAGTATTAGCATACATACGCTTCCCAAGGTACATGAAGCGCTAAGTGAAAGGCAATTACACACCGGTCCAGGATTGAACTCGCGTGCGGCGTAAGTAGCACGCGTCCAATTCTCTATTGTATCTTTAACCATACCCACACGCGCTTCCTACATCTCGTTCATTTCTATCGATCTTATCTATCGGACATTGGACACCATACGAATCACACAGATACTTAGGAAATCCAAAGCACTTCTACATCTCTTCACCAAGTCGCATAGACAAAGTTAACCATCGTGTATGCATGAGCTGGCTATCAAGAGGGACAAAAGATATGCGTGAATCTCGAATCTTCAGCCAAGTTATAAGGAAGCTGAGCAATCTGGTTTTGAAAAACGTGTCCATTGCTTCTAATAAAAAAGAAAGAGGACGACTCGAAGGAAATAGCAATACTGTAAGCCTAATCAGAAACAAAAAAAAACCATCAAATACTCTTTGAGTAACGAAAAACTAGCAAATCTCTGAAATGTTAGAAACGGATACTCATCAAACAAACCCCAGAAGATGAAAGGAAAAATAAGAGAAATGAGAGTACCTCTCGAAGAACAAGAAAAAAATCTATAAACCAAAAATGCTACACAGAATCTAATACGAGGGAACTAATACCTGAGTAGTCTGCCTTGTAGATAATCTGGACCCTTCTTTAACTAACAAGAGAGAAAAAATTGATGATGTATACACAGGACCGTTTACGACCGAAACTATAACAATCGGAGTATTCTAGTTATGAGAAAGACAGGTCAATAATAGACGTCCAAAAGCTCTAGATATGCTATAAGTTCGACTCAATACATAGGCACTTGAAGAAAATGTAAAACCATAATAGGATAATTTATTTGAGTCTGAATTGTTTAGTTATGAGGCTTGATAACTGCTGTATTTATCAAACTCGATTTTATCAGGAGACTCTTGTATCTTGCCTCGACTTTTTTATTCTTAATATACCAAACGAGCTCAAGACTCCCCCGGATTCTTCCCTTGTAGAATTCCGAAACATTCTTTGAAATAGACAGCAGATTAGATTTTTTAATCCGCCAATATGAGAAGTACAAAAAAGCATGCACAAAGTATAAAATTTAAAAAATTATAGATAATGAACATTAGCGATTTCATAGTTCCAAATAATACTCTGTGATTTCTTCATTTTGACAACATGTACGCAAGATATAAGGTCGAGAGTATATTTAGTTCAAATGCAATCGTAATTGCCAGATTTGCAATACGATACGGGCGAAATAATTAGAGCTGATATAATCATCAGCTTAACTACTTTCGATTTCCCGGTCATGAAACGGAGTGAAAAAAATGTACCCCAATGCCTTAAATAAATGGTACGTTCAAAGTTCCGTGAAGCGCTTCCCGAATCCAACAAAACACCCTGAAAGAACACCGGAAGGAACATCGACCAAAAAGATGCCCAGACTACACTATTATATAGTATATTTTAATATATATATAAGAATTTTGTTCTGTCTTCCAACGGGGAGAAAATTCAATATTTTATAAAATTTTTACGAAAACATTGAATACATGTTGCGGACCTTCTTTTTATAAAAATTGAATTTCTCCCGTTGAACTCGAGAAACAAAATTCTTTTAATATATAGATATATATATTATACATATATTACGTCTTGGCATCTTTTGTCCGATGTGTTCCCTCCGTGTTCTTCAGGTGTTTTCTAGTGGAACTCCGCAGCCTTCACGCGAACTTTGAAACGTACCCTTTATTTAAGGCATGGGGTACATTTTGCAATCCGTTAACCATGACCGGGATCAAGTGTCTAAGCTAGTTAATCACTCTAAATTATTTTCGCCCGTAGTCAGTATTGAACCTGCAATCTACAGATTCACGTTGAACTAAAACTCGACCCTTTATATCCTTTGCGGTCATGTGATCCAAAAATGAAAATCCAGAGTATTTTTGGAACGCTATAAACCTTAAAGTTCTTATCTATAATTTTTTAATTTTTATACTCTTTTGCATGCTTTTTGTTACCTTACATATTGCGATTAAAAAATCTAATCTAGCCTTATAATTTCAACAAGAATGTTTCCGAATTCTACAAGAAGAAATCCGGGAGCTATGACTCGGTTGGTATATAAGAATAAAAAATGAGGACAACAGTCCGAAAAATCTTTATAATACAAGTTATCAAGCCTCATCTCAACCAATTCAGACAAATAATTTATCCTTATTTGTTACATATTCTTCCAAGTCCTATATTAGTCCCAATTCATACAACCTTCTAAGACATTTGGCGTCCTCATATTCCTCCGATTCTATAACATAGATCTACCGATGTTATATACTCGGTTAATCCTGTTGTATATCATCATTTTTTTCCTCCTCTTGTCAGTTAAGAAGGGTCCAGATTATCTACAATGCAGACTACCAGGATTAGTACCTCCGTATAGATTTCTGTTGTCAGCAATGTTGGCTTTAGATATTTCTTTCTTGTCATCTTCGAAGATTCAGTTTCTCGTTTTTCTTTCATTCTATCTGTTTTGTTTGGATGTATCGTTTCCTAGACATTTTCAGAGATTTGTTAGTTTTCGGTTTCTCAAAGAGTTTTTATATGGTCTCTCTTTTCTTCTGAATTGCTACCAGTTCTATTCCCCATCGTCCCTCTTTTTTTATTATAAGCATGCACAGTTTTCCTAAAACCCAGATTCCATTGCGCGTATAACTTGGCTGAAGATTCTGAGAATTCCAATTCCATTTCCCTCTTGATACCAGCACATCTACACGAGATGGCTTAACTTTCTGCTGACTTGGTAAAAGTGTAGAATCCTTGGATTCCTAAGCTATATGATTCAGTTGTGTCAATGCCTATAGGAAATCGATTAGGAAGCGCGTGGTTGTAAATGGTTAAAGTCAATAGGAAATGGACTCGGTCACCCCGAGTTTCAATTCGCGGACGTGGGTAATTGCATCTTCACTCTAGCGCTAAGATACCCTGGGAAAGATGTATCCTACTCTCCTCCAACTATGGGAAAATAGCAGCAAGACTGGTTCTTTAACCATGGCTATGTAACCAGTCTTAGAGAAAGAAAACTCTAATTCCAACCTTTAACTCCGTTAAGAATGACCTTGTGTCGTACCCTACTCGTGTTGGAGGCGATGTTAAAAATAGAGTTTGAAACACTATTGACTGCAGGCGGTGGAAGTTAAAAAATTCAATGTCAGCGACTTTGTACCCTAAAATGTAAAATCATCAAATTGCATTAAAGGATTAAAAATAATAAAACAATTAAATGTAAACTTTAAATATTATTAAAATAAAAACAAACTATATATAGATAATCAAACCCAGTCATGTATTATTAAAACTTGTTTTACCAAATAACAGATGAGGCGGATCGCCTTCTTAATTTAGCAGTTCAAATTTGATGCTATTTATGAATAAATACCAATCTGAACATGCCAAAAATATATTTAGGACGGATTTTCATCACTACACCGGTACTAACACCGTGTAATTGACGTAACAAGTGACGTAACATTTATGTTACAAGACAACAGAACCACCAGAGGACAGCGAATCTCCATTAATAATAGATTATTATTATATTATTAGGGCCGAGTTAGCTCAGTCTAGAGCGTGCCATAAACCACAACGTTCCTAGTTCGATACCGGCTCCTCGTTCAACTCAAGCTTATGAGTAGCCTAACGCAGTGATCTGTCGGTAAAGTAAGGAGCTATGTAGTTTTGGTCCCACCTCAGATGCAAAAAGCCAATCTCACATTGGATCTAGCACTATTGAATAGGAATAGACTCCCCTCCGCTGAACTGGCTGATACCGACTTTAGCCGCCCCGACGACTTTACTTTATTTTACTACTTATGTATTACTTCGGAGTATATTATTAATTCATATTATTATTTCTTTTTCTTATCTACGTTCTTCTCAATTGACACATAAGTGGGAAACTAGCCCATATCCACAACGGTCAAACAAACACGTTATAATATACTATATATATATATATATAAATATATATATTGAGTAGTGTGTGGGTGTGTGTATGGTGTTGGTATTGTAGTAGAAGTTCCCCAAAATTTCCTTTATCTTCTTCTTTGTTTTCCCGCTTACGCAACCCCTTCAACGGTTTTCACAGTGTCTCCTTGTTTACTCAATTAATCAGAACTTAAAACTCAAGACGAAGAGCTTACATCCTCGCTGCTTTTTCCCTATGCACGATAGGTGGCTTCAAAAACGGAACCAAAACGAGTATTCGCAAAAACGAATCGAACTTAAAAAACAAGGAACATTTTAAAAGAAAATACAAACCAAAAAAGCAAGAGGAAAAAAAAACAACAAGAAAAAAAAAAGAAAAAAGAAGAAGAAAACTGCATATATCTTTGCTTTAAGGCTATCGCAGGTATTTAGTCTGTAACTCTCACTCATTTAGTTATATTGACGATTCAAAGTAATAGCTCTGTCAGACCCCGAACAATCTGATCAGGAAAGCGGATTCATTTATAACGTACAGATTTTACAAGCACGTTAAGTTATTAAATACAGTTGGGCTGCGACTCGTCCGATTCGAGTTCAATTCCTAGACGAAGCGTGACATTTTCACATAGCACTTAATACCCTTGGAAAGGTTGAATCCATATATTCTCCTCCATTATGGTTATATAGTAGGGCAGACTGGGCCTTCAGCCTTGGTACGGTAACCAATCTAGGAGAGGGATATTACTCTGAATTCAAAACTTTTGAGGTCGTCGTTGATGGGTTTGTGGAACCCTTGATGCACCAATTCTTTCCTAGCGACTGTCGCCCAAAAAAGGTGGTGGTGTCAAACACAAGCCTCACCACTATAAACAATATCACTTTGGGTATTGTTCATGTGTGTGTGAACCCTCACGCGCGAAAACGACGAGAAGTCCTATATCATTAGAAAGAAGGAATAAACTCAACACCCGTAAATTCCATAATAAATTTATTTCGACCAAAAAAAAGGCGGCCTATATAAATCTAAGTTGATTTAATATAAGTCTCCCCACAATCCACAGTCTTATCAGAGGGAAATCAATTATATATATATATATATATATATTTATATACTATATATATAGGAGGATAGAATATATAGTTGAATGAATGACAAATTAATTTTAGCTTTTATCATTTATTTCGGGAACGATATACTACAATGTTCCTGCTAATAGCATTCATTCATAAATGAAAATATTTTTTTTTAAATGACAAGAAATGGGTAAATGGTTAATGCTGTACGTTTTTTTAACTTGTATTCTTGTAGTTTGCAACATATATATTATATATATAATATATATATAATACTATATTAGTATACAATATATATATATTATGCGAGGAAAATTAAGGTCAACATGGCGTTTCAATCAAATGAAATGATTTCACAGGACCCTAGCCACTAGTTATAACGTAGTGTTCATATTATTATTATTATTATATATTTTAATTATTGATTATTTTTGCTCTATGTTTAATAATTGAACCACTTGTGATATTTACTATCGCCACTGCAACGACAATGTCTAAACTGGATACTATACCTATATATAATTATATATTAAATACTATATATATTATAATAATAATATATGTTGTGTGGATTATATATATGTGTGTGTGTGTAACTGTCGTGTGTCTGTATGTTGGGCAGCATATCTTTTTCATTTATACAGAAATTAAACAAAAGATACATCTCCTGTTTAACAATTTTATTTTGTCTTTTTCTAATTTTCTGGCCAACTTTTTAATATTGTGGAATTCGGGATAAGTCCATCAAAGTTCAAGTCCCGATACTTTGGCCCTTCGAAGTGTCATCAGCAGGGTTATGTGTATCCATTTTTTTAAAAAATCATATTAATGTGGAGCTGGAAGGAGAAGAATTGATGAGAAAGTTTATAGGCATTTAAAATGTGTTTTGTACTGCATTGGAAATTAATTGTGTTTAAGCATGGTTTGTATTGTGTTATGTTATAATTTCACTCAAATGTTAAAAAGTGGCCAAGAAAACTCAAAAGAATAAAAAAAAAAATGTAAACCGAGATGGCTTTTGTTGAATTTCTACCATGATATAAATGCACAAAATGCATGCCCAAATACACACACACACACACGCACACACAACACACATATATATACATGTGTGATGGTGTGTGTGTGTGTGTGTGTATGTACGCTGTGTGTGTGTGTGTGTTGTGTGGTGTGTGCATACTGATGAAACTTAATACGAGTGTAAATTTATGGCATAGAAAGACTGAGTAGATATGATCACGAACATAATCTATAGATAAATAATATAAACAGACTAAGATTGATTAAATACACATGAATAATCTGAGAATATGACAGGGACTGAGACACACGACAGACAGGACAGATAGATAGATAGATAGATAGAATTCCCTTTTGATCAGATATCACATCTTCGCCATTTAAATATTACCGGTAAAGATTCATGAACTGTGTTAAGTCCATATTTTGTATGAAGTCTCTAATCAGAGATAGAAGTATCATTATGTTACTTACAGGGTATTGTAAAAGCATCTACCTTCCCTATTAATAAAACAAAAGTATACAACTTATCATCTTATTTTCATCAAATTAATGCTTTGAATTTACGAAACAAACAAAAGAATAATTTCTTAGGAATAATTTTTCATACAGTTATATTGATTTTATAGTATTCCCATCTCATAGTGATAATTTGCATATAGTCGTATAGTTAAGTATTCCTATTCCACATTTCATTAATTAATGGAGATTCGCTTCCGGTTTGGTGTCGCGGTACAAAAACTACGTCACTGCCTACTGTCACACTACCTAAAAGTCGTCATAACATAGAATAAATACACCCACAATTTAAGCACGCAAATGTAACAGTGCCCATTGGTTTTTTAAAACAAGTTTTATAAATAACTATACCCTGCGTATCTATCTATCTTATCTATATTTTTTGTATTTTTAATATATAGTTTAAAGTTATCAGAACTAAGTTGTCCATTCAATGTTTGTAGAGCCCATTGGATGAGCAGTTCATGAACATGCAATACTCACCTTGCCCTATCTGCTAGACGGGCGGATCGGAGAGCCCCCCTCGATTCAAACTCACTTGTCACGTCAAGCCCTAGCACCTATATGATTTTCCCAACCTATTGCCCTTATGGCAAAATCCCCAACCCCTTTTTATCATATGAGGTGCCTAGAAGCCGCTGGCGTTGGGTCTACATGTCCCTGGGAAGACGTTAAACTCTATCTGATGGTGACGGTTCCAGTTTTGGAGTTGGGAATGTGGAGCAACCCTTCATCACCATCCTCCCTTTGGTCACTCTGACCCGGATGGTAGTACCTGTTAGTGGCGCCATCTATGGGTTAAATAGAAAAATGTATATTTATAAAAATTGTTATTATCCGAATTAAAGAAAATTGATTTATTCAAAACTTTATCGTCATTAAATGACCCGACTGAGCGTTGATATGCGTAAAACAAAACAAACAAACAAACATCAATGTTGTTTTTTTTTTACTCCTTAATAAATTTATTTTATTTTGTACTCCTTTTAATATTTGTTATGAGTTTACTTAGTCATGATACAAACTCTCTGATATACAATTTTCAACTCCCAAGCATTGATTTATCTACATCGCCCCAAGGCGTTTTTATTTGTTAGTAAAAATAATGGCACACAGTTAAAATTTTAATAACTATGCCTATCTAATGACAACAAATTTGTTTGCACATAGTTATGTTTTTAACTAGTATTCTTATTTTTGAATAAATATATTCAATTCTACTGTGTCGAACGTATGTTACTACCGGGATTCATTCTGACTACCACAGTTTCAATCGCGCGATTCTTCCTTTTATTTCCAAGGTACTTATTTCCGATGAACAGACAAATAAATTTGCGACAGATGCTACTATATCCTTCGTGTCTTCATCTTCCGCTCTCTCTCCCTCCATCATCTCTCCTCATCTTCTTTTTACTACGCTCCGTTTTTCCATTTATTTCTTTCTTTTGCTCTATTTCTCTGTGTCATATTATCTTCCCGCTCTGCTCATTATCTTCTTCTCTTCTTTCTTTTCTTCTCTTCTTCTTCTCTTTCTTCTTCTTCTGCTTCTTCTTTTCTTTGTTTCTTCTTCTTCCTCTCTGTTCTCTCTCTCCGATTTATTTATTCATTCTAATCTATCTTCTTTTTTATTTCTTCTTTCGATTTTTAAGAATCCATTCTTTCTTCTTCTTTCTTTTCTTTTTTCTTTCTCTTTCTTCTCTGCTTCTTCTTCTTCTCTTCTTCTTTCTTCTTCTCTGCTTCTTCTTCTTCTCGCTCTCGATTATTTAGTTTCCATTTTAATCTAACTTCTTTCTAGTTCCTTCCCTGATTTCTTGCATTTGAAAGAATCCGTTTCTTTCTTCCTTTCCTTTCTTTCTTTCTTTCTTTCTTTCTAGTATTCGTAAACTTTCTATTGTATTCTTATATTCTTCACTCCTTTCTGTTTTTCTTTGCCTTTTAGCCATCTTTTACGATCTCTGCCCCCTCCCCACTCGTTCTCTTCATTATCTCTTCTCCCTTCATTCCTTTCTGATTCATTTTTCTTCTTCATCCTTTTTCTTACTTTCTTGTCCTCTTTTTCTATTTTCATTTTTTTTCTATTTTTCTTCTTCTCCCGCTATCGCCTGTTTTCTTCATTTTTCTTTTCTTTTTTCCTTCTTTTCTTTCTTTCTATCGTCTTTATTCTCTCTTCCCGACTTACCTTCATACTACATCTCTCTTCTATCTTCTTCTCTATCTTCTTCTTCTTCTTCTTCTTCTTCTTCCTTCTTCTTCTTCTTCTCCTCAAAATNGGGATAGGAAGTACAATTAGACCCCTCCACAAATTAGAATTTAAAAAAGGAAACATATCCCCACACAACGTGGGCCAAAATTCCCCCTCCAATTTCCCCCCCCCCCCAAATAAAAAAAAAAAAAAAAAACCTCAAAAATTTTTTTTTTTTTTTTTTTAACAAAAAAAAAAAAATTCAAAAAAATGGGCCCCGACCCCCCCCAAAAAAAAAAAAAAATAAAAGGGACAATAGTGTTCTTTTTTTAACGTTCGCCGGTAGAGAATAAATAATAAACGCCCAACATTGGTAAATTTCTCAGATTAGAGAAAGTTTATTTAATAAGCTAAAAATTAAGGTCCTAGTATAAAACAAATAAAGGTTAGAATTAAAAACACAGAATACAATAATTAAAAGAACGTCCATTTCTGAAAACGTCTCTGATGATAAAGTTACTTTGAAATCGATAAGACTTAACATCTTTCTATTTTTATTTATACGCATTGTAATTGCTTTCCTATCATTAATAAATAATAACATACTTAACAAAGCTTCAAGCAAATTATCAAATACTATTTTATATATATATATATATATATTATTATAAAATGGGTACAAGAGATAACCCACTCGAGTTTCACCATACGGATCTTCAGGGTTAAATCCACTGAACTAACCATCGTGACCAAATTCACCGGTAAGTCACATTTTCCTTATATATATATATATATATATATATATATATATATATATATGAGAGAGAGAAGGGGAGAGTGCGTTGTGTCATGGTTACCGTCGTAAGAAAAGGGCACGTGTTCAAATCCTGGACGAGGCTGTTTGTATTTCACATAGCACTAATATCATTGAGAAAGGTATGAATCCAACTATCTCCCTCAAGCTATTGTAGGGGATATTCAGCTCTTTGGGGAATTTCTAGGATAATGAAAAACTCTGAATTTAAACCTGTTAAACCGCTGCTCAATAAATGAACCTTGTGTCGCACTCAGTTCGTGCAGAGGTATTAGTGTATTCGTATATATGTGTGTATATATATATTGATGAGTCATTTGAGGGCTCATGCAAGGAAGGGTTCTGGTGGTGGATGTATTGGATTGTGAGGGACGGCAATGATCTGTAAATCCACACACACATGGGTACACCTCTCTCCATATATATATATATATATATATATATATATATATATATATATATACACACGTAGACATGCACCACCACACATACACACACATGATACTGCAAATATTGACCAACCATTGATTCACCAAGATAGTGATAACCATACTGTTGTTTGTTATATATA
>CM042165.1:19646381-19658881 GCA_023376005.1 Doryteuthis pealeii | reverse complement strand
TTAATGTTTTTATTTTCAGATATTAAAATTGCATTCACTGGAAATGAAAAAGGCGTTTAAACATAGAATTCTAGTTTTTCCAACACACACTGTGGAAACTTAATATGATTTGAACGAGAAGTGGTAAAGTTATTAGATTACGAAATTATATCATTATTACTGAAACATCTCAAATGATAGCAAATTAGTTGAAACATGCTATATATATATATATATATATATATATATAATATATATTATTCAGCTGAAAATGGATAGATAGATAGATATAGCAGACAACAATATAGACGTCTAGCCAGTCTAGACATCGACAGACAGACAGGCAGACAAATAAACTGGAACGATAAACTTAGATATTGATACAAAATCTAAATGGTTATATATATACACACACACACACACACACACACAACACACACATATATATATATATATAATATATATATATATATATATATATACATGAGACATTCTATACTTACTTTCTTTTTCAGTGTCGTTTATGGTTTTTAGATATAGCAGAAAAACAGTATAGACGTCTAGTCAGTCTAGACCTCGACAGACAGAGAGGCAGACAGACAGACAAATAAACTTGAACGATATACTTAGATATTGATACAAAATCTAAATGGTTATATATATATATATATATATATTATATATATATAGTTTTTTAAAAATTGAGATGAAACAAATTTATATATATATATATATATATATATATATATATATATAGTTTTTTTAAAAAATTGAGATGAAACAAATTTATATATATATATATATATATATATATATATATATATATATTACATGGCATATTCTATACTTACTTTCTTTTCCAGTGTCGTTTATGGTTTTAAGAATTTTCCTCGAAATAATCAATCGGTGTCTCAAGTGCTTCTAAGAGTAAAAGGTAATCCCTCGTTAAACGATTTTCCTTGGATCAGCCGTAAATATTTAATCCGTATTCCCATAAATCGCAGTTACGTAATTCCGTATAAATCCGGTCATCAAGTATTCCACAATTAAGAAATCCATCGCACTGAAATATGATCCCATTGGTATCACGTAATCCGTTTCGGGTAATCCAGCGTGGCAAATAATCGTCATTGCATGCCGTGAATATCGGCATTCGATCTTATGCTCTTTCTACCTCAGATCGAACGCTGGTTGTTAAAACGCCTGTTAAAAATAGCCACCATGTGTCTGTTTTGTGTCTGACAAAGACAGCAACGGATAAAGAGAGAGAGAGAGAGAAGAGAGAGAGAGAGAGAGAGAGAGAGAGAGAGAGAGAGAAGAGAGAGAGAGAGGGAGAGAGAGAAAATGAGTGTAATTGAATGTATGTGTGTGCATATCTGCGTGTACGTGCATGTATTTATGTATTTGTAAATCATTGCTGTGTGTGTGTGTGTGTGTGTGCGTGTATATGTGTATGTGTATGTGTGTGTGTGCGTGTTAAACTTATCAATACATCGAATTTATTTTTCTAAAATATCTAAATATTTGTCTATATCCTGATGGTCTTTAAAATTAATTTGAAACAAGGAAACTAATTTTCAAAATTAGGTATGACTTCAATTAAGCACATATCCTCCAAAAATTGTCGGCTAAAAAGGCCATATAAAAAATAAACACATTACTTACTTTCATATAAAAATATATATATATATATATATATATATATATATGTGTGTGTGTGTGTGTGTGTGTGTGTGTGTGTATGTGTGTGGGGGGTGCTTTTTAAAGATATATATGTGTATATAAATCTTTTGAAACTAGCCACAAGAACTTTTAATCTTGTTGGTCTTTACACCGAAACGTCGCGATAAATTCCGGGCATTCCCGCTCTATCCTTCCATCTATTCCCTACCATATGCCGGTGGTGAAAGGGTCAGTTTATTCAGAACCCTTTTTTTATTTTTTATTTTTTTTATTCATCCTCAGATCAAAAATCGAAACATTGTCATTTCCATAATGGTACACATTCTTGTGAAATGGTGAAAACAGTTCCCCTTCTGATTGTTCCCGGTTTTTATGTCTGGGCAACCATTTGAAGTTGGTTTGCTTTTGGTAAAACCATTCCATTTATAAAGTTTAAGTCGGGTTGCACTGGTTGAAATCTGGCTTGACAACTTTGACTCCATTCGAATATCTGTGCGTGTTCTGATGTCTGCGTTCATCAGAGAGTTTGGGGCATGCGTTGTTCATTTTAAATTTTTGTTTGTTTCTTTTTCTCTCGGATATTTCTTGACAAGGGAAAAATGTTTCCTGGGACAGCATATTGTTTTTTTTAAATACTTTGTTGATATTTTCTATTGATCCAATTGATTATATATATATATATATATATATATATATATTAATAAGTCATCCACAGACACGTGTTTCGGCATATCATGCCTCTTCAGTGTGGCTAGACACAACTATCCTTGGGTAGGGTTCGAACTCAGATTGACCGCATGGTAGTCCGATATCTTATCCCCTCACCCACTGACAGCTGATGCGGGGACTGGTGTTTTTAAACTATTAAATACATAGGAATGTATATATATATATATATCTTTACAGATTTGGTTGAAGATCCTTGTATTTTTTAATATCCATTTTCAGTTGCAGATTTGATTTTTCATATATCATCTTACAAAGATCGAACTCTTGATTTAAAAAAATTGTTGAGACCGTTTGTAGTCTTTGAAATAAAACAGATCAGTCTGTAATAAAATAAACTTTTATGAATCAAATTCGCATCTTGGTTGCTAAAATCAAATGTAATAGCTCATTTGAATTTGCTTAAGTATCAAAGTATTGTGATTTAATTAAGAATTTGTACAAATATCCAGGTATTCTTTCCAAGTTTCGAATGAAGTCTTTCAAAGTCGGTAAATGTTTGGTTCAAGAAGACTTCCATTTTTCTTTTGCAATTATCCGTGTATTCTTACTAATCCACAGATTTTTGGTTATTCCAATTGGAAGTAATTCATTTTTTTTACCATGGAAATAAATCTTGTCAACTTTTAAAAAAATGATCAATCCGTTTGTTTACAAGTTTTTTTTGTTACACAAAAAACTATTTTTAATAAGATCCAATGAAGTTTTTGAGATATTCTGATAATCCAAAAGTGTTTGATATTTCAACCGGAAGTAATTCTCTTGGCGTTTGTTCTAAAAGTAAAGTCATGCAGACTATTTTCATTGTTAGAACTGTCTTCTCGAGGGTTCATCCTATTGTATATGAAATTGAAATCTGATTGATATCCAATTAATAAACCGTCTCAAATGTATGACACTCAGTGAGAATCGAAGTCATTGAAATGGTAAAAGATTCCATGGTTGTCATTGGTTCCCATTGAAATGTCCATTAGTAAGTTGATTTTTTTTTCTGAAATAAATGTTATTTCCTTTTTCCTTTTCGGTTCTTCTTTTTTAAGTTGGAAAAGTAGAACGTTCTATTGGCCTTAATATTTGGTAATTTAAAACCAAACGAGAATTTATGTAAATATCCAGGTATATTTTTCAAGTTCCAAAAGCTGGAGTGCGATCTTTGAGAGACGATAAACGTTTGGTTTAAAAAGAGTTCCATTTTTCTATTTGAATTCTTCAGATAATTTTACTAATCCACGGATTTTTAGTGATTCCAATCAGAGGTGATTTTCTTTGAATTTGCCGAGGAAATATCCAGGTATATTTTTCAAGTTCCAAAGGCTGGAGTGCGATCTTTGAGAGACGACAAACGTTTGGTTTAAAAAGAGTTCCATTTTTCTATTTGAATTCTTCAGATAATTTTACTAATCCACGGATTTCTGGTGATTCCAATCAGAGGTAATTTTCTTTTAATTTTCCGAGGAAATAAATTTTATCATTAAAATCTTTTTTTTAAATTATCAATCCGGCTGTTTGCTTTCAAGTTTGTTCTGTCGCATATAAAAGAAAAACCAGAAAGTCATGTGATAATCAGTATTTAATACGGTCCAAGCGGGCACCCAGTTAGGATCATGTTCACTACAGATGTAATCAAATCAAAATTGGTAACAATTTGTTTCCGGCGAGGAGATTAGGATTATGCTGGTGATTATTTTCTGAAAGAAAAAGTTCGTTTCCCGTTTGTTTCTGTAAAAGAATCCTAAGTTTTAATATTACAGCATTGTAATTTAAAACCCTTTAGAATTTGTGTAAAATATCCAGGTGTGAAATATATATATATATATAAATATATATATATATAAGTTGAAGTCTGCCGTGTTGGAGTAAGGTCTTTGACTGCAGAATTCTCTATTAGTCTTCACTAAAAGCAGGCAGAAAAAGTCATGTGTGCCACAGAGAATTTACCAAAATGTAATTTTTTTTAATGGCGCTTTTGAGATAGGTTAAAACGGCCAGTCGCATCAGTTGGTCTGGCTACCGATTTCGAGTAAGTGAAGTTAGCGCTGCCCATGTGGTCGGTCACAAGTGAGATTGGGATCTTCGTCTATTTCCGACTGGAACTATTTCTCCAATTCTCCACCCTTCAACCTCCAACTAAAAAAAAACCTTTTAATACTTCTCCCCCACCCTCTCTTTCTCTAAACTTACGCATTCAAAATTCACTCCAACCACTCATATGTTAAAGTGAGTTTCCCAAGTCCCAAGGTATATATATATATATATATATATATATATATATATATATATATATATATATATATATATAAATACATATCTGTATATACATATATCTATATGCATTCGCCAAAGTGAGCGAATATATCTAAGTTCACGAGTATGTATATATATATACATATATTTCTATATATAGCTATATATACACAGTTACATATGAATGAGGTTCTGTGTGTATTTGTGAGGAGGGAAAGAAAGAACAGTTGAAAGATGGACTCGAGGCTTACAATACAAGGTGGGGGGGGGGTTAGGATTATGACATTTAAACTTGTGTGTGTTGTTGTCTTTGCGCTGCCAGTCTGGTATGGTGGTTGAAGGCCAGCTAGGGTACTAGCTTGTCTAGAAAGGTTGTGACTCGTTCAAAATACCAAGTTGGCATTTCTGTGAAAACACTGCCCCGGGACTTACACCTTACAAATTCTGGGCCCATATTGTTAAACTTAAATATAATAATAATAATAATAATAATAATAATAATAATATAATAATAATAATAATAATAATATCAATGCCAAGTTGACATTAGAATCTTTAAAAAAATAAATGTTAAAATATCATTGGTAACAATAGTATTGCATATAAAAACTATGATAAATTTAATGGAGGAAAAATATGTATATTTTTTCATTTTGCAAACAATATCAAAATCTTTCCTAGAATAATAAGGTGCCCAGTGTGTTCACACAGTGAGAATCAACCTCAGTAATCACTTAAACTCGGTGACCACTGTTAGGAAAGGCATGGTTGGCCACCAACAAATTATCAGTCATATGGAAATCCGATCTCCCCGACAGGCTAAAGAAACGATTCTTCCAGGCTGTGGTTGTGTCGGTACTGCTGTATGGCTGTACCACCTGGACCCTAACGAAGCGACTTGAGAATAAGCTAGATGGGAGCTGCACGAGAATGCTGCGAGCGGTCCTGAATATGTCCTGGAAGCAGCACCCCACAAAAAAGCAACTGTACGGTCACATACCCCCTATCTCACAAACCATACGAGTAAGACGGGCTAGACATGCAGGACACTGCTGGAGAAGTAAGGACGATATCGTAAGCGACGTACTACTGTGGAAGCCAGCACATGGGCACGCTAATGTGGCCGCCCAGCCAGGACCTACATTGACCAACTATATAAGAATGCTGGCTGCTGCACGGAGGAGCTCCCAGAGTCGATGAATGATAGGGAAGGTTGGCGAGAGATCGTCATGGATATCCGCGCAACATGATGATGATGAAGATGATGATATAGAAAGAGGGTTGTTTATTTCTGAAAGACATGATGTCTTTTATATCTGGAATCGTAGTAGTGTCACGTGATTTGACAATAAGGTTACCAATTATCTCATGCCTTTTATTTTCTATCACCTACTGCCTGTATCTTCTCATTTTCTCCCTTATCCCTCCGATCTTCGTTAATCGTTAATAATGCCTTTAGCAAAAGCTAAACTAAAAATACTTTAAAACAGTATGATCTTATTTGTCAATACCCGTGGAATATATATATATATATATATATATATATATATATATTATTATTATATTATATTATTATTATTATTAATATATATATTATTTATTATATATTATATATATTTATAATATATATTATCATCATATGATATTTTATATATTATTATTATTATCATTTAAACTCCATCTGATTATTTTAATAATAATGATAGCGTAAATCCGTATACATTTTGATAAACGAACCGAAACACATGTGTAAGTGATATCGATAAAATTCATTTTTATCCATCTACATTTCTTTTCTTTACTCATTTTTTCCTCATATTGTCGGATTCAATTCCTTTTTCATTCTTATATATATATATATATATATATATATATATATATATATATATATCTGTGTGTTTGATTGGGTTCCTTTGTTTAATGGCATATAAATCTTCGTGGATTATTTAATGCCAGAGTCAACCTTGTAGTAGAACCGTAGCGGTTATATTTAACAAAATAGCTGGGGGATTAGGGGATTCATACGCCTCCTAAGGGCATTAGTCCGAAAATGTACGTAATAGCATCACTGGAGTTCGAACTCACTTACTCCGATGTCGCAGTCCAGCACGTTAGCAACTATGCCACGGGAACTCCCCACTGTTTAAGTCAAAATAAAAAGAGGATAAAAACTCACGACAAAGAGTTTCACGTCGTCGATACTCAGGTGAATTAGTTTTCGCCACGACATGAAAATATTGTGATATTTTCAGGTATATAGTATGTAAGAACTTTAAGGACGTAAAACGCTGTTGGCGTCAAATTCTAAACATAATTATTTATACCATATTTGACGGCATATAGGACACACTTTTTTCCCCAAAAAGTCGGTATCAGCCAATCAGCGAGGAAGTATATCCACTTTTCACTAGCGCTAGACCAAGGAGATTGTTTTTGCATCTGCGGTAGAGCGCCACACCTACCATCAGCTCCTTACTTTACTGCATAGGGCCCTGTGCTACTCATACACTGAGTTGGCGAGGGTCGGTATCGAACGAAGAACAGTGGGATTCCTAGCCAAACGTTCTACCGACTGAGCTGAACCGGCCTGTTGTGAGTCTATAAGCTTCCTTTATTGTTAATAATACAAAAAGTATGGCACAAGGCCAGAAGGGGATAATTAAAAGAAGAAACAAAAATGGTGCAATCATTCAAAAGATCCTTAAAAATCAACATCCAAAATGCTTTGTAGTAATTTTAATCTTAAACAGAAAATTGTATTGAAAAGTCAATTTGTTAAATAGAACCACAGTATGGGTTTATTGAACCAGACCAAAGTTTTGGGGCCGAATTTCCGACTGCTCCGTTTAAACGAACAAAGTACCGTATTTGACGGCATATAGAACGCACTTTTTTCCAAAATTTTGGCTCAAAAATTGCCCTGCGTCTTATATATCGTAGGTGAAGTTGGAGACCTCCCGTAGGTCTAGGCTAATCTTCTCTATGATGCTCACTAACCCAGCTTACGTGTATGCTCATTGCTTGCCTGTATTGCCATATTGCTTTTATACAGCTATGTTTCTGCTTGTGTAATGCACCGCTAAACTGTTTTCAACAATATATGCTTAAATACACTAAAAACTTTTTTTCCTGAATCTGACCTGCTGAAATGAGGGTGCATCTTATATGCCCGTGAGTCTTATATGCCGTCAATAATATAACTCACTTAACTAGATATTTCCATAATATTTTAATAATAGTAGTAATCTGGAAAAGAGTTAACGGTCTACCAAGGTTTCGAGCTAAATGATCTCATTACACATTTTTTCTCCACATACTGTCGGATTAATTTCCTCACCTTACTCCCCACCTCCACACACGCACACACACACACACACACACACACACACACACATATATATATATATATATATATATATATAATAATATATAACATTCAAACCAAGAAAAACTTAACAAACCATCAAGTTCTTTTTTTTTTCTTTCTTTGAAAGTTAAATATTGGTCTGTATACAATTTAATGTATTGATTATTATACATTGAGTTCTCTTTAGGAATTTATACAAATCCTTGAATGAGTATATATGTTTGCACCTACAAGAGCATACAGTATGGTTGTACAGTGAGACTTCGATTATCCCAAATAGAATCATCACTTACTTACCAGTCATTTGGATTACCTTACACACATATTGCTCTGAAACACATGCTCTGGAACTTTGAGATCCTGACCATAAAAGGATCCATAGTTTTAGTTTTAAGTGTGAAAAGCTCACAAGGAGTATAATAATAAGAAGAATAAGAAGAAGAAGAAGAAGAATAAGAAGAAGAAGAAGAAGAAGAAGAAGAAGAAGAAGAAGAAAAAGAATAATCACTCTATCCAGCCAGGACACCAGACTTAGTGTTAATTAACAAAAAAAAGAAAAAAGAAAAGAAAACGTGTCAACTAGTAGACTTTGCGGTTCCAGGAGATCACAGGGTGACGCTGAGGGAAAATAAAATGATGGATAAATACCTGGACATTGCCAGAGAATTGAAAAAAGCTGTGGAATATGAGAGTGAAAGTGATACTAATTGTAGTTGGTGCACTTGGAACTGTCCAATAAACGTGGAAAAAGATTGGAGGATCGGGAAATCAGAGTAAGAATTGTGACCATCCAGACTACTGCACTGATGCAATCGGCTAGAATACTCAGCAGAGTCCTGGGGACACGAGGAGACTTGTTGTCACTCAGCCTCCAGTGAAATACTAACGCTGATGTGAAAAACTCAAAAGGATTGAATACAATAATAACAATAATCACAGGGTGAATATTAAAGAAAACGAAAAGATAAACAAATACCTGGACCTTGCCAACGAATTGAAAACATTGGAATATGAGGGTGAAAGTGATACCCATAGCAGTTAGTGCACTTGGAATGGCCCCAAAAGTTTAGAGGAACTGGAAATCAGAGGAAGAATTGAGACCAACCAAACAACAGCATTCCTGAGATTTGCCAGAATACTCAGAAGAGGATGAGGAGACTTGTTGTCACAAAGACTCCAGTGAAAGACCACCGGTTAATACTGGTTGGAATAATCTAAATTTAAAATACAAACGGGTCACCGAATCCAAGCAAGAAGACCAGAATTAGTTCTAATCAATGAGGAAAAATAACTTGACATATAGTTGTGTTAAGTATCTGGCCGCCATCATTGGCCAGTTGAAAAGGACTTAAAGTAAGTAAGTCCTGAGCTATAGAATCCTTTGGTAAGTGAATAAGTCCTCAGTTATGGAATCCTACATAGTAACAAAAGGTCCAGTGATATAATCCTATGTTCCGTCGTCCACGAAGGCTGAAGGCAATGTGTGTAGGTATGACCAGAACAGTATGAATAATAATATCAGCAGCAGAATACTGACAGTGGTTGGTCAATTGGTTGGTCACATGTTTATCGGCGAGTCTATAAGTAGAAGTGGTCATTTACCACACGCCTTATATACAAAAAAATTCAACAAGTTGATCTAGCAGACCCAAGAGTCAAGGTGAGAGAAAGCGGAAATCTGTAGTATATGTTAACGTCCCATCGATCTATCAAATAGATTTGCTTAAGAATTATTGATCGTTGCAAATATGTTGTATATTGTACAAACGAAAATAGAAATTTCTGGTTAAATTTTTAAAAAATGACAAAGGACTTTTTTCCCGGTAAAAGCGAAAAGAAGTTAAAAAACAGAAGAGAGGGTTTCCAGTCAAGGAAGCAGGGAGAAGGATATAGAAATATATAACAAAGGTCCGTTATCAGATCAAAAGATAAAGATGCGCAGGCGTGTCGTCAATACAAAAGCCAGAGGGTCGAGCCGCCAGAGACAGTCAGATAGCGGACAGCGGACAGCGAAGAAAGCACAAGGAGTCTAACCGTCGACACGGTCGATCGCTGCTAGCGGGCAGTGAGGTTCGTCTACCCCTTCCACGTCACCAATGCTAGTCATCCCAACGGTAATAGTAGTCATCGTCAACTCTTGGTCATTTCATTGTCAACGCTCGCCGCCCACCACGTACAACCGAGAAGAGAAATAAAGTCAACTCCTACCAATGCCATGTGTTGTAGATTTCATTAAACAACAACTACATATATCGTCTAGGGTTAGTGACGATACCCGCTACGATACGTACGCCAAATTTAGCGACATGAGTTTGAAGAAGCCGCTATATAACGTAAAAATTTGATGCCAGTATGCAACAAATAGAAACAAAACAAACACTCTCAAGAAACAAAGAGTGCACTAGACGTGTACATGAATGAGCGTGTTTCACGTATACATGTGCATATATGTGCATAAACACAGCGAATATCTGAACGATTTGAACGCCTCTAGTGGACTTACCCCTACCCCCCCCCAAAAAAAAAAAAAAAAAACTGACCTGAAAGGTACTGTTGCTTATCTGATACACAAATGCAAATCCCTAATCTCATTTCTTTTCTCAGGAACACCAATAGCAGTAAGATTGCAGTACCTGCTACTCGCATAGATCCCCAAATGGGTTAAAAGGGGCTCTTTAGCCTTGGTCGGCAACCCATCAAAGTCAAGGAAAAGTTCGACACCAAACCTCTGCTGCCGTTCAACGAAAGGTTAGGGGGAGTAAACCCCAAAAACAAATCAGGAGCCGGAGCCCCTAAAGGTGGTGTGATGCTGAAATCCAGTGTTACCCATTAAATCCTGCGATACTACCGTTGCCAAACTGCATTGGTACCTTACCTTTCCTTTGGATCATAGCGGTAGTGTGGAGAGGGTGGACTTGCTGCATGGGCAACAGCTTATCCTTCATGCGAACCCGCCCAGGCTATGTAGTTCAACCAAATATAATTGTACGATGAATGCGATTCCTTATCCTTAAGGCATTAAATAACCCTAGATGGTTTGACATCAATTAAATCAATCAATCAGGACATATTATTGGGATCCTTCCGTCTGCTAAAGACGACGACGTAGTGTCCAATATCTTTTCCTTAACTGCATCTCCGCAAGTGGCTGAACAGGCCAATTTTTGAATGGCAATCTCTGGTGCAGTGACTGCATATAAGCAGTGATTCTTGCTGGGGTTGTTTTTATCTCTACTTCCTTCTGGCTCTCGTTATAGTACCGGCTTCTTTCCTCTCTTTTTCACGCTTTTTTGTGCCTTGTTTGACAAGGAGGTGCCAGGCCGCTCGGTTTTCTGCACCAACCTCCCATGTGTTGGTGTTGATGTGGCGTCTTCATGTCCTTCTTGCAGATGTCTTTGAAGCGTTGGCGTGGTCTCTCTACAGGTCGGGAGACTTCTACTAATTCGCCATACAGAAGGTCTTTGGAGATGCGGCCTTTGTCCACCCGCCTGACATGACCAAGCCAGCGCAGGCACCTCTCACAGATGATGTCGAACATGCTGTTCATGTTTGCACGATCCAGCATCATCTGTGTTGGGCACTTCATCTTGCTAGCGAATGTGTATGATGCGGCGTAGGACCCTGAGGTGGAAATTGTCCAGTTTCCTCTCGAAGCGAATCGGAACATATAGTAAATGAACTATCATGTAACATGATAAAGTTGGAGTAATCTCAGCTGAAGAAATCTAAGTTTCCCTAGTGTTTTAATGCAAGTATAACATTCGAACGCATTTCTATATTTATAGGAGGCACTTGTGTGCAATGGTTATTGTAGCAGGAAACTGACACGGCTAATCAAGTTCTAATTCCAATCTAAGCTGTTTATATTTTACATAGGGCCAATACCTTTGGAAAAGGTATATATTGAAGGAAGGAAGTCAGTCAGTCAGTCTACTATTGGTTTGAACAAAGTGACTGGCGAGCACAACTGAACCAGTGTCAAGACAACTGATACTTATGGAATTCAGAACAGTCCACTCATGCATTTAGGTGATTCCATTCCTGAGTCCTGATTGGCTGCTTGGTTTGTATGATCCTCTGAGGCTTCATAAATAACCTGCATTTGCAGTAGTCTTGCAGCAAACCAGAATCGTATTTGAGTTACGACTACTTGCTGTCTTGTCTTGCCAATTCGATGGTAATTGGACTTAGTATGATTATTCTACAGTATGTATCAAACTCTTTTCCCTCTAGCCATGGGTGAATTGTAGGGCAGACTGGGCTCTTTGTTATTCGTATAGCAACACATCAAGGAGAAGGAAATCTCTTAACTCCAACCTGTTAAACGCCACTGGTTAGCGCAGTCGGTAGAGCGTTCGGCTAGAAACCACAAGGTTCGATAACGGCCCTCGCCCACTCAGCGTATGAGTAGCACAGTGATCTATGCGGTAAAGTAAGGCGCTGATGGTAGGTGTGGCGCTCACCTCAGACGCAAAAACAATCTCCTTGGTCTAGCGCTAGT
>CM042165.1:19593881-19641381 GCA_023376005.1 Doryteuthis pealeii | reverse complement strand
GGGGGGTCAAGTATTGAATGCTGATTGATTGTTTCATGAAGTTAAGATCTATACAAACGGAGGGGGGGAGGTAAAAAGATTTGATTGAAGAATTGGATAAGTTTTTTTTGTTTCGGGGGCGGGGGGGCAGAGGAGGAGAGTTTTTGCGATTTGAGGGTTCACTTTTGCCTAAAGGTCTATTCTGTTAACATCTGACTTTTTCGAACAAACCGGATAAAGAGCTTTGGTATTTGGAAGATTGGACTCTCCCCCCCCCCCCCCACACACGCTTTCGCCTCATCTTCCTTTCTATCGCTCTCTCTCTCTCTCTCTCTCTCTCTCTCTCTCTCTCTCTCTCTCTATCCACACACACACACACACACACACTCTCTCTTTCTCTCTCTCTCTCTCTCTATCACACACACACACATCTCTCTATCTCTCTATCTACACACACACTCTCTCTATCTCTCTCTATCACACACACACACACTCTCATCTCTCTCTATCTCTCTATCCACACACACACACACTCTCTCTCTCACTCTCTCTCTCTCTATCCACACACACACACACTCACTCACTCTCTCTCTCTCTCTCTCTCTCTCTCTCACACACACACACACACACACACTCTCTCTTTCTCTCTCTCTCTCTCTATCCACACACACACACACACACTCTCTCACTCTCTCTCTATCACACACACACACACTCTCTCTCTCACTCTCTCTCTCTCTCTCTCTCTATCCACACACACACACACACACTCTCTCTCTCTCATCCACACACCACACTCTCTCTCTCTCTCTATCCACACACACACACACACACACACACACTCTCTCTCTATCTCTCTCTCTCCCACTCTCTCTCTCTCTCTCTCTCTCTCTCTCTCTCTCTCTCTTCTACTTTTGTCACACATACATATACGCTCACACGTACACATACATATACGCGCATTGTGCTCAGATCTTGTGAAACGAAATAAAACTCTTGAAAAGAAAAACATTTTTTAAATTGACGCATGTCTATCACATTAGTCTTAGTAAATAACTATAAGTAAAAGTAAAGTTGTCGGGGTGGCCTAATGTCGGTATCAGCCAATCAGCGAGTGAGTCTATCCCCTTTTCACTAGGGCTAGACCAAGGAAATTGTTTTTGTGTCTGAGGTAGGCGCCAAACCTACCATCAGCTCCTTACTTTACCGCACAGATCCCTGTGCTACTCATACGCTGGGTTGGCGAGGGCCGGTATCGAACTAGGAACCTTGTTGGTTTCTAGCCAAACACTCTACCGACTGAGCTAACCCGACCCTAAATAAATATAGAAAGCGCTAGTCATAAGTATTTGAACACTTATAACATTCTTTTATAGCTTAAAAGCCGCTCTATAGGGTGGCAATTAAGTTATTCCCAAGGTTTATTTCCAAGATATAAAAACCATTACCGTAAAAAAAAAAAAAAAAAAAACAGGAAAGAAATTGCCGAAAACAATCAAAGTAATTAAAAATTGGGAAAACAAAATTTCAGAATTGCAGGTCCGGATTCGGCCCGAAATGTTTGTAATTTTCTCACAAAGTCGGCCTGATTCCACAATAGTATGATATGTTGAGCTACAGCCTCTAGGAGTAAAGTCGAAAAATATTACTATTAGGGACTGCTAAAGATTTCAGGGTCTGTTAAGAGTTTTGAGTAGTAGGGTCCAAATTAACTTTGACAACACATCCATATAGCAACGTGAACAAGATTTTAGAAGGATATAAAAACAAACGTGCCGTTGTGTTGGAGGTTCTAAATAAATTGCTGGGAAATATTTGAACAGCACTAAATTGTTTAATAAACCATTAAAATCCTTAATAACCTCTGCCAAAAATTGGCAATAAAAATAGATTATATGACCAGTACTAGTTTATACCCCTCCGCACGAGCAGGATGCGACACAAGGTCAATTTCTTAAGCTGAGTTTAACAGGTTAATTCAGAATGTCTTTAGTAGAATTAACTTATTCTCTGAATGTTTGAGATGAGGCTTGAAGATTAGTATTATCTACGTTATTCGGAATATTGTCCCCATCTTCAACGTTTCGGCCGATATGCCCTCCGGCCGGCTTCATGTATTTCTTGTCAGAGTTTTCCTTCTCCTAGACCGGTTGCCTAAGCAAGGTTAGAGAGCCTAGTCTGCCCTACTATTTATCCATAGCTGGAGGGAGAGTAGGATTTATACCTTTCCGAAGGGTATTAGCGCTAAGTGAAATGCAATTACCACGTCCAGGATTTGAACTCGGGGCGACGAGTCCATTTCCCATGACTTTAACCATTACACCACGCGCTTCCAGTACTTATAGTGTAATATTCATAAGGAAATATACAGCTCATAAGAATTTGAACAAAAACTAAAACTGTTTCTTTTTATGAATCAGGATTTTGGCAGCGATTATTTTAAGAGTTTTGCAAATCTTTCAAATTGGCCAGTTCTGAAAAGATTTTAGAAGCATAATAGTTTTACATTTATGAAGTTAATTCTAGTATTATCTGCGTTATTCGGACTATTGTCCCCATCTTCATTGTTATTTGTACAACGTTTCGGCCGATATACCCTCCGGCCTTCTTCAGGTATTTCTTGTCGGACTCGGGAACCTTCTACGGACTCGGGAACCTTCTTTTCGAACTCGGGAACTTTCTTGTCGTAATCGGGAGCCATCACGACAAGAAATACCTGAAGAAGGCCGGAGGGCATATCGGCCGAAAGATTGGAGATGGGGACAATATTCCGAATAATGCAGATAATACTAATCTTCAAGCCTCATCACAAACATTCAGAGAAAAAGTTAATTCTACTAAAGACATTCTGAATTACAATATTAGGTATTAATGTAGATAAAATGTAGATATTAACTAAGGTTATCATAATATAAAATAAAGCTATCTATCTATCTATCTATACATATATAAAGGGCAGTTGTGTGTATATGTATGTCCGGGGGAAACTTCGAAAATAAAACAATTAACGACAAAGTAAATATATATACACATTAAATATCACCAGGGCTTGTTTTTTGAGCAAAAATAAGGAAGATTTGATTTATATTCGTGAAGATAATTCAAAAATGAAATTCAAATAGTAATAACATAGTTTTGTTTTGCATTCAATATTTTAAAGAAGGGCACTGATTTTTTTTCTTTTCGTTTGGTTTGGTTTTACGGCATATCAACCTCAGTGAGTCATTTAATGCCGATAAAGTTTTGAAATAAATCAATTCTTAATGGATAATACAATTTTGTTTATAAATACATTTTTCTATTTAACCCATAGATGGGACCCTAACATGTACTACCACTCCGGGTCAGAGTGGACCAGGGAGCAATGGTGATGACGGGGTGCTCCACATTCCCCAAACCTCCAGAACTGGAACCTCACCATCAGATAGAGTTTAACGTCATTCCCAGGACATGTAGACTCTCAGTCACCGCCTTCTAGCATCCATATCATAAAAAGAGGTTGGTGCTTGCCATAAGGGCAATAGGGTTGGGAAAATCATATAGGTGCTAGGGCTTGACGTGACCAGGCGATTGATCGGAGGGGGCCTCTCCTCTAGCCTAAGATAGGGCCAAAGTGGAGTATTGCAAGTCACGGACTGCTCATCCACCTGGGTTCTATCCTTAAGCATCACGGGTCGTCACCCACGACAAATAGGTGGCCCCATTGAGGGAGTCTTACCCCTCTGCAGAAGTGCAGTCGGTGCATTCTAACGCCCCAGCCGACAAGGCGTTTTTTTTTTTCTTTACTTTTCAGAGTGCCGATTCATCACCATTGCTCCCTGGTCCACTCTGACCCGGAGTGGTAGTACCTGTTAGGGTCCCATCAATGGATTAAATAGAAAAATGTATTTATAAAAAAATTTATTATCCATTAAGAATTGATTTATTTCAAAACTTTATCGGCATTAAATGACCCACTGAGGTTGATATGCCGTAAAATCAAACCAAATCAAATTAAGGTCTAGCTGAGTTAAATTTGCCTCAAAACAGCCCATGTTATTAATGTGTTTAAAATCCTGCAATGTGTGTTATATATCATTGAGAAATTAAGGTTTACATAATATATGCTGTGAATAATTTGCATACTGGTTTTAACAAAACGTGTTTAATAAATAATTACTTGATGTTATTGATTTCTAATATTGTTCTAAGAACCCACAAGGCTGAATCAACGCAAGATTTTTTTACGTAGGGATTTTAATGGGGAATCCTGAAAGGATCCAACATGTGATTCAGTAATAAAGGATCTGCGAGACTATCTTTTTGACCCCCCCCTCTCTACCCAGGCGACGCCGGGTAGCCGCATCTAGTAATATGTAAGCGTCGATGTGGACAGTGCATTATCGAAGTGAATAAGTTGAACAATTCTTTCGTAGATTCAAATACGATTCTCAGAAATTATTGGATTTCTGAAAGACGTAACGTCTTTACAGTATGAGCCTTTACCACTCCCTGCTACGGGTTTTTAGATTGTTTTCAGGAACCAAAAGACCCCGAAAATAAACGGCTGGGACTCTCATATTCCATTGCACAAATATCTTATTTAATCGCAGAGTCGAATTAGTAGATAACCTGTCGGACGGAAGATGAACTTGGAAAGTCTTTAAAGTTCGACAATAGATAAGCCCCTTACAGTAATGTCTAGGAGATAGAGACTGAAGTATATTTTAAGTGGTCGATTAAGAGAGAGAGAGAGAGAGAGAGAGAGAGAGAGAGAGAGAGAGAGAGAGATGACAGGGATATATATGAGAGAGAGAGAGAGAGAAGTGGAAAAAGGAAATAACTGTATATTAGGTTCTATTCTTTAGATAAAGGTTCCTAGAAAGTGGGGAATGGAAGGGAGGTAGGCAGAAGAAAGAAAGAAAAGAAAGATTGAATGAAACCGGAAAAGGAAAGAGGAGGCTAATTAAGGGAGATAACTCGACCTAGCTTGACTGAAGAGATTGTATTAAAAAGAAAGATTAACAAGGCTCTTCGGGGGTATGATTGATAGCAAGCTAGTCCCAGTGACCAGTTACAACTTAATAGAAATAAGAAATAAAATAAATAGAAATAAGAAATTTATTAATCAATAGTAGTACAAATTATTTTAAAAAATATAAGTAAAAGAAAAACTTTATTGGTTTAAACTACTATTAAAGGGAGGCCATGCCTAATAGCGTGAAGCTAAGCCCATGGACATGACCACCCTTGACGCTCACAGGAAACGATCCATGAAACACACAACAACATATACATATATATCATGAGACAAATTAGCCGTGTGAGAATCTAAATGCAAATCTGTTGTTTATAAGAGGCAATAAAATAATTTTTCAAAAGTGTTTTAAGGTCAAAATGATTTACTGAAACAAGCTTCATCTTTTCTTTATCAAAAAATAACGACTGAACAGTATTCCAAGAATTAATTGCATTAAAACGAATCGAATTATGCCCAAAACTAACCGTGTTGATGATAGGGAAATTAAACAAACCAGATTGGTCAGCACGAGTGACATGAGCATGGGTGAAGTCAACTGCAAAAGCATTCTGAACAGAAACAGGCATTTTATTGTGGAATAGTTTATGTAAGAACAAAATATTTTCACAATGGACCATATCAGAAAATTTGAGAATCTCCAAATTTGCATACAGGTTGTTAGATGATGTCCTAGGAGGCACAAAGGACATAAGTCTCACAACAAAGTTTTGAAGAACAGTTATACGATTAATCAAAGTACCGCCATTAGGCTGACCCCAAATTTGATTACAGTATTGGAGATGGGAATGGAAAATGGCATAATAAACTTGGATAAGAACATTTAGTGGCACAAAATGACGAAGTTTAGCTAGAGCTATTAGTAGGGAGTTCGATCCTCAATTGGAGCCCTATATCTATGCTTATTTACCGAAACTACGTTAGTATCTCATCATGGTGTGATGGTTAGCAAGCTGGTCAAGATCAATTTCATCTGAGAAGTGAGTTTGATCCTCACCGGGTGCGGCATACGTTCTCATACCAAATCTACTCGCTTCTTGGCTTTCTTTACAGACTCACGATAAAATCACACCTAAAGCGTAAGTTCATATGAGATCAGTGAAGTTAAGCAAGAATGAGCCACTACACTACTTATATGGGCGAGCTGCACTTTTCTTAACAGTTATCGCCATAGGAAATGTAATTGGTGACCTGAGTTCAAATCCTGGACGTGGCTGATCGCCTTTCACTTCAACTAAATGACCTTGGAAAAGGCATGACTATCGGTTCTATCCACTCCTAATATTACGGGAAAGTCACACTAAAAGCTCCGGTACCCGGTAGATCACTGAAGTTAAGCAGCAATGAGCCGGTTTAATACTTAATTGGGCGCTAACTGAAGCAGCAGCAGGTATTGTAAATGTTGATATGCCGTAAACACATGTTTTTTGCGTGTGTGTATAGAAGGAGGACTGGTAAGGATAGTGGGAAAGAGAGTATAAGTAGAGGTGGGTTAAGAACGTAGAAGAGAGGGTGAGAGAGAGAGAGAGAAAAGGCAATAGCAGAGATATATATATATATATATATATATATATATATATTAGAGAGAGAGAGAGAGACAGAGAAGAAGGGGGTGAGAGAAAGGAAGATAGAGAGAAGATGGAAGGGATACAGAGAGATTGCAATATAATATATACGTATACGTACACACACACACACACACACACACACACACACACACATATATATATATATATATATATATATATATATATATAATTAATATACCAAACTTATTGGTAAATCCTCGCAGTGAGAAAAAAACAGCAAATAGTTAATTGTAAAAATATACTACCAAACATCAACCGGGGAGGAAAAAAATTTGGAAAAAGAAAAGACCAAGATAATCGTAACCAAAAATAATCTATTAGTACAATATTTTGGCCAAAAAAAAAACAATTTATATGTATATATATATATATAGATATATATATATTCATATAAAACCGCCAGGAGACTAAAGCTAATAAAAGTGCTCAATACCGTAGAGCAAATAATAAAGATTAATCTTTATCTTTATATATATATATATATATATATATATATATATATATATATAGAGAGAGAGAGAGAGAGAGAACAGAAAAGGAATATTGAAAAGAGGATAAAAAATGAGACGAACAGAGAATGTTAGGGAGAGAGAGTGTTTGTGTGTGGGTAAAGGATAGGTAGTGGGGAAATAAGAAAAAAGAATTGATAGACATATAGGGGTAGTGTGAAAGAGAGATAAAGAAGGGATATATATATATATATATATATATATATATATATATATATATATATATATATATATATTAAAATAAGTGTATTTTGGCAGCATTTTTTCTTTTATACAAGTTTTGTTGAACTGTACAAACAATTCTTGATGGACAAGTTTTTGGTTGATCCTTTCTAATTTTCGGGCCATCTTTTTGGTGTCGGGGTGTAACTAGTATAGCAGTCCACCAAAAGTTTCAGAACGAACGCTTTCGGCAATACAGTTTGCCATCATCAGGTAGGAAACGATGGCATGGTTTCGTGTCTCGTTTTTAACGAGAACGAGTAATAGCAAGGAATTAGAAGTGGGAGGTAATAACCATTGGTAGTGGAAGGTTGTAGGAATGGTAGTGGTTCGAGCGAGCGATGCAGTAGTGATTTATTTGTGGGAGGGGGGCACAAGTTGTGATAAGGGGAGGGGTATAATGGAAGGAGGATAGGCGGAAAATTATAAGCATTTGAGAATATGTTGACTTATTTCAAAGTTTATTTTGTTTAAGGTAGGTTTTTTTTGTTTGATATATAAAGCGTCGATTATTTGAAGTTGAAACCCTTGGTGGACTCTTATACCAATTACACAACAAAACTTATATATATATATATATATATATATATATATATATATATATATATATATATTATTATATTTTATATTATTTTTTGTTTTATCCTTACTCTATACTTTTTCAGACTCATTCAATAGTTTAATTCATAGTTTAATTTTGTCTGACTACCATCCCCCAAAGAAACCAGACCTTGAAGAGTATCCTTTTTTCTCATTTGACTTCCTGTCGCCATGGTGACAGTCTTACAAAAAAAAAAATTTTTTTTTTTTGAGAAGTAAATTTTTCAGTTATGCAATTCAAATTATCTTGATCTACCATCTGATGAGACGAAATTTTGGGGAGCTATATTAAATCAACTTAGATTTATAAAGGCCCCAATTTTGGTCGAAATAAATTTATTATGGAATTACGGTGTTGAGTATTTCCTTCCTTTCTAAGATATATATACATATTTGGCCACCAACAAATTATCAGTCATATGGAAATCCGATCTCCCCGACAAGCTAAAGAGATGTTTCTTCCAGGCTGTGGTTGTGTCGGTACTGCTATATGGCTGTACCACCTGGACCCTAACAAAGCGCATTGAAAATAAGCTAGAGGGGAGCTGCACCAGAATGCTGCGAGCGGTCATGAATATGTCGTGGAAGCAGCACCCCACAAAAAAGCAACTGTATGGCCACCGTCCCCCCATCTCACAAACCATACGAGTAAGACGGGCTAGGCATGCGGGGCACTACCGGAGAAGCAAGGACGAGCTCGTAAGTGACGTACTACTGTGGAAGCCGGCACATGGGCATGCTAATGTGGGCCGCCCAGCCAGGACCTACATTGACCAACTATGTATGGATGCTGGCCGCAGCGCAGGGAGCTACCAGAGTCGATGAATGATAGGGAAGGTTGGCGAGAGATCGTTATGGATATCCGTGCAAACTGCGCGACATGATGATGATGATGATATATATATATATATATATATATTGTCTTGTCTTCCTTTTATTTTGGAGGCGCTCGTTCTGTAATTGTTAGCGTCGTATGAAATGGACCCGGTTACAAGTTCAAATCCAGTACGAAGCTATTTGCATTTTGCATAACGCTAATACTCTTGAGAAAGGTATCTATCTCACTATTTTCCTTCCGACTATGAGTAAATAGCAGTACAGAATGGGCTTTTCAGGCAACCGGTTTTAAGAATAGGAATTCAAACCTATTAAACAACACTTAAAAAGACCTTTTGTCACATCCTGCTCGTGTGGAGGGTTGGATAAATAAATGAGTAAATATATATATATATATATATATATATATATATATATATATATATATAGAGAGAGAGAGAGAGAGAGAGAGAGAGAGAGAGAGAGAGAGAGAGAGAGAGCGGGGAAGCAAGAGAATTTAAGATGAGGAAATTAATGATCCGGGGAAAAGAAAAAGAAACCCGTGGGACTGAGAGGTATTTAACACCTCTCTTCTCAACACGGGATAAGAAACTGTATCTTTGAGATTCACCGGCCGGAAATCGAAACCGTGTCGCCCAAGTGGCAAAAGAGTTAGACAGGAAGAAAAAAATGACAGCCTAATATGCCAAAAATTAAATGTTATATGGAGACAAGAAAAGTTAAGGAAACTATCGAGACTGAAGCTCCATTTTCCAAGATAGTACTGAACAATGAATAAAGCTCTATTCATGATATTGAGCACTGTTTGATTATAGATATACCACCCATATCATCAATATATATATATATATATATATATATATATATATATATGATGGCAGCAAACTCGTATTCAAGTATTGCCATTGCTTGATATAGTAACAATAATAATAATAACAAAAAAAGAAGCTCAACAGTTCAAACAATATAATGGTGAGCTTCAAAAAAGTTCAACAATGAGCTGCACGAACGTGGCTCTTTAGTCATTCCAAAGGCTTGCACACCTTCCCACAATTCCAGGTATTTCCAGGGAGCACAGGGTATTTTATTAGTCCATCACGCCGATGCACAGATTGGTGACTGATCAGGTCAGCTTTGCTCATACATAGCCTTCCACACTGGTCACATAGTAGACCGATTTGAAGCCCTTGATGGTCTACTTTTTTATTCTTGCGAATATCTTTCAACTGCTCATACTGTATACGTGACCAGTTGAAAAGAGATATTCGCAAGAATAAAAAAAAGTATATATATATATATATATATATATATATATATATATATATATATATATAGTTTTTTTTCCGTAGTTAGGGTCTTTCCATGTGTGGTTTAACCAAGCTGATGCAGGTAGACCACAAGGAGAGCTCAATGTGCCTAATACCAGTGAGTAACAGGACAGAGCAAGAAATTTAGTAAATGAAGAAAAACTCTAAACTTGCTTCATTACAATAATTTATTTCAACCGTATTAATACGGCATCGTCAGGTAATCACAAGAACATGACTCTTATTTAAGAGTCATGTTCTTGTGATTACCTGAAGATGCCGTATTAATACGGTTGAAATAAATTATTGTAATGAAGCAAGTTTAGAGTTTTTCTTCATTTACTAAAATATATATATATATATATATATATATATATATATATACATACAAGGAGTGTCATAAAAATATCGAGATTGAAGCTGTATTTACCAAGATAGTTCTGAACAATGAATAAAGCATTAATTTTCTTCGAAATAGTCCCCTTGTCATTTAACACTTACGTTTTCCATTAGTCAAAGCATCTGTTGAACCCCTTGCACCCTTACCTGTGGTGGGGGGCTAAATCGCTGACTGCATCCCCTCCTGCAGAGAGGACAGAACCTTCCCCCATCCCAAAGAAAGTAGCGTTCTAGATATGATACTAAACTCCATCTGATGTTGAGGATTTGGCATGAAAAGGATTTGAAGAAAGGATGGAAGGAAGAAGAATTGGAAGGAAGAAAACAAAAAGTGTATTTTTGGAAGGAAACAGAATTTGAAAATCATAGAAGGAAAGCGGTAATTGAAATGGGGAAGAAAGATACGAAGAAGAATTTGGAAGGAGAAGAAGGAAAAAAAGAAACAAAGAAATAAAGAGTGTGGAATGGGGAAAAGAAAAAAAAGGAGAATAGTAATTGGTAATTTGCTTGAAGCATTGTTAATTATGTTATTATATAATAATGATTGAAAGGCAATTACAATGCATATAAAATAAAAACAAAAATTTTTTTTTTTTGTCTTATCGATTTCAAAGTAAACTTTATCTTCAGAGACTGTTTTCAGAAATGAACGCGTTTCTTTTTTTTTTTTTGTGTCGTTATATTTTTTCTTTCTTTTTTCTCCTTCTCTTTTTTCCCTTTTTTTTTTCTTTATGTTATAAACACACGTCTCGTAGTGTTCTTTTTTTTTTTTAAAGCCACGCAGAAGGTCGTGGTATTATTGGTAATAGCCATTGCTCATCAATTGAATTAAAATTAAAATTGAATGAGCAACGGTTATTACCAATAATACCACGACCTTCCGCGTGGCTTTAAAAAAAAAGAATGCCAAGAGATGCGTGTTTATAAGATTAAGTTTATGGTCCGACGCTGCAGTGTTTCGATCTATTAATTAGATAATCTTCAGGGCATTTGTTGGTATATGGAAGGTGATAAAAAATTTTTATCACAGAATACGAGAAAAGCAAGTGATAGTCCTTGTTTATCGGTCTGTTCAAAATTTGAAATCTGACGTCATATTTCAAATCGTCCATTTTTTTCAGCGTCCTTTCTTCAGATTTCAAATTTTGAACAGACTGATAAATACCTTCCATATACCAACAATGCCCTGAAGATGTAATAGATCGAAACACTGCAGCGTCAGCCAATAAACTTACCACTCAACTTATTTAAACCTGTGTTTTTTCAATTTTCTTAATATAATATAATATAAATATATATATGTCTTATTATAATGGAGATTGTGGTTTTTCTGTCTGTAACCGAAACTATATTACTATACAAGTCACAATTCCCTTTGTTATTTACATCACATTCTCCATGATTTTATTTTTATTTAAACCTCAATTATTAATAAAATTGTTTTACATCATTAAGACTGTTGACCATATCTACATACACAGAACGTGCAATTGTATTTATATATACAACAAAATAGCGGATTACAGTGTGAATGGGAAGGCTGATTTGCATATTGATCTTAAAAATTTGATTTTAATAAATATATGCTTAGTATTATTGATTTCTAATTGTTTGGTTTTATCTTATTGAATATGAGCAAAAATTTCCGGGATAAATCTTAAAAGAAATCCATTAACAAGAAGAAATAACTAATATTATTCTTTACTTCCTATTTTAACTAAATAGTTAAATTAGGAAAATTTATCAATGAAAGAGGGGAGTAATGGAAAATGATGGAAGAGTTAGTTTCAAAGTTGTTCTATTTTTCAATCATACCCCCTCTGTTCCAAATCTATTTATCTGCATTCTTATTCAGTTTAATTAGCCTTTCTAATTTAATATGATATTTTATTATATTAAAACTTAAATACTTGCACCCGGAGGGTGCATATATTTGCTAGTATATATAAACAATGAAAACCCAACAACAAAGAAAATATCACGAAACCGAAAAAAACTAAAACGAAGTAGCAAAGATAAACGAAAAGAAAATCTCGTTCTTAAGTAAAACTATATTATTGCTGTTGGTGTCTGTCTGTATGTCTTTAATCTGCCGGCCTGCAGACTGCTCTGTATTGGATGATAAGGTGGCAGCATTGATAAAACCCATAGCAAAGCAATTAAAGATCAGGCTGGCCGTGATAGGCACTATCAGGGAATCCGAACGGGCCATGTGACCAGCTTCTTCTTTCTGTACCGTGTCAACTGGTTAAACGGGTTTTTTTTCTCGCGCCGAGGCCTTCGCCTTCACGCGCGCGTACGCTACCAATCCCATCATCTCAGCTAGTCAAAGGTGGACGAGCCCATTGCTGTTACTCGCCACCCACCAGCCCATACACTCCACCACGACCGCCGCCGCCGCCGCAGCCGAACCAAGCACCGTATTATGTAAATCAAATAGTGACGTTTCTTATCTACTTCTACAGGATTTTCGCGAGGCTCATAGCCACATCGACGAGAGACCCCTGCCCCTCCCGCCACAATCTCACACACACACACCCCCAGTACTTTGGGTGGTGTCTAAGCCCCAAAGAGATTTTCGCATTGACGGACATGTTGCTCCGCTTGTTGTCTTAATTAGGTAAATGAAACGTGTACGGAAGGGGGGAGGGAGAGAAGAAGAAGAAGAAGAAGAGAAGAAGAAGAAGAAGAAGAAGAAGAAGAAGAAGAAGAAGAAGAAGAAAGGGGCGTATTGAATGGGGTGGGGTGGAGAAAATTGGGGGGATTATGATGCAGAGTGAGTAGAGACGATTAAGAAAAAAAATAAAAATCACCGTGGTGTAATCATTAGCAAACTAGCCTTGCAGACCAATTACAACTGATTAATGAGTTCGATCCTTACTGGGTGTCCTATATATCTGGCATTGTGCCAAATCTAAGCTTAGCTCACTAACTCTCTCTCTCTCTCTCTCTCTATATATATATATATATATATATATATATATATATAAAGATAAATCTAATGAGTCAAACGAACCTACTATTAGTTTCGCTTAATGCTCTTCAGGGCTAAGATCTGACTCAGAGTCAGATCTTAGCCCTGAAGAGCATTAAGCGAAACTAATAGTAGGTTCGTCTGACTCATTAGATTTATCTTTATTATTTGCTCTACTTAGGTATTGAGCACTTTTTACTTATTAGCTATTCTCCTAGCGGTTATATGAATATATATATATCTTATATACATATATATACATATAAATTGTTTTTTCTTTTGACCAAAATACTGTACCAATAGATTATTTTTTGTTGGTACGACTATCTTGGTCTTTTCTTTTTTTCAAAAATGTTTTCTCCCCGGTTGATGTTTGGTAGTATATTTTTACAATCAAACTATTTGCTGGGTTTTTTCTCACCGCGAGGATTTACCAACACGCTTGGTATATTGAATTTATATATATATATATATATATATATAATATATATATATATATATAAAGAATTGGGATTTTCTTAATTTTGTCTTATGGATGAAATTTAATCAAACGAGTGTATTCTACTTTATAGAAGACGTGAAACTATTAGTCAAGGGACAAAAGTAAGGGGGTGAGATCATAATTACTGATTTGATTTAGATATAAACCATATAATTTGATAAAATTTTTGTGTATGTGTGTGTCTATGTATATGTGCCTATGACACACATATACATAGACACACACATACACACACCCAAAAAGTATAAATTTAAGTAGAAAAACACAGAAATTCTCTAGAACAAAAAACAAATACACACACACACACACACACACACACATATATATATAATATATATATATATATATATATATATATTATATATGAGTGCTTCTCTATTCTGCACAGAGCTAGGTCTAAGCAACATCTAGCAGTCCTTGAGGCTGTTAGTATTTCTTTTCTTAGACCTACTCTGTGCAGACAAACACCGAGACACTCCATTTATCTGTTGGGAGGCATAACATAACATAACCCTGGTTTAACCTAGGGCACATATACATACCCTTCTTTCCCCAATTTTTTTTGCCCCCCCCCCCACTCTCTGTTTACCCCATTTGTTCTAACAAATTCTTTACATTTCTGACTTTTAATTGTCAACCGGTGTAAATACTTGAAAAAGTACCGTCGAAAAGGCCTTCGTATCCCTTTTATTTTATTATTTTAATTCATAATAAAATATCACCTCCCCATTTTACATATGATTCCTCTACTTTTAGTAGTTTACAAATTTGCATGTACCAAACATCTATTTATATATATATATATATATATATATATATATATATATATATATATATAATATATATATAGCATCAGTCAATAATCCAAAAGTGCTCAATAAATTAAAAAACAGAATAGTAACTGCTTTTACTAAACATTATTTATAACTCTCACTTGATGCTGAACTCAGTTGCCGGATCGGAAAAGCTGCCTCAACTTTTGGGAAGCTCACAACAAGAGTGTGGGACAACAGCAAGCTCATATCCGTACAAAGGTACAAAGTGTATAGGGCACGTGTTATCAGCACCCTCATGTATGGAAGTGAAACATGGACCTTATACTCCCACCAAGAGCGGCGCTAAATACCTTCTACCTTCGCTGCCTTAGACGGTACTGGGCATCACTGGAGGACAGGATCACTAACACAGCAGTCCTAGAGAGAGCTCAACTCCCCAGCCTGTACTCTTCTACTGAGACAACGTCGTCTCCGATGGTTGGGTCATGTACGTCGGATGGATGATGGACGAATCCCGAAAGACATCCTGTATGGAGAGCTAACATCTGGTAAAGACAGATTGGTCACCCTACTGCGATTCAAGGATGTCTGCAAAAATGATCTCAGGTGCTTTGGCATTGTCCCTTCCAGCTGGGAAAATTTGGCTCAAGACCGCCTCGGTGGCGGCAGAATCTCCATAGAGGACTGTACATGTCAGAGTTCACCCTGATACAACATCATGAAGCTAAGACGTCCATAAGAAAGCAACGGCAACAAAGCATCGGAACATCATCATCTACAGGGACAACCTACAAATGCAAAATCTGTGGTCGATAATGTTTCTCAAACATAGGACTTCATAGTCACAGGAGGCGCTGCAACCTCAGGGGCACACAAAAACTTTTATCATAGTCTTTCGAGACTGAATTGCCAATGAATGATGAATGAATGATGATGATGAATGAATTAAATTGATAGCAATACTGAAGATAGAATTGAGGAATGAGTACACGTGTGGAACGTTACATCATTTTTTCTCAATTTTTGCGCGCAAGTCGCACGCAAGTCATGCGCAAATCGCACGCAAGAATTGAAAAAAATAACGTAGCGTTCAACCGTTATTACACAGCCATTATAATAAAAAAGTTACAAAAACACACACAACCTATCAAATATCAGACATATTCTGCCAAAAAAATAACTCAATGCCTGAAGAAGACAACAGATCAGAAACACGTGTCGCATATGTAAGATAAAAAGAATTTAAAAAATTTTTTCGAAAACATAATACATTTTGCGGACCTTCTTTTTTATAAAATATTGAATTTTCTCCCGTTGGAACCAGAACAAAATTCTTTATATATATATATATATATATATATATATACGTCTTGGCATCTTTTTGGTCGATGTTCCCTCCGGTGTTCTTCAGGTGTTTTTTGTGGAACTCGGGAGCCTTCACGGAACTTTGAAACGTACCCTTTATTTAAGGCATTGGGGTACATTTTTTCAATCCGTTAACCATGACCGGGATCAAGTGTTAAGCTATGTTAATCACTCTAAATTATTTTCGCCCGTAGTCAGTATTGAACCTGCAATCTACAGATTGTCACTTTGAACTAATAACTCGACCCTTATATCCTTTGCGTCATGTGTCCAAATGGAAAATCCAGAGTTATTTTTGGAACCTATAAACCTAATGTTCTTATCTATAATTTTTTAATTTTATACTTTTGCATGCTTTTTTTACCTTACTCATATTGCGATTAAAAAATCTAATCTAGCCTTTATAATTTCAACAAGAATGTTTCCGAATTCTACAAGAAGAAATCCGGGGAGCTCATTGAGCTCGTTTGGTATATAAGAATAAAAATGAGGACAACAGTCCGAAAAATCTTTATAATACAAGTTATCAAGCCTCATCTCAACAAATTCAGACAAATAATTATCCTATTATGTTTACATATTCTTCAAGTCCTAGTATTAGTCAATTCATACAACCTTCTAAGCTTTTGGGTCCTATTATTCCTTCCTTTCTCATAACATAGAATCTACCGATGTTATATCTCGGGTGTAAGGTCCTGTGTATAATCATCATTTTTTCTCTCTTGTTCAGTTTAAGAAGGGTCCAGATTATCTTACAAGGCAGACTACCAGGTATTAGTTCCTCGTATTAGATTTCTGTTGTAGCATTTGGTTTCAAGATTTTTTTCTTGTTCTTCGAAGGTATTCATTTCTCTTTTTTCTTTCATCTCTGTTTGTTTGATGGTATCCGTTTCTAACATTTTCAGAGATTTGTAGTTTTTCGTTTCTCAAAGAGTTTTGATGGTTTTTTTTTTCTGATTGTACAGTTCTATTCCTTCAGTCGTCCCTTTTTTTTATTATAAGCATGGCACATTTTTCAAAACCAGATTCCATTCCTATAACTTGGCTGAAGATTCGAGGAATTCCAATTCTTTTCCCTCTTGATACCAGCCATCTACACGAGATGGCTTAACTTTTCTTGCGACTTGGTAAATGTGTAGAATGCTTTGGATTTCCTAAGTATATGATTCAGTTGTGTCAATGCTATAGGAAATCGATGTAGGAAGCGCGTGGTGTAATGGTTAAAGTCATAGGAAATGGACTCGTCACCCCGAGTTCAAATCCTGGACGTGGTAATTGCATTTCACTTAGCGCTAATACCCTTGGGAAAGGTATGTATCCTACTCTCCCTCCAACTATGGGTAAATAGCAGGGCAGACTGGGTTCTTTAACCATGGCTAGGTAACCAGTCTAGGAGAAAGAAAACTCTGAATTCCAACCTGTTGAACTCCGCTTAAGAAATTGACCTTGTGTCGTATCCTACTCGTGTGGAGGGGCGATGTAAAAATAGATTTTTGAAACATATTGACTGAGGGGTGGGAGTAAAAAATTCAATGTCAGCGAGTTTGTACCCTAAATATGTAAAATCATCAAATTCATTAAAGGATTAAAAAATAAAACAATTTGAAATGTAAACTTTAAATATGTATTAAAATAAAACAAACTATATATAGATATATAATACCAGTCATGTATTTATTAAAACTTGTTTTAAAAAACAATGAGGACTGTCTAATTTGCATGTTCAAATTTTGAGTGTATTTATTGAATAAATACAATTTGAACATGCCAAAAATATGTTATGACGATTTTGGGTAATGTGACGTAAGCAGTGACGTAATTTTTGTTACAGACAAAAACCGGAAGCGAATCTCCATTAATAATAGATTATTATTATTATTATTAGGGCCGGGTTAGCTCAGTCGGTAGAGCGTTCGGATAGAAACCACAAGGTTCCTAGTTCGATACCGGTCCTCGTCAACTCAGCGTATGAGTAGCACAGTGATCTGTGCGGTAAAGTAAGGAGCTGATGGTAGGTGTGGTGCCCCACCTCAGATGCCAAAAAACAATCTCCTTGGTCTAGCGCTATTGAATAGGGGATAGACTCCCTCGCTGACTGGCTGATACCGACTTTAGGCCGCCCCGACGACTTTACTTTATTTTACTTACTTATTATTATTATTATTATTATTATTATTATTATTATTTCTTTTCTGTATCTACGTTCTTCTCGAATTGTACACATAAAGTGGGAAACTAGCGCCATATCCACACGGTCAAACAAACACTTATATATATATATATATATATATATATATATATATATATATGAGTGTGTGTGTGTGTGTGTATGTGTGTGGTATTGTAGTAGAAGTTCCCCCATAATTTCCTTTATCTTCTTCTTTGTTTCCCTCTTAGCGCAACCCTCTTCACGTGTTTTCACAGTGTCTCCTTGTTTACTCAATTAATCAGAACTTAAAACTCAGAGACGGAAGGAGGCTTACATCCTCGCTGCGTTTTCCCTTGCACATTAGGTGGCTTCAAAAACCGGAACCAAAACGAGTATTCGCAAAAACGAATCGAACTTAAAAAACAAGGAAAACATTTAAAAAGAAAATACAAACAAAAAAGCAAGGAGAAAAAAAAAACAACAAGGAAAAAAAAAAGAAAAAGAAGAAGAAAACTCATTATATCTTTGCTTTTAAGCCTAATCGCAGGTATTTTAGTCTGTACTCTCACTCATTTAGTTAGATTGGACGATTCAAAGTAATAGGCTCTGTCAGACCCGACAATCTGATCAGAAGCGGCGATATTTAAGTCTGTGTATGTGGTCCGTGTCTGTCTGTGTGATATTCAAGACGTCCTTAACTGTTTTCTTGTTGTATGCCATAGCGTTTCTCCTCTGGTAGAACTCCAGTATAGAGTAATTTATTCACATGACCTATATTCTTTTAGATTATGTGTCCAAACAACCTATACAAAGGATTGATTTTAATTATTAAAATCAATGAATGATAGAGAAGGTGGTGAAAGATACAGTCAGGATTCCATGCTATTGCACGACATGATATGATGATGATGATGAATATGCACACATCACACATGTATATATATATACACACCACACATACACACACACATACATATATGTATAATAAACACCACCCACCCACATATATTTAATACACCACATACCCACACACTATACATATACCCACACATAACGCACACATACATATACACATACATACACAGAAGGTTTAGAAGCCGCAAGTTTTTACAGGTCCTTGCTTGCAGATATTAGTGTTACATAATTTTGAGTTAAATGAGAATGGGAAAGTTTAATGCTGAGTCAGCATAGCCACATGGCAGTGTTTTGTTGGACGAGCAATGAGGCATGGTGAAGTAGCAGAAGAGTGTTACATAATTGTTTAGTATCCTAACACTTATGTATAGTTAGTGTAGAAACCAAAAATGCTGAATGAGTAAGCCGCAGCCTTGAAGGATTGAGTGACAAGTCTTGATCTCATCCTGATCCCTATTCCTGTGGATACTGTGAGAATCAGTGGAGAAGGCCCTCTTCCGGTTTAGATTAGAAAGAGTTTAGTTTTTAGTCAGTATCGGAGAGAGCAAGTCGCGTTAAGGCGCCGCTGCCGACTCAATAGCACAGTAGTCTGGTGGGGATTTCGGAATAAAATATGATCTAAAGAAAATCAAACTCTGGTTATTTATCCAAAACCTACAATGACCCAGGGCTTCTGATAAAAGAAATGCCCAATGGAAGACCAGACACAAAGTCCCCAAGAAAAGTCCAAACGCTATATATATTCTGTTATATATTATATCTATATATATATATAATATAATATATATATATATAATCTGTATATATATATATATATAATATATATAAATATAATATATATTATATATCTGTATATATATATATATATATCTATATATATAATATATATATATCTGTATATATATATTATATATATATTAATATATCTGTATATATATAATATATATATATATATATATTATTATTGTATATATATACTATATATATTTTATTATATATATATATATATATATATATCTGTATATAATATATATATATATATAATCTGTATTTCTGTATTATATATATATATATATATATATATAACTATATATATAATCTGTATATCAGATATCAAAAGACGATCAGATGAATAATAGAAGTAAGAGAGTATACAACAGGAGGAGTGAGAGGTCAGAGTGTAAATTGAGTTTGGAATTATGTGTGGAGAGAGCAAGATGGATTTCTTGCTCTCAGCAGTTGTGACTTTTGGGGAAAATAAAATTCTCTGAGAAAAAGAAGTGGCCTTGTGTTATTACTAAAAACTCTAAATGGCACAAGGTAAGATATCCCTCAGCCCCCCGCCCCCCAGTTGGTTTCCAACAATGATATTGTTGAAGTATTACCCTCGCAGTTGCTATTGTTAAGAATGATGAGATTTTGGGGAATATTTTACTTCTGTAAGTTCAGAGAAAGGGCGTCCCATCGTGGTGCAATGGTTAGCAACTAGTCTCGCAGGTCCCATTACGACTGAAAAGTGAGTTTAATCTTCGATGTTTATTAGTTAGTGAAATAGATCACGTAATTATGACTGAGCCTATTCTAGTAGTGACACATCCAAACAGGATGGAATTCAGAGTTTCCTTCTCTTAGACTAGTTGCCTAACCAAGGTTAAAGAGTCCAGTCTGCCCTACTATTTACCATAGCTGGAATGAGAGTAGTTGGATTCATAACTTTCCCAAGGGTATTAGCGCTATGTGAACTGTAGCTTCATCCAGGATTTGAACTCAGGTCGACAAGTCATTTCCTACGACTCTAACCATTACACCATGCACATCCAACGATGGATGCCTGATACTCATGACCTTCGGACAAATATTACCTTTGTACAACGGGTTGGGTAAATACCTACTTTTTGTAGGTTCAGAGTCTGCAATAAGTATGAAATTTTCTATTCTCTTAAATTGTATATTAATCCAAATAGCAAATTGATTTTTTTTTTGTAAAAGAAAAAAATGGACGACAGAGTAAATTCCATGTCACCCATCCCCTTCAATTTTTCTGAAATTTTGTCCAGTTGTGGACTATGTTAAAGTATATAACAACCCACAAAATTTGAGCTTCTAATTTTTAAAAATTGTCCAAGTTATGTCGATTTTTAGTTCTCTAAATTTTGAGGAGTGTGTAAAAAATTGCAACCGTTGTAATCTGCGAGGGTGAGTCAAAAAGTAAAGCCATTTGTTTTATTTCAAAAGGAAAAACAATAAACTCTGAGGCCGTACATTGAGACCCCTCAGAGCAAGAATCTGACAAGTAAGACCAACTTGCAATCAATAATGTCCCCCTTCTGCATGATAATACTCGACCACATACAAGCATCAGGACAAGGGAGACAATCACATCATTCTGGTGAACAACTTTGCCGCAAGCTCCATACTCACCAGATTTAGTGCTGTAGCGTTAGTTTGTATTTGCCTGGTGGAGTTGTCTGCCCCTTTTAGTTTGCTGGTGCCCGCCAGGGTGCTATAGTATTTAAGTGCTGGGTTCAAACCCTTTCTCTCTTTTTTCCTAATTTTAGCAACTACGAGCCACATGGGGGTAGATTTTATCTAACGCCCTCTCGTTGGGGCTCCGCCCCCTTACATTAACTGTAAGTCTTCACAGCATGGACTATTCCTAGTCTCATGTCTGTACTTTATATGTTATAATGTACCATTCATGAAATGTGTCTTTATCTTTATATATGTAACTTCTTTTACTATGTATGTTGTATCTACTGTTATCCATGTGCTGTATATATTAAATTTGTCTGTTCAACTTCGTCGGAGTTTTGTGTATCCAAAGTATATATAATTTGAACCATCGTTACAGCGCCTTTAGACTATCATCTCTTTGGCCTATGAAAGAGGGTTTGAAAGGCAACATTATTCCAGTGATGGGGAAGTAAATCTGTAGTGAAGAAGTGAACTCAAAGAACAGTCAACAGAATTTTTACAGGGCAGGGATACATTCTCTCAATCGAAGGTGGAACATTGCTATTGAGAGAAATGGTGACTATGTGGAGAAGTAGGGATGTGATCCACAGAGGACCAGTTTCATTTTGATGTATCATACATGTTCCTGTGTTGGTAATTATACCTGTCCTAAACAAAATGACATTACTTTTGACTCACTTCATATTCTTGTGTGTAAAATGAGTTCTAGAGCTTCCCTACTTTTAAATTTGGTTTGGTTTGCTTTGGTTTTGTTTTATGGCATATCAACCTCAGTGGGTCATTTAATGCCGATAAAGTTTTGACATAAATTCATTCTTAATGGATAATCAATTTTGTTTACAAACCATCTTTTTCTTATTAACCCTAGATGGGATCCTAACAGGTACTACCACTCCGGGTCAGAGTGGACCAGGGAGCATGGTGATGATGGGTGCTCCACATTCCCCAAACCTCAGAACTGGAATCTCACATCAGATAGAGTTTACGTCTTCCCAGGACATGTAGACCCTCAGCCACCGCCTTCTAGGCACCCATATGATAAAAAGGGTTGCCATAAGGGCAATAGGGTTGGGGCAATTTAAAAATTGGTTTATAAGAAAAATTGAAGGCTATGGTTGACATTTTTTCTTTCTTGAGGTTGACATGACATAGAATAACTCTACAAGCGATTAATATTCCAAACGCAAAGTTATTACTTTGTTCCAGTGAAGTGGTGCTCTGTAAAGTTCAACAGGCCAATTCTTCAACGAAACGAGGAGTATCTGGCATGGAAAAATGCCAGAGTAGTTCGACTAAAAATATCATATACAAATATGTACAAGGTGTGTAAAAAAAAATATCAAGATTTTTTGTACTTTTTAACACACTTGTATTCTGAAAAAATAACATTCCATTCATTCTTCATTTCTGTCTTGGTAAATACAGCTTCAAACTCGGCACGTTTATGACACACACCTTGTATTCTGAAAAAAATTTATGTTTCATTCATTCTTCGTTTCTATCTTTGGTAAATACAGCTTTAAACTCAGCACTTTTATGACACACCTTATATTCTGAAAAAAAAACAAAACGTTCCATCCATTGTTCATTTCTATCTTGGTAAATACAGCTTTAAACTCGGCAGTTTTATGACACACCTTGTATTCTGAAAAAAAAAGTTCCATCATTGTTCATTTCTATCTTGGTAAATACAGCTTTAAACTCAGCACTTTTATGACACACCTTGTATTCTGAAAAAAAAAACGTTTCATCCATTGTTCATTTCTATCTTGGTAAATACAGCTTTAAACTCGGCACTTTTTTGACACACCTTGTATTCTGAAAAAAATAACGTTCCATCATTGTTCATTTCTATCTTGGTAAATACAGCTTTAAACTCGGCACTTTTATGACACACCTTGTATTCTGAAAAAAAATAACGTTTCATTCATTGTTCATTTCTATCTTGGTAAATACAGCTTTAAACTCCCACTTTTATGACACACCTTGTATTCTGAAAAAAATAACGTTCCATTCATTGTTCATTTCTATCTTGGTAAATACAGTTTTAAACTCAGCACTTTTATGACACACCTTGTATTCTGAAAAAAAATAACGTTTCATTCATTGTTCATTTCTATCTTGGTAAATACAGCTTTAAAGCTCGGCACTTTTTTGACACACCTTGTATTCTGAAAAAAAAAAAACGTTCCATCCATTGTTCATTTCTATCTTGGTAAATACAGCTTTAAACTCAGCACTTTTATGACACACCTTGTATTCTGAAAAAAATAACGTTTCATCATTGTTCATTTCTATCTTGGTAAATACAGCTTTAAACTCGGCACTTTTTTGACACACCTTGTATTCTGAAAAAAATAACGTTCCATCATTGTTCATTTCTATCTTGGTAAATACAGCTTTAAACTCGGCACTTTTATGACACACCTTGTATTCTGAAAAAAAATAACGTTTCATTCATTGTTCATTTCTATCTTGGTAAATACAGCTTTAAACTCGGCACTTTTATGACACACCTTGTATTCTGAAAAAAAATAACGTTCATCCATTGTTCATTTCTATCTTGGTAAATACAGCTTTAAACTCGGCACTTTTTGACACACCTTGTATTCTGAAAAAAATAACGTTCCATCCATTGTTCATTTCTATCTTGGTAAATACAGTTTTAAACTCAGCACTTTTATGACACACCTTGTATTCTGAAAAAAAATAACGTTTCATCATTGTTCATTTCTATCTTGGTAAATACAGCTTTAAACTCGGCACTTTTATGACACACCTTGTATTCTGAAAAAAATAACGTTCATCCATTGTTCATTTCTATCTTGGTAAATTCAGCTTTTAAACTCGGCACTTTTATGACACACCTTGTATTCTGAAAAAAATAACGTTCCATCCATTGTTCATTTCTATCTTGGTAAATACAGCTTTAAACTCGCACTTTTATGACACACCTTGTATTCTGAAAAAAAATAACGTTCCATCCATTGTTCATTTCTATCTTGGTAAATACAGTTTTAAACTCAGCACTTTTATGACACACCTTGTATTCTGAAAAAAAATAACGTTTCATCCATTGTTCATTTCTATCTTGGTAAATACAGCTTTAAACTCAGCACTTTATGACACACCTTGTATTCTGAAAAAAATAACGTTTCATCCATTGTTCATTTCTATCTTGGTAAATACAGCTTTAAACTCACCACTTTTTTGACACACCTTGTATTCTGAAAAAAAATAACGTTGCATCCATTGTTCATTTCTATCTTGGTAAAAACAGCTTTAAACTCAGCACTTTTATGACACACCTTGTATTCTGAAAAAAATAACGTTTTCATTGTTCATTTCTATTTGGTAAATACAGCTTCAATCTTGATACTTTTGTGACACACCTTCTATTCTGAAAAAAATTAATGTTCCTTTCATTGTTCATTTCTATCTTGGTAAATACAGCTTCAATCTTGATACTTTTGTGACACACCTTGTACATAATAATGTTTTTTTAATATCTTATTTATCAACAATGCTCTACAAAAATCTGAGTTAGATTTCCTTAAAACAGCCCATGTTATTAGTGCATTTAAAATCCTGCAATGTATCTTATGTATCACTAAGAAATAAAGGTTTACATAATATATGATGTGGTTAATTTGCATACCAGTTTTAACAAAACTGGGTTTAATAATAATTCTGTTTTTTGTCTGTAACAAAAATGACGTCTGCTTACGTCACATTACCCAAAAATCGTCATAACATAGAATAAATACACTCAAAATTTGAACATGCAACATTAGACAGTCTCATTGTTTTTAAAACAAGTTTTGATAATAATGACCGGTATTTGATGTCATTGATTTCTAATATTATTATTTTATTCTCCAACATATTAAAATCAATCCTATAAATGATTTTATATAGAAACCAATTAAAATATAATTAAAACAAGTGTAATCTTTTTTGTATGTGTTCTTATTTAATTTCATTAATCTTTTTAATTTAATATATTTCATTACATCAAAACTTAATTACTTAAACCTGAAGGCGGGGGGTGGGTGGGTGTATTTTTGCTATTTCTATATAATAGAATTAATGTTAATGTTTTGAATTATTTAACTGTTTATATGGGCAACAGACCAAAATAATCCATTGTTTGTAGACATGTTATTATTTGTTATTATTAACATTAGATCGGTTTGAAAACTCAGAAGAGTTCTGGAAACCTGTGAGATTTGGTGTCACTCAAACTCCAAAGAAAGACCATCAATTAACGCTGGTGTGAAAAAACTCACAAGGAGTGAAATAATAATAATATAATAATAATAATAATCTTATTATAATGGAGATTGTGGTTTGTCTGTCTGTAACCGAAACTATATTACTATACAAGTCACAATTCCCTTTAGTTATTTACATCACATTCTCCATGATTTTATTTTTATTTAAACCTCAGTTATTAATAAAATTGTTCTACATTACTTACACTGTCGACCATATCTACATACTAATAACATGCAATTGTATTTATATATACAACAAAATAGCAGTTTACAGTGTGAATGGGAAGGCTAATTTGCATATTAATCTTAAAAATTGATTTTAATAAATAAATGCTTAGTATTATTGATTTCTAATTGTTTGGTTTTATCTTAATGAATATGAGCAAAAATCTCTTCAATAAATCTTAAAAGAAATCCTTAACAAGAAGAAATAACTGTAATATTATTCTTTACTTCCTATTTTAACTAAACAATTTAATTAGGAAAATTTACCAATGAAAGACGGGAGTAATGGAAAATGATGGAAGAGTTAGTTTCAAAGTTGTTCTATTTTCAATCATACCCCCTCTGTTCCAAATCTTTTTTATCTACATTCTTATTCAGTTTCATTAGCCTTTTTAATTTAATATGATATTTTATTATAAAATTTAACTTAGATACTTGCACCCGGAGGGTGCATATATTTGCTAGTAATAATAATATAATAATACAGAATAGTAAATGTAGACTTTGCGGTAATAGAGATGAGACTGTTAACCATATACTCTGCGAATGTAGCAAACTAGCACAACGAGAATACAAAACTAGACACGACTGGGTTGGGAAGGTGATCCACTGGGAATTATGCAAGAAATTAAATTCTGACCACACAACAAAATGGTATATGCATAAACCAGAATCTGTTCTTGAGAACGAAACGCACAAAATTCTCTGGGACTTTGAAATTAAAACGGATCACCTTATCCCAGCAAGAAGGCCAGACCTAGTGTTGATTAACAAAAAAAGAAAGAACTTGTCAACTGGTGGATTTTGCAGTGCCAGCAGATCACAGGGTGAAGTTAAAGGAAATGAAAAAATTGACAAATATCTGGACCTTGCCAGAGAACTGAAAAAGTTATGGAATATGAAAAGTGAAAGTTATACCAATTGTAGTTGGTGCACTTGGAACAGTCCCAAAAGGATTAGAAAAGGGCTTGGAAAGTTTGGAAATCAGAGGAAGGATTGAAACCATTCAGAACACTGCACTGCTACAATCTGCTAGAATACTCAGAAAAGTCCTGGAGACCTGAGGAGACTTGCTGTCACTCAGACTCCAGTGAAAGGCCATCAGCTAACACTGATGTGAAAACTCAGAAGGAGTAAATAATAATAACACTGATGTGAAAACTCAAAAGGAGTAAATAATGATAATAAAGAAAAAGAGAGCTTGTCAACTGGTAGATTTTGCACTTGGAACGGTCCTAAAAAGCTTAGAAAAAAGACTGGAGGAAAGACTGGAAATCAGAGGAAGAATTGAGACCATCCAGACAACTGATTGTTGCAATCAGCTAAAATACTCAGAAGAGTCCTGGAGACATGAGGAAACTTGTTGTCACTCAGACTCCAGTGAAATACCATCAGCTAATACTGGTGTGAAAAACTCATAAGGAGTGAAATAATAATAATAATAATAATAATAATAATAAAGAAAAAGAGAATTTGTCAACTGGTAGACTTTGCAGTGCCAGCAGATCACAGGGTGAAGATGAAGGAAAACGAAAAGATAGACAAATACCTGCCCCTTGCCAGAGAATTGAAAAAGCTGGGAAATATGAGGGTGAAAGTGATACCAATTGTAGTTGGTGCACTTGGAATGGTCCTAAAAAGCTTAGAAAAAAAACTGGAGGAACTGGAAATCAAAGGAAGAATTGAGACCATCCAGACAACTGATTGTTGCAATCAGCTAGAATACTCAGGAGAGTCCTGGAGACCTGAGGAAACTTGTTGTCACTCAGACTCCAGTGAAAGACCATCAGCTAAAGCTGATATGAAAAACTCAAAAGGAGTGAAAATAATAGTAGTAATAATAATAATTGAGACCATCCAGATTAATGCATTGCTGAAATCGGCTAGAATACTCAGAAGAGTCCTGGAGACCTGAGGAAACTTGTTGTCACTCAGCCTCCAGTGAAATACCATCAGCTAATGCTGGTGTGAAAAACTCATAAGGAGTGAAATAATAATAATAATAATAATAATAATAATAATAATAATAAAGAAAAAGAGACCTTGTCAACTGGTAGATTTTGCAATTCAAGCAGATCACAGGGTGAAGATTGAAGTTGTGAAAAACTGTAGTTTGCATCTTTCTGTCTACTAAAGACGATAGCGTAGTGTTCCCTTTTTTTTTTTTTTCCTTTTTTCTCCTTCATCTGCAACTGTGTGAGCGGCTGAACAGACCAATTTTTGAATGGCAATCTCTGGTGCAGTGACTGCAAACATTTTGGCTGACCAGGTCGAATGCCTTCGTTAGGTCTATGAATCCAGTATAGAGTGGCATCTGCTGCTCCTGGCATTTTTTCCTGCAGCTGATGTAGTGAGAAGATCATGTCCATGGTTGACTGGTTTGCTCGGAAGCCACAAGTGTGAAAAACTATTACTATTACTAATAATAATAATAATAATAATAATAATAATAATTGCACTTGGAACGGTCCCAAAAAGATTGGAAAAAAGTTTGGAAAATCTGGAAATCAGAGGGAGAATCGAGACCATTCAGAATACTGAACTGCTACAATCTACCAGAATACTCAGAAGAGTCCTGGAGACCTGAGGAGACTTGTTGCCACTCCAGTGAAAAGCCATCAGCTAATGCTGATGTGAAAAACTCAAAAGGAGTGAACAATCTATTAATAATGGAGATTCGCTTCTGGTTTTTGTCTGTACAAAAATGATGACACTGCTTACGTCACATTACCCAAAATCGTCATAACATAGAATAAATACACTCAAAATTTGAACATGCAACATTAGACAGTCCTCATTGTTTTTTTAAAACATGACTGGTATCATATATCTATATATAGTTTGTTTTATTTTAATGCATATTTAAAGTTTACATTTCCAATTGTTTTATTTTTTAATCCTTTAATGAATTTGATGATTTTACTTACTTAGGGTACAAACACGCTGACATTGAATTTTTTACTCCCACCCCTCAGGCAATATGTTTCAAAAATCTATTTTTACATCGCCCGGAACGCGTTTTTTATTTTGTACTACTAATAATAATAATAATAATGGATCACCTTATCCCAACAAGAAGACCAGACCTAGTGATGATAAACAAAAAAGAACTTGTCAACTGGTGGATTTTGCAGTGCCAGCAGATCACAGGGTGAAGCTAAAGGAAAATGAAAAAATGGTCAAATATCTGGACCTTGCCAGAGAACTAAAAAAGTTATGGAATATGAAAGTGAAGGTGATACCAATTGTAGTTGGTGCACTTGGAACAGTCCCAAAAGGATTGGAAAAGGGTCTGGAATGTTTGGAAATCAGAGGAAGGGTTGAAACCATTCAGAAGACTGCACTGCTGCAATCTGCCAGAATACTCAGAAGAGTCATGGAGACCTGAGGAGACTTGCTGTCACTCAGACTCCAGTGAAAGACCATTAGCTAATGCTGATGTGAAAACTCAAATAATCATTATTCCAGAATGTTCAATTCAATGATTTTAATTCTTCCTCCAGTTTTAATATTTCTTTAAAACATTTTCAGGAAGTTTCACAAAATGCAAAAAAAAACTTTGTTGATAATTAAAATATACCTATGATATCAAAGAATATTTTAAAAGATTTTCTTTCACTCACGTCTTTCTGTTTACATTTTTTTTGTTTTTTTAGAATCTTAAAAATCTTCCTACACAGTTCATTAATATGTCATACAAATTTAATAATTTGATCTTGTTCATTATAAAAACGAAAAAATTTTTTACAGGCAATTTTAAGAATTTTTTTTATAGGCAATTTTTATAGAATTTTTTTACTGGCAATTTTCATAGAATTTTTTTATAGGCAATTTTTATAGAATTTTTTTACAGGCAATTATTTTAAGAATTTTTTTATAGGCAATTTTCTTAGAATTTCTGAAAGTTTGTTTGTAATTAAGACATCAACCTCATACAATCAATACAACCAGATTTTCTTGTTTCTTTCTGTTTTCACATTTTTAGAATCTTAAAAATCTTCCTACACAGTTCATTAATCTGTCATACAAATTTAATAACTTGATCTTGTTCATTATAAAAACAAAAAACAAAAGAAATAAAACTCAAGTCTAAAAGGAAGAAAACAAAAAATGAATGGAGATTTTCAAATGTATTTTCTCTTTTTAAAAATTTTTTTTTTTTAATTCTGTTATAGAATTTTTTTTCTTTTATATTTCTTTTTAATTATTTTCTTAATCTCTTTTATTTAATCCTTTTGTTTTTTGTTTTTGTCTTCATATTTATTTTCATATCTTTTTTCATATCTTTTTTCAATCTTAGTGTCTATCTGTATTCATTACAATATTTCTTTATTTTGTTGTGCTTCATGTTAGCAAAATATTGCAAAACTTTTGACTCACCCTATAATCATCATAATTCACTGTTATGTTTTTAATGTACAGATGAAATTATATGGAATAGGAATGATAAATGCAAGACAAGGTTATTGGAAGATTAACAAAGATTTATTAAAACACAGAGTAGGAAAATGCTTTCTTACTCTCAGACGACCTTAACCAGTCTCTGAGAACGCTTAGCATTCCAAACAATTAAATGTAAACAAAACAAAGGGAAGCAACTCTATTGTTTGTTTTAAGTCTAATTTCGTTAAGTGACCTAACAATCACCTTAAAATAACTAGCGAGAATATTTGCTTTCTTGTCATAAGTATTTAAGTTTTAATGTAATGAAATATATTCAATTAGAAAGACTAACAAAATTAAATATCATTAATGATTTTAACTATAAATTAAATACTCATTGATAAACTTACGCAATTCCTGAGAGTATTGTGGCATAAGCAGTAACATAGTTTCGGTTTCAGACAGACAAACACTGAATCTCCAATATAATAAGATATAACGTAAAGTTGATGGGGTAGCCTAATGTCGGTATTAGCCAGACAGTGAAGGAATCTATCCCCTTTTCTCTTGCGCTAAACCAAGGAAATCTGAGGTGGAGTGCCACACCTACCATTGGGCTCCTCACTTTACCACACAGATCATTGTACTACTCATATGCTGATTTGGCGAGGTCCGGTATTGAACCAGAAACCTTGTGATTCCAGGCAATTGCTCTACTGACTGAGCTAAACCGGCCCTAACCTTATGATAATATAATATACATATCTGTAATATTATACAATGGGTATTATTTGGATTATCCGGACTACTGTCTTCATCTTTATTGTTATCTGTACAACATTTCGGCTGATGTGCTCTCCAGCCTTCTTCAGATATTTCTTATCAGGCTCGGGAACCTTCTTTTTTCGAACTCAAGAAACTTTTGTCATAATCTGGAGCCATCATGGAACTTTGAACCCAACCCTTTAGTCAATCTACAAAACTCCCCAATGGGCCACCTGTTGGCTGTGGGTGGTGACCTGTAATGCTTAAGAATAGTGCCCAGGTGGATGAGCAGTTTATGACTTGCAATACTCCACTTTGGCCCTATCTTGGGCTAGACAGGCGGTCGGAGAGGTCCCCTCTGATCAATTGGCTGGTCACATCAGCCCTAGCACCTATATGATTGCCCCAACTCTATTGCCCTTATGGCAAGCCCAACCCCTTTTTATCATATGGGTGTTAGAAGGCGGTGACTGAAGGTCTACATGTCCTGGGAATGACGTTAAACTCTATCTGATGGTGAGGTTCCAGTTTGGGGAATGTGGAGCACCCCTTCATCACCATTACTCCAGGGTCCACTCGGACCTGGAGTGGTAGTACCTGTTAGGGTCCCATCTATGGGTTAAATAGAAAAACATGGGTTGATAAACAAAATTGTATTATGCATTAAGACATGAATTTCACCCATAGATGGGACCCTAACAGGTACTACCACTCCAGGTCCGAGTGGACCCTGGAGTAATGGTGATGAAGGGGTGCTCCACATTCCCCAAACTGGAACCTCACCATCAGATAGAGTTTAACGTCATTCCCAGGACATGTAGACCTTCAGTCACCGCCTTCTAACACCCATATGATAAAAAGGGGTTGGGGCTTGCCATAAGGGCAATAGAGTTGGGGCAATCATATAGGTGCTAGGGCTGGATGTGACCAGCCAATTGATCAGAGGGGACCTCTCCGACCGCCTGTCTAGCCCAAGATAGGGCCAAAGTGGAGTATTGCAAGTCATAAACTGCTCATCCACCTGGGCACTATTCTTAAGCATTACAGGTCACCACCCACAGCCAACAGGTGGCCCCATTGGGGGAGTTTTGTAGATTGACTAAAGGGTTGGGTTCAAAGTTCCATGATGGCTCCAGATTATGACAAAAGTTTCTTGAGTTCGAAAAAAGAAGGTTCCCGAGCCTGATAAGAAATATCTGAAGAAGGCTGGAGAGCACATCAGCCGAAATGTTGTACAGATAACAATAAAGATGAAGACAGTAGTCCGGATAATCCAAATAATACCCATTGTATAATATTACAGATATGTATATTATATTATCATAAGGTTAGGGCCGGTTTAGCTCAGTCAGTAGAGCAATTGCCTGGGAATCACAAGGTTTCTGGTTCAATACCGGACCTCGCCAAATCAGCATATGAGTAGTACAATGATCTGTGTGGTAAAGTGAGGAGCCCAATGGTAGGTGTGGCACTCCACCTCAGATTTCCTTGGTTTAGCGCAAGAGAAAAGGGGATAGATTCCTTCACTGTCTGGCTAATACCGACATTAGGCCCCCATCAACTTTACGTTATTCTTATTATATTGGAGATTCAGTGTTTGTCTGTCTGAAACCGAAACTATGTTACTGCTTATGCCACAATACTCTCAGGAATTGCGTAAGTTTATCAATGAGTATTTAATTTATAGTTAAAATCATTAATGATATTTAATTTTGTTAGTCTTTCTAATTGAATATATTTCATTACATTAAAACTTAAATACTTATGACAAGAAAGCAAATATTCTCGCTAGTTATTTTAAGGTGATTGTTAGGTCACTTAACGAAATTAGACTTAAAACAAACAATAGAGTTGCTTCCCTTTGTTTTGTTTACATTTAATTGTTTGGAATGCTAAGCGTTCTCAGAGACTGGTTAAGGTCGTCTGAGAGTAAGAAAGCATTTTCCTACTCTGTGTTTTAATAAATCTTTGTTAATCTTCCAATAACCTTGTCTTGCATTTATCATTCCTATTCCATATAATTTCATCTGTACATTAAAAACATAACAGTGAATTATGATGATTATAGGGTGAGTCAAAAGTTTTGCAATATTTTGCTAACATGAAGCACAACAAAATAAAGAAATATTGTAATGAATACAGATAGACACTAAGATTGAAAAAAGATAATGAAAAAAAGATATGAAAATAATATGAAGACAAAAACAAAAAACAAAAGGATTAAATAAAAGAGATTAAGAAAATAATTAAAAAGAAATATAAAGAAAAAAAATTCTATAACAGAATTAAAAAAAAAAATTTTTAAAAGAGAAAATACATTTGAAAATCTCCATTCATTTTTTGTTTTCTTCCTTTTAGACTTGAGTTTTATTTCTTTTGTTTTTTGTTTTTATAATGAACAAGATCAAGTTATTAAATTTGTATGACAGATTAATGAACTGTGTAGGAAGATTTTTAAGATTCTAAAAATGTGAAAACAGAAAGAAACAAGAAAATCTGGTTGTATTGATTGTATGAGGTTGATGTCTTAATTACAAACAAACTTTCAGAAATTCTAAGAAAATTGCCTATAAAAAAATTCTTAAAATAATTGCCTGTAAAAAAATTCTATAAAAATTGCCTATAAAAAAATTCTATGAAAATTGCCAGTAAAAAAATTCTATAAAAATTGCCTAAAAAAAAATTCTTAAAATTGCCTGTAAAAAATTTTTTCGTTTTTATAATGAACAAGATCAAATTATTAAATTTTGTATGACATATTAATGAACTGTGTAGGAAGATTTTTAAGATTCTAAAAAAACAAAAAAAAATGTAAACAGAAAGACGTGAGTGAAAGAAAATCTTTTAAAATATTCTTTGATATCATAGGTATATTTTAATTATCAACAAAGTTTTTTTTTGCATTTTGTGAAACTTCCTGAAAATGTTTTAAAGAAATTTAAAACTGGAGGAAGAATTAAAATCATTGAATTGAACATTCTGGAATAATGATTATTTGAGTTTTCACATCAGCATTAGCTAATGGTCTTTCACTGGAGTCTGAGTGACAGCAAGTCTCCTCAGGTCTCCATGACTCTTCTGAGTATTCTGGCAGATTGCAGCAGTGCAGTCTTCTGAATGGTTTCAACCCTTCCTCTGATTTCCAAACATTCCAGACCCTTTTCCAATCCTTTTGGGACTGTTCCAAGTGCACCAACTACAATTGGTATCACCTTCACTTTCATATTCCATAACTTTTTTAGTTCTCTGGCAAGGTCCAGATATTTGACCATTTTTTCATTTTCCTTTAGCTTCACCCTGTGATCTGCTGGCACTGCAAAATCCACCAGTTGACAAGTTCTTTTTTGTTTATCATCACTAGGTCTGGTCTTCTTGTTGGGATAAGGTGATCCATTATTATTATTATTATTAGTAGTACAAATAAAAAACGCGTTCCGGGCGATGTAAAAAATAGATTTTTGAAACATATTGCCTGAGGGGTGGGAGTAAAAAATTCAATGTCAGCGTGTTTGTACCCTAAGTAAGTAAAATCATCAAATTCATTAAAGGATTAAAAATAAAAACAATTGGAAATGTAAACTTTAAATATGCATTAAAATAAAACAAACTATATATAGATATATGATACCAGTCATGTTTTAAAAAAACAATGAGGACTGTCTAATGTTGCATGTTCAAATTTTGAGTGTATTTATTCTATGTTATGACGATTTTGGGTAATGTGACGTAAGCAGTGTCATCATTTTTGTTACAGACAAAAACCAGAAGCGAATCTCCATTATTAATAGATTGTTCACTCCTTTTGAGTTTTTCACATCAGCATTAGCTGATGGCTTTTCACTGGAGTGGCAACAAGTCTCCTCAGGTCTCCAGGACTCTTCTGAGTATTCTGGTAGATTGTAGCAGTTCAGTATTCTGAATGGTCTCGATTCTCCCTCTGATTTCCAGATTTTCCAAACTTTTTTCCAATCTTTTTGGGACCGTTCCAAGTGCAATTATTATTATTATTATTATTATTATTATTATTAGTAATAGTAATAGTTTTTCACACTTGTGGCTTCCGAGCAAACCAGTCAACCATGGACATGATCTTCTCACTACATCAGCTGCAGGAAAAAATGCCAGGAGCAGCAGATGCCACTCTATACTGGATTCATAGACCTAACGAAGGCATTCGACCTGGTCAGCCAAAATGTTTGCAGTCACTGCACCAGAGATTGCCATTCAAAAATTGGTCTGTTCAGCCGCTCACACAGTTGCAGATGAAGGAGAAAAAAGGAAAAAAAAAAAAAGGGAACACTACGCTATCGTCTTTAGTAGACAGAAAGATGCAAACTACAGTTTTTCACAACTTCAATCTTCACCCTGTGATCTGCTTGAATTGCAAAATCTACCAGTTGACAAGGTCTCTTTTTCTTTATTATTATTATTATTATTATTATTATTATTATTATTATTATTTCACTCCTTATGAGTTTTTCACACCAGCATTAGCTGATGGTATTTCACTGGAGGCTGAGTGACAACAAGTTTCCTCAGGTCTCCAGGACTCTTCTGAGTATTCTAGCCGATTTCAGCAATGCATTAATCTGGATGGTCTCAATTATTATTATTACTACTATTTTCACTCCTTTTGAGTTTTTCATATCAGCTTTAGCTGATGGTCTTTCACTGGAGTCTGAGTGACAACAAGTTTCCTCAGGTCTCCAGGACTCTCCTGAGTATTCTAGCTGATTGCAACAATCAGTTGTCTGGATGGTCTCAATTCTTCCTTTGATTTCCAGTTCCTCCAGTTTTTTTTCTAAGCTTTTTAGGACCATTCCAAGTGCACCAACTACAATTGGTATCACTTTCACCCTCATATTTCCCAGCTTTTTCAATTCTCTGGCAAGGGGCAGGTATTTGTCTATCTTTTCGTTTTCCTTCATCTTCACCCTGTGATCTGCTGGCACTGCAAAGTCTACCAGTTGACAAATTCTCTTTTTCTTTATTATTATTATTATTATTATTATTATTATTATTATTATTATTTCACTCCTTATGAGTTTTTCACACCAGTATTAGCTGATGGTATTTCACTGGAGTCTGAGTGACAACAAGTTTCCTCATGTCTCCAGGACTCTTCTGAGTATTTTAGCTGATTGCAACAATCAGTTGTCTGGATGGTCTCAATTCTTCCTTTGATTTCCAGTCTTTCCTCCAGTCTTTTTTCTAAGATTTTTAGGACCATTCCAAGTGCAAAATCTACCAGTTGACAAGCTCTCTTTTTCTTTATTATCATTATTTACTCCTTTTGAGTTTTCACATCAGTGTTATTATTATTTACTCCTTCTGAGTTTTCACATCAGTGTTAGCTGATGGCCTTTCACTGGAGTCTGAGTGACAGCAAGTCTCCTCAGGTCTCCAGGACTTTTCTGAGTATTCTAGCAGATTGTAGCAGTGCAGTGTTCTGAATGGTTTCAATCCTTCCTCTGATTTCCAAACTTTCCAAGCCCTTTTCTAATCCTTTTGGGACTGTTCCAAGTGCACCAACTACAATTGGTATAACTTTCACTTTCATATTCCATAACTTTTTCAGTTCTCTGGCAAGGTCCAGATATTTGTCAATTTTTTCATTTTCCTTTAACTTCACCCTGTGATCTGCTGGCACTGCAAAATCCACCAGTTGACAAGTTCTTTCTTTTTTGTTAATCAACACTAGGTCTGGCCTTCTTGCTGGGATAAGGTGATCCGTTTTAATTTCAAAGTCCCAGAGAATTTTGTGCGTTTCGTTCTCAAGAACAGATTCTGGTTTATGCATATACCATTTTGTTGTGTGGTCAGAATTTAATTTCTTGCATAATTCCCAGTGGATCACCTTCCCAACCCAGTCGTGTCTAGTTTTGTATTCTCGTTGTGCTAGTTTGCTACATTCGCAGAGTATATGGTTAACAGTCTCATCTCTATTACCGCAAAGTCTACATTTACTATTCTGTATTATTATTATTATTATTACTAGCAAATATATGCACCCTCCGGGTGCAAGTATCTAAGTTAAATTTTATAATAAAATATCATATTAAATTAAAAAGGCTAATGAAACTGAATAAGAATGTAGATAAAAAAGATTTGGAACAGAGGGGGTATGATTGAAAAATAGAACAACTTTGAAACTAACTCTTCCATCATTTTCCATTACTCCCGTCTTTCATTGGTAAATTTTCCTAATTAAATTGTTTAGTTAAAATAGGAAGTAAAGAATAATATTACAGTTATTTCTTCTTGTTAAGGGATTTCTTTTAAGATTTATTGAAGAGATTTTTGCTCATATTCATTAAGATAAAACCAAACAATTAGAAATCAATAATACTAAGCATTTATTTATTAAAATCAATTTTTTAAGATTAATATGCAAATTAGCCTTCCCATTCACACTGTAAACTGCTATTTTGTTGTATATATAAATACAATTGCATGTTATTAGTATGTAGATATGGTCGACAGTGTAAGTAATGTAGAACAATTTTATTAATAACTGAGGTTTAAATAAAAATAAAATCATGGAGAATGTGATGTAAATAACTAAAGGGAATTGTGACTTGTATAGTAATATAGTTTCGGTTACAGACAGACAAACCCACAATCTCCATTATAATAAGATTATTATTATTATTATTATTATTATTATTTCACTCCTTGTGAGTTTTTCACACCAGCGTTAATTGATGGTCTTTCTTTGGAGTTTGAGTGACACCAAATCTCCACAGGTTTCCAGAACTCTTCTGAGTTTTCAAACCGATCTTAATGTTAATAATAACAAATAATAACATGTCTACAAACAATGGATTATTTTGGTCTGTTGCCCATATAAACAGTTAAATAATTCAAAACATTAACATTAATTCTATTATATAGAAATAGCAAAAATACACCCACCCACCCCCCGCCTTCAGGTTTAAGTAATTAAGTTTTGATGTAATGAAATATATTAAATTAAAAAGATTAATGAAATTAAATAAGAACACATACAAAAAGATTACACTTGTTTTAATTATATTTTAATTGGTTTCTATATAAAATCATTTATAGGATTGATTTTAATATGTTGGAGAATAAAATAATAATATTAGAAATCAATGACATCAAATACCGGTCATGTATTTATCAAAACTTGTTTTAAAAAACAATGAGGACTGTCTAATGTTGCATGTTCAAATTTTGAGTGTATTTATTCTATGTTATGACGATTTTTGGGTAATGTGACGTAAGCAGTGACGTCATTTTTGTTACAGACAAAAAACAGAATTATTTATTAAACCCAGTTTTGTTAAAACTGGTATGCAAATTAACCACATCATATATTATGTAAACCTTTATTTCTTAGTGATACATAAGATACATTGCAGGATTTTAAATGCACTAATAACATGGGCTGTTTTAAGGAAAATCTAACTCAGATTTTTGTAGAGGCATTGTTGATAAATAAGATATTAAAAAAACATTATTATGTACAAGGTGTGTCACAAAAGTATCAAGATTGAAGCTGTATTTACCAAGATAGAAATGAACAATGAAAGGAACATTAATTTTTTTCAGAATAGAAGGTGTGTCACAAAAGTATCAAGATTGAAGCTGTATTTACCAAGATAGAAATGAACAATGGATGAAACGTTATTTTTTTTCAGAATACAAGGTGTGTCATAAAAGTGCTGAGTTTAAAGCTGTTTTTACCAAGATAGAAATGAACAATGGATGCAACGTTATTTTTTTTTCAGAATACAAGGTGTGTCAAAAAAGTGGTGAGTTTAAAGCTGTATTTACCAAGATAGAAATGAACAATGGATGAAACGTTATTTTTTTTTCAGAATACAAGGTGTGTCATAAAAGTGCTGAGTTTAAAGCTGTATTTACCAAGATAGAAATGAACAATGGATGAAACGTTATTTTTTTTCAGAATACAAGGTGTGTCATAAAAGTGCTGAGTTTAAAACTGTATTTACCAAGATAGAAATGAACAATGGATGGAACGTTATTTTTTTTCAGAATACAAGGTGTGTCATAAAAGTGGTGAGTTTAAAGCTGTATTTACCAAGATAGAAATGAACAATGGATGGAACGTTATTTTTTTTCAGAATACAAGGTGTGTCATAAAAGTGCTGAGTTTAAAACTGAATTTACCAAGATAGAAATGAACAATGGATGAAACGTTATTTTTTTTCAGAATACAAGGTGTGTCATAAAAGTGCTGAGTTTAAAGCTGTATTTACCAAGATAGAAATGAACAATGGATGAAACGTTATTTTTTTTCAGAATACAAGGTGTGTCATAAAAGTGCTGAGTTTAAAACTGTATTTACCAAGATAGAAATGAACAATGGATGGAACGTTATTTTTTTTCAGAATACAAGGTGTGTCAAAAAAGTGCCGAGTTTAAAGCTGTATTTACCAAGATAGAAATGAACAATGGATGAAACGTTATTTTTTTTCAGAATACAAGGTGTGTCATAAAAGTGCCGAGTTTAAAACTGAATTTACCAAGATAGAAATGAACAATGGATGAAACGTTATTTTTTTTCAGAATACAAGGTGTGTCATAAAAGTGCTGAGTTTAAAGCTGTATTTACCAAGATAGAAATGAACAATGGATGGAACGTTATTTTTTTCAGAATACAAGGTGTGTCAAAAAGTGCCGAGTTTAAAGCTGTATTTACCAAGATAGAAATGAACAATGGATGAAACGTTATTTTTTTTCAGAATACAAGGTGTGTCATAAAAGTGCTGAGTTTAAAGCTGTATTTACCAAGATAGAAATGAACAATGGATGGAACGTTTTTTTTTTTTCAGAATACAAGGTGTGTCAAAAAAGTGCCGAGTTTAAAGCTGTATTTACCAAGATAGAAATGAACAATGGATGAAACGTTATTTTTTTTCAGAATACAAGGTGTGTCATAAAAGTGCTGAGTTTAAAACTGTATTTACCAAGATAGAAATGAACAATGGATGGAACGTTATTTTTTTTCAGAATACAAGGTGTGTCATAAAAGTGGTGAGTTTAAAGCTGTATTTACCAAGATAGAAATGAACAATGGATGAAACGTTATTTTTTTTTCAGAATACAAGGTGTGTCATAAAAGTGCCGAGTTTAAAGCTGTATTTACCAAGATAGAAATGAACAATGGATGAAACGTTATTTTTTTTCAGAATACAAGGTGTGTCAAAAAAGTGCCGAGTTTAAAGCTGTATTTACCAAGATAGAAATGAACAATGGATGAAACGTTTTTTTTTTTCAGAATACAAGGTGTGTCATAAAAGTGCTGAGTTTAAAGCTGTATTTACCAAGATAGAAATGAACAATGGATGGAACTTTTTTTTTTCAGAATACAAGGTGTGTCATAAAACTGCCGAGTTTAAAGCTGTATTTACCAAGATAGAAATGAACAATGGATGGAACGTTTTGTTTTTTTTTCAGAATATAAGGTGTGTCATAAAAGTGCTGAGTTTAAAGCTGTATTTACCAAGATAGAAACGAAGAATGAATGAAACATAAATTTTTTTCAGAATACAAGGTGTGTCATAAACGTGCCGAGTTTGAAGCTGTATTTACCAAGACAGAAATGAAGAATGAATGGAATGTTATTTTTTCAGAATACAAGGTGTGTTAAAAAGTACAAAAAATCTTGATATTTTTTTTTTACACACCTTGTACATATTTGTATATGATATTTTTAGTCGAACTACTCTGGCATTTTTCCATGCCAGATACTCCTCGTTTCGTTGAAGAATTGGCCTGTTGAACTTTTACAGAGCACCACTTCACTGGAACAAAGTAATAACTTTGCGTTTGGAATATTAATCGCTTGTAGAGTTATTCTATGTCATGTCAACCTCAAGAAAGAAAAAATGTCAACCATAGCCTTCAATTTTTCTTTTATAAACCAATTTTTAAATTGCCCCAACCCTATTGCCCTTATGGCAACCCTTTTTATCATATGGGTGCTAGAAGGCGGTGGCTGAGGGTCTACATGTCCTGGGAATGACGTTAAACTCTATCTGATGGTGAGATTCCAGTTCTGGAGGTTTGGGGAATGTGGAGCACCCCATTCATCACCATTGCTCCCTGGTCCACTCTGACCCGGAGTGGTAGTACCTGTTAGGATCCCATCTATGGGTTAAATAGAAAAAGATGAGTTTGTAAACAAAATTGATTATCCATTAAGAATGAATTTATGTCAAAACTTTATCGGCATTAAATGACCCACTGAGGTTGATATGCCATAAAACAAAACAAAGCAAACCAAACCAAATTTAAAAGTAGGGAAGCTCTAGAACTCATTTTACACACAAGAATATGAAGGTGAGTCAAAAAGTAATGTCATTTTGTTTAGGACAGGTATAATTACCAACACAGGAACATGTATGATACATCAAAATGAAACTGGTCCTCTGTGGATCACATCCCTACTTCTCCACATAGTCACCATTTCTCTCAATAGCAATGTTCCACCTTCGATTGAGAGAATGTATCCCTGCCCTGTAAAATTCTGTTGACTGTTCTTTGAGTCACTTCTTCACTACAGATTTTACTTCCCCATCACTGGAATAATGTTTGCCTTTCAAACCCTCTTTCATAGGGCCAAAGAGATGATAGTCTAAAGGCGCTGTAACGATGGTTCAAAGTTATATATACTTTGGATACACAAAACTCCGACGAAGGTTAACAGACAAAACATTTAATATATACAGCACATGGATAACAGTAGATACAACATACATAGTAAAAGAGTTACATATATAAAGATAAAGACACATTCATGAATGGTACATTATAACATATAAAAGTACAGACATGAGACTAGGAATAGTCCATGCTGTGAAGACTTACAGTAATGTAAGGGGGGCGGAGCCCCAACGAGAGGGGTTAGATAAAATCTACCCCATGTGGCTCGTAGTTGCTAAAATAGGAAAAAAGAGAGAAAGGGTTTGAACCCAGCACTTAAATACTATAGCACCCTGGCGGGCACCAGCAAACTAAAAGGGGCAGACAACTCCACCAGGCAAATACAAACTAACGCTACAGCACTAAATCTGGTGAGTATGGAGCTTGCGGCAAAGTTGTTCACCAGAATGATGTGATTGTCTCCCTTGTCCTGATGCTTGTATGTGGTCGAGTATTATCATGCAGAAGGGGGACATTATTGATTGGCAAGTTGGTCTTACTTGTCAGATTCTTGCTCTGAGGGTCTCAATGTAGGCCTCAGAGTTTATTGTTTTTCCTTTTGAAATAAAACAAATGGCTTTACTTTTTGACTCACCCTCGCAGATTACAAACGGTTGCAATTTTTTACACACTCCTCAAAATTTAGAGAACTAAAAATCGACATAACTTGGACAATTTTTAAAATTAGAAGCTCAAATTTTGGGGGTTGTTATACTTTAACATAGTCCACAACTGGACAAAATTTCAGAAAAATTGAAGGGGATGGGTGACATGGAATTACTCTGTCGTCCATTTTTTTTTCTTTTACAAAAAAAAAATCAATTTGCTATTTGGATTAATATACAATTTAAGAGAATAGAAATAATTTCATACTTATTGCAGACTCTGAACCTACAAAAGTAGGTATTTACCCAACCCGTTGTACAAAGGTAATATTTGTCCGAAGGTCATGAGTATCAGGCATCCATCGTTGGATGTGCATGGTGTAATGGTTAGAGTCGTAGGAAATGGACTTGTCGACCTGAGTTCAAATCCTGGATGAAGCTACAGTTCACATAGCGCTAATACCCTTGGGAAAGTTATGAATCCAACTACTCTCATTCCAGCTATGGTAAATAGTAGGGCAGACTGGACTCTTTAACCTTGGTTAGGCAACTAGTCTAAGAGAAGGAAAACTCTGAATTCCATCCTGTTTGGAGTGGTCACTACTAGAATAGGCTCAGTCATAATTAGTGATCTATTTCACTAACTAATAAACATCGAAGATTAAACTCACTTTTCAGTCGTAATGGACCTGCGAGACTAGTTTGCTAACCATTGCACCACGATGGGACGCCCTTTCTCTGAACTTACAGAAGTAAAATATTCCCCAAAATCTCATCATTCTTAACAATAGCAACTGCAGAGGGTTAATACTTCAACAATATTCATTGTTGGAAACCAACTTGGGGGTGGGGGCTGAGGGATATCTTACCTTGTGCCATTTAGAGTTTTTAGTAATAACACAAGGCCACTTCTTTTTCTCATGAGAATTTTATTTTCCCCAAAGTCACAACTGCTGAGAGCAAGAAATCCATGTCTTGCTCTCTCCACACATAATTCCAAACTCAATTTACACTCTGACCTCTCACTCCTCCTGTTGTATACTCTCTTTACTTCTATTATTCATCTGATCGTCTTTTGATATCTTATATACAGATATATATATATATATATATATATATACAGATATATATATATATATATACAGATATACAGATATATATATATATATATATATACAGATATATAATATATATATATATATATATATAATAATATATATATATATATATACAGATATATATATATATATATATATATATATATATATATATATATACAGATATATATATATATATATACATATATATATATACAGATATATATATATATATATATATATATATATATATATATATATATATATATATATATATATATATATATATATATATATATATATATATATATATATATATATATATATATATATATATATATACAGATATATAGCGTTTGGACTTTTTCTTGGGGACTTTGTGTCTGGTCTTCCATTGGGGATTTCTCTTTATCAGAAGCCCTGGGTCATTGGTAGGTTTTGGATAAATAACCCAAGAGTTTGATTTTCTTTAGATCATATTTTATTCCGAAATCCCCACCAGACTACTGTGCTGATTGAGTCGGCAGCGCGCTTAACGCGACTTGCTCTCTCCGATACTGACTAAAAACTAACTCTTTCTAATCTAAACCGGAAGAGGGCCTTCTCCACTGATTCTCACAGTATCCACAGGAATAGGGATCAGGATGAGATCAAGACTTGTCACTCAATCCTTCAAGGCTGCCGGCTGTACTCATTCAGCCATTTTGGTTTCTACACTAACTATACATAAGTGTTAGGATACTAACAATTATGTAACACTCCTCTCTGCTACTTCACCATGCCTCATTGGCTCGTCCAACAAAACACTGCCATGTGGCTATGCTGACTCAGCATTAAACTTTTCCATTCTCATTTAACTCAAAATTATGTAACACTAATATCTGCAAGCAAGGACCTGTAAAAACTTGCGGCTTCTAAACCTTCTGTGGGTATGTATGTGTATATGTATGTGTGCGTGTATGTGTGGGTATATGTATATGTGTGGGTATGTGTGTGTATAAATATATGTGGGTGGGTGTGTATATATACATATATGTATGTGTGTGTGTATGTGTGTGTGTGTATATATATATACATGTGTGTGTGTGCATATATCATCATCATCATCATCATCATGTCGTGCAATTAGCATGGATATCCATGACTATCTTTCACCAACCTTCTCTATCATTCATTGATTTTAATAATTAAAATCAATCCTTGTAATAGGGTTGTTTGGACACATAATCTAAAAGAATATAGGTCATGTGAAATAAATTACTCTATACTGAGTTCTACCAGAGGAGAAACGCTATGGCATACAACAAAAACAGTTTAAGGACGTCTTGAATATCACACAGACAGACACGGACACATACACAGACTTATATATCGGCCGCTTTCTGATCAGATTGTTCGGGGTCTGACAGAGCCTATTACTTGAATCGTCCAATCTAACTAATGAGTGAGAGTACAGACTAAAAATACCTGCGATTAGGCTTAAAGCAAGATCTAATGAGTTTTCTTCTTCTTCTTTTTCCTTGTTTTTTTTTCTCCTTGCTTTTTTGTTTGTATTTTCCTTTTTAAATGTTTTCCTTGTTTTTTAAGTTCGATTCGTTTTTGCGAATACTCGTTTTGGTTCCGGTTTTGAAGCCACCTAATGTGCAAGGGAAAACGCAGCCAGGAATGTAAGCCTCTTCCGTCTCTGAGTTTAAGTTCTGATTAATTGAGTAAAACAAAGACACTGTGAAAACACGTGAAGAGGGTTGCGCTAAGAGGGAAACAAAGAAGAAGATAAAGGAAATTATAGGGGGAACTTCCACAACAATACCACACACACACACACACACACACACACACACATATATATATATATATTATATATATATATATACAATATAATATATATAAGTGTTTTGCTTGACCGTGTGGATATGGCGCTAGTTTCCCACTTTATGTGTACAATTCGAGAAAAACGTAGATACAGAAAAGAAATAATTAATAATAAATAATAATAATGGAGATTCGCTTCCGGTTTGTCTATAACAAAAAATTACGTCACATTACCCACAAACTAGATTATTTGGCATGTTCATAATTTCAACATGCAACATTAGACAGTCTCATTTTTTTTTTAAAACAAGTTTTAATAAATACATGACTGGTATTATATATCTATATATAGTTTTTGTTATTTTTAATACATATTTAAAAGTTTATATTTAAATTGTTTATTTTTTAATCCTTTAATGAATTTGATGATTTTTACATACTTAGGGTACAAACTCGCTGACATTGAATTTTTTACTCCCACCCTTCAGGCAATATGTTTCAAAAATTCTTTACATCGCCCGGAGACATGCACAAATCGAAGAGGTTGCACATGAAAAGACTTGGACATGGTTAAGAAAAGGAAACCTCAAAAGAGAAACTGAATCACTAATAATTGCTGCACAAAATAATGCCAAAAGGACAAACTATATCAAAGCGAAAATTGATAGACCAAACAAATAGTAAATGTAGACTTTGCAGTAATAGAGATGAGACCGTAAACCATGCCATGCGAATTAGCAAACTAGCATAACGGGAGTCAAAACTAGACACGACTGGGTTGGGAAGGTGATCCACTGGGAATTTATGCAAAAAATTAAATTTTGGACCATACAACAAAATGGTATATACATGAACCAGAATCTGTTCTTGAGAACGAAACGCATAACATTCTCTGGACTTTGAAATAAAATGGGATCACCTTTATCCACAAGAAAAGACCAGAGCTAGTGTTGATTAAAAAAGAAAGAACTTGTCACTGTGGATTTTGCAGTTCCAGCAGATCACGGGTGAAAGCTAAAGGAAATAAAAAAATGGACAAATACCTGGACCTTGCCAGAGAACTGAAAAAGTTATGGAATATGAAAGTGAAAGTGATACCATTGTATTGGTGCCCTTGGAACGGTCTCAAAAGATTGGCAAAAGGGTTTGGAAAGTCTGGAAATCAGAGGAAGGATTTATACCATCCAGACTACTGCACTGCTGCAATCTGCCAGAATACTCAGATGAGTCTGGAGACCTGAAGGAGACTTGCTGTCACTCAGACTCCAGTGCAAGACCATCAGCTAACGCTTGATGTGAAAACTCAAAAGGAGTAAATGATAATAATAATAATAATATAAATAATAATAATAATAATAATAATAATAATACCTAGTGTTGATTAACAAAAAAAAAGGAGAACGTATCGACTGGTGGACGGTTCCAGCGGATCACAGGGTGAAGCTGAAGGTAAACGAAAAATGGATAAATACCTGGACCTTGCCAGAGAATTGAAAAAGCTGTGGAATATGAGTGTGAAAGTGATCCCAATTGGTGCACTTGGAACGGTCCCAATAAACTTGGAAAAACAACTGGAGGATCTAGAAATCAGCGGAAGAATTGAGACCATTCAGACTACTGCACTGCTGCAATCGGCTAGAATACTCAGAAGAGTCCTGGAGACCTGAGGAGACTTGTTGCCACTCAGACCCCAGTGAAATACTATCAGCTAACGCTGATGTGAAAAACTCAAAAATAGTGAAAATAAAGCTTGAGAGTTGAACTAGTGGCTGGAGAACTAACCCTGGCAGAGGTAAAAATCCAAAGAGCGCATCTTCAGACAGACTCACTAAACGCCTCTATTATCTCCTATTTAATTTACCAACCTCCCGCCCCAAATGGAAAAGGGCAAAGGGGGTACGACACAGATCCAATTCTAAAGAGTTTAAACAGGTTTCGAATTCAGAGTTTTCCTTCTTCATAGACTGGTTACCTAGCCATGGTTAAAGGCCCAGTCTAACCCTGCTATTTTATCCAATAGCTGGAG
>CM042165.1:19579729-19589729 GCA_023376005.1 Doryteuthis pealeii | reverse complement strand
TTCTTACTCTATTCTTCTGCCGCCTGTCGGGCTGGGGCGTTAGACTGCACCGACTGCACCTCTGCAGAGGGGTAAGACTCCCCAATGGGCCGACCCGTGATGCTTAAGGATAGAACCCAGGTGGATGAGCCAGTTCCCATGACATGCAATACTCCACTTTGGCCTATCTTGGGCTAGACGGGCAGTCGGAGAGGCCCCTCCGATCAATCGGGCTGGTCACGTCAAGCCCAGCACCTATAGGATTTCCCAACCCTATTGCGCTTATGGCAAGCCCCAACCCCTTTTTATCATATGGGTGCTAGAAGGCGGTGGCTGCGGTTCACATGTCCTGGGAATGACGTTAAACTCTATCTGATGGTGAGGTCCAGTTGGAGGTTTGGGGAATGTGGAGCACCCCTTATCACACATTGCTCCTTGTCCACTCTGATCCGGAGTGGTAGTACCTTGTTAGGCGTCCCATCTATGGTGTTAATAGAAAAATGTATTATATTTATAAAAAAATTGTATTATCATTAAGAATTGATTTATTTCAAAACTTTATCGGCATTAAATGACCCACTGAGGTTGATATGCCGTAAAACAAAAACAAACAAAATTCATTCTTCTGGCTGTCTTTTGAATTTTATAACATCTTGTCTTCGTCATGGAAATCTTCTAAGGTCTGGGACGCTTGCGGACTCGGTCTTGGTCTTCATTGGGATTCTCTTTATCAGAAGCCCTGTGTCATGTTAGTTTTTAGATAATAACACAAGACTCTGATTTGCTTTGATCTTACTTTATTTTAAAATCCCCAACCAGACAATCTGCGCAGATGAGAGGACGCGCGTATAACGGACTTACCCTTCGAGCTCGCTGCTACCTTCTGACAGAAAACTTACTCTAATCTAAACTGAAAAGAGGGTCTTCTCAACCGGTTCTCACGGCTATCCCAGAAGGTAGGGTCAGGACTGAGGTCAAACGTTGTCACTCATTCTTCAAGGCCGCCGGCTGAACTTATAACCGTCATTTTGATTTCTACACTATTGCACATAAATATTAGGTATCTAATAATTATGTAACACTGACAGATTTCCACTTTTACCTTCTCCCAGACAAAATTTAAGACATTACCCAAGGAGGCAAGTTAAATAGCACAAGAGTACTTATCAATTTTGTTTCTACTTTCTTCTTCAAAAAGACAATTTTAGAATTTTTTTTAATGTGGGTAGGATATACAGAAATAAAATTACGCATCACCAACAGACCAAAAGAGAGAAGAAAAAATGTGTATGAGTATTCATATTAGGATAGGCATTTAATTACTAATGCTGCTGGGTGATGTGTGAAGTGGAAACAAAAGTTGCCAATTTCATATTTAAATTTTCCATAGTTTAAGGAATATCCTGATCAGCTTCATTACTCAAAAGCAAATTTGTTTTGCATTTCATTCTTTTTAAAATTTTATAAGGCCTCCGTGTGTCCCCATTATATAAACTGTTGTTGCCGTATGAGTGTGCATATATTTCATAGACTTGTAACTTCTGAATACATCCACTGGCAAAAATCGTAGAATTAGTCAACGATGTTCACTTCGGTGTTTTTTAAAATTTCATTTAGCAGTATGTATTTCACCACCGCCTGGATGTGACACAAGATCATTTTGTGAGCGAGTACAAAACGGTTCAAATTCGGAATTTTCCTTCTCCTAGATCAGTTGTCATACTAAGTTTAAGAGTCCAGTCTGTCCTACTATTTACCTATAGGGGGGAGAAATAGTTAGATTCATTGTAGCAAGATTGAATTTGGCAAGGACTACTAATGGAAGGGGGGGGAAGAAAGAAATAAGTGAGAGAGTAAAGGTTTTAAAAAGAGTAATGAACCACAAACAGTTTGACCGGAGCGTTACCCTCGAACGGAGAATTGAGTGTCAACCGGAAGTTTCGGGTGTTGACCGGAACCGGGGGTCACGTGGTGACGTAGAACAACGAAGAAAGGTCCCGGCCTCTTTTTGCTTTCCGCCGTCGTAGGGTACAGATCGGGCCTCTAGTGCCTAGTTTCGGGTCACAGTAATTTAACAGTGTCCTCTCTCTCTTTCTCTCTGCATTTCCTCCTCTCTGATACAGCCCACGAGACGAGCCTACCCTGGAAATAAAGGCTAGCAGTTGTGATTACATATTTCTCGCGTTGTAATTTTTATCAACAAGATGACCGCCACGAGCCGAAGATATTTTTAGTACGGTGAATATATACGATTTGGGTACTGTAACCAGATATACGACAACGTTACATCATTCCTTTCCCAATCGCATTAGCATATAATGCCAACAGCCTCGTCCAGGATTATTTATCAGGAAATAAACTAATAGCAGATCTTACATAATAGATAGGCGTAACCTATGATTTTTAAAGAAAGGATTGTAAATTTAAATGTAACGGTTAATGAAAAATCACGATTGTTTAAAGTGCTTAGATTAGCCATTCTTGATACCAGAATTGAGATACAAGACGAAACCCAGCACTAGCACACAAACAAAAAAATGACGTTAGATTGGTTGAAGAGAAATAATTATGGCGTGTGGACTATTGAGTGAAAGTGATATCAGTGAGGAAACAAGAATATACATAGAGGTGATGACTTTCTTCAGGATAGTGGATTGAATGCTTGATTGAAAGTATGTATGTATATATGTATGTATGTATGCATATATATATATATATATATATATATATATATATATATATATATATATATATATATATATATATATATATACATTGAATTCGTATATTAGTGAGCTCGTACACACAGTTTAAATAATATATATATATATATATATATATATATATATATAGAGAGAGAGAGAAGAGAGAGAGAGCGAGAGAGAGAGAGAGAAAGAGAAAGAGTGACAGAGAACTCTACATATCATAGATCATGTGATCAGATACACACACACACACACAGATATATATATATATATATATATATATATATATGCATTGAATCGTATATTAGTGAGCTCGTACACACAGTTTAAATATATATATATATATATATATATATATAGAGAGAGAGAGAGAGAGAGAGAGAGAGAAAAGAGAAGAGCGAGAGAGAAGAGAGAGAGAGAGAGAAGACAAAGAGTGACAGAGAACTCTACATATCATAGATCATGTGATCAGATACACACACACACACACACCACAGATATATATATATATATATATATATATATATATATAATATATATAGGGTAACCCATAGAATGCACTGTTGCAATCTGGTAACAAATACAATGCAACATTCCACTGATAAAACTTCAAATGAAATGTACATCTGTTAACACAGATGTAATGTAGTATTATCTGCATTATTCGGACTATTGTCCTCATATTCATTGTTATTTGTACAAAGTTTCGGTCGATATGCCCTCCGGCCTTCTTCAGGTATTCTTGTCGAACTCGGGAAACCTTCTTGGACTCGGGAACCTTCTCGGACTCGGGAACCTTCTTTTCGAACTCGAGAACTTTCTTGTCGTAATCGCGGAGCCAACACGAACTTTGAACCTAACCCTTTATTTAGACTAAATAATAATATAAGAAATACCTGAAGAAGGCCGGGAGGCATATCGACCGAAACGTTGTACAAATAACAATGAAGATGGGGGGACAATAGTCCGAATAATGCAGCTAATACTAATCACCAAGCCCCATCTCAAACATTCCGAGAAATAAATGTAATGAACATCTTGTAACAATTAGAAATGCCATAGATGATAAAAGAAATTCCATACGTCTCTGATAACAGTCTGAAATGCAATGTGCATCTGGTATCGTAGACACAATGGCATGCAATAATAATATCAGAGATGCACTATGCATCTGGTAACATAGAGACAATGCACATGTGGTAACAATTAAATGCAGAAGAATGTGCAGCTGGTAACTATTACAGATGTGAGCATATCTTCGTATAACTTAGAAACGTAATGTTCATCCATATCAGAAATGACTAATAAAATTTATGACGTAGTAGTTAGCGACGTCACAAATTTTATGTAATGTTCATCCATTATAAGAAATGACTAAAAATTTGTGACGTCACTTGGTAGTAGTGACGTCACAAATTTTATGTAGTTCATTCATCAGAAATGACTGTAATAAAATTTGTGACGTCCTTGGTAGAAGGACGTCACAAATTTTATGTAATGTTCATCCATATCAGAAGTGACTAAAATTTGTGACGTCATGGTAGTAGTGACGTCAAAAATTTTATGTAATGTTTATCCATAGAAATTGATTGTAATAAAATTTTGTGACGTCAATTTTTAGAAGTGACGTCAAAATGTTATGTAATGTTCATCCATAGAAATGACTGTAATAAAATGTGTGACGTCACTTGTAGAATTTTTTTTTTTGTCTGTTTTTTTTTTTTAATTTCTTTAGGAAGACAAATATATTGTTTGAAGATGTTGCGGATAATGTTTAGACAAAGTTTATTATCTTATTTGTTCTTCTAAGGACTGAACTATTGTTTCTCTTTGGGACTACTTGATTTTTTTTTATGTTTGTGTGATGGAAAGTGTGCGTTATATGTGAAAATATTCTTTCTTCACCACATGCCATCATGTCTTACCCTGGAAATCGCCGTAAATTTTATAGAAGAGGTAATATTATTTGATTTAGTTTTGATAGATAGATATAGATGGATATGAACAGAATGATATGAATATATATATATATATATATATTTATATATATATATATATATATATATATATATATATTTCTTTCATATCAGTCTAACTTTTCCTTTCATATATATATATATATATATATATATATATATATATATATATATATATTGATATATTGATATAGATAAATAGGAATCATGAACAGATAGATAAATTGAAAATAAACAGAAAAGCTAGCTAGATATGAATAAATATATTATATATAATATATAATATATTATATATATATTATATATATGATAATAGCACCAACATTCTAAAATGCTTATAATACTATAAAATTATAATAATATCAAAAGTAATAATAACGACAGTATTAATAATAATAACACTAATAATAATAACAACAACAACATAATAAACACAGCCTATATAAATAGAAAATGAAATAGCCCATTGTTGTACCGGTTTCAAATACCCTGAAGATGGCCCACGATAGGCGGAAAGTACTGGTCTATGCCATATGGCAAATATATCAGCCAATTTTCATCAGATATTACAAAAATAATCGCAATACGAAAAACAAAGGACAAAACTTTTACAGACAGAAAATGGCTGCATTATTTAACAATATAGCCTACAAGAAGAAATGCTGCCTAAATACACACACACACACCACACACACACACACACACATATATTATATATATAATATATATATATATATATATACAGAGACAGAGAGAGAGAGACAGACAGACAGACAGACAGACAGAAGAAGAGAGAGAGGACAGACAGACAGACAGACGAAAGAGCATTGTGTAAATACAACGTCCAACAAATCTTGTCATAGATGTCCAAAGCTTCCTACAAATGAACTTGTGACATGACACCGTCAAAGGTCACAACTATCCCACCCTGACAACTGAAGACTGTGGAATGATTGAGAACTGCCCCTTATCAGCCCATTACCCCCGCCTACCGTTCAATCGTGGTCACACAGACAATACGTTTACTGGGATATACCGGCCATTTGGAACTGAGACAGCAAAATGCGATGACAAAGCTACAAAAGTCTTCACTAATTTTGACGTCAGAAAAGAGAGTATGGAGAAAATATTTCTCTCCGGAATTCGTTTTTTTCTTTTTTTTCTTTTGCGGACAGCAGAATCCCAAATTAGATCAATTATAAAAATAAGGCGATCTGATATACTGCAGAAAAAATAGGTAAGTTTGAAAACCACACAGTAAATTTGCGCTACAGTATCTTTCCACTTTTCTCAAATTTTTGTCTATGTGCTTGCTATGTGGCGACCCGTGATTCGTGAGGACGGAATCCTCGTGCTATGCAATCCATTACATGTAACACTGCACTTTGGCCTTACTTAGGCTAGACGATCAATAGGCTGACCATGTCAAGCCCTAGCACCTAATAGATTGTCCCAACCCTTATTGCCCTTATGGCAAACCCCAACACTTTTTATCAATATATGTGCAAAAAGCGGTGGCTGAGGGTTTTCATATCATGATGGTGAAGTTCCAGTATTCTGGGGGTCGGGAATGGAGTAACCCTTCATCACAATGCTCCCAAGTCCACTCTGACCCGGATAGGGTCCCAACTAGGGTTTAGATAGAAAATTATTTCAAAAAATGGAGTTTAAAATTTTTTCTTCCAATCTATTGCTACGAATCTTTCAAAACTTAGCCTACATTAAATGAGCCACCAAGGTTGATATGTCTCAAACAAACACATGTTGAGATTTTTGTAATATAAGGCGTGTGTCAAAAGCCCACTTCTATTTATAGACTCGCCAAAACCATGTGATCAACCTCTTGGCTAATCACTGGCCACGAAATCTGCTGCTGATACAATCCTTATACCGGCAGTACTGGCGATACCTACTCATAACTACTGCGACCTTCGTGGACGACGGACATAGGATTAAATCTCCTTTAACAATACGCAGGATAGGACCTATTCACTTACCAAAAGGGATTCTATAACTCAGGATTACTTACTGTAAATCCTTTTCAACTGGCCAAGAGATGGCATTTTTTAAAACACTAACAACACAGATATAAAGAACTTGAAACATTAGAATACTTTATCAAATTACTTCTCGGTGGGGCGTTAGAATGCACCGACTGCACCTCTGCCAGAGGGGTAAGACTCCCCCAATGGGGCCATCTGTTGGCCGTGGGTGGCGACCCGTGATGCTTAAGGATAGAACCCAGGTGGATGAGCAGTTCATGACATGCAATTACTCCACTTTGCCCTATCTTGGGCTAGACGATCAATCGGCTGGTCACGTCAAGCCCTAGCACCTATATGATTCCCAACCCTATTGCCCTTATGGCAAGCCTCAACCTTTTTTATAATATGGGTGCTAGAAGGCGGTGGCTGTGGGTCTACATGTCCTGCGAGAATGACGTTAAACTCTATCTGATGGTGAGGTTCCAGTTTTGGAGGTTTGGGGAATGTGGAGCACCCCTTCATCACCATTGCTCCCCACTCGACCCGGAGTGGTAGTACCTGTTAGGGTCCCATCTATGGGTTGAAATAGAAATATATATATTGTTATTATCCATTAAGAATTGATTTATTCAAACTTTATCGGCATTAAATGACCCACTGAGGTTGATATGCCGTAAAACAAAACAAAACAAACAAAATTACTTGAATCGACTTTAAATGACCTGATAAGGGTTGATATGCCGTAAAACAAAACAACCAACCAACCAACTGAAAATCATCATCCTCACATCCTCATCTCTTGCTACGGATATTAAAGATAAGCTTTCTACAAACGCTTTAGGCGCCGATGGTTTATGTTTTGTTCGTTACCATGAAGGATGTTGCTTATGTTTAACTTTTTGTTTTATGGACCCTAGGGATTGGGGATTTTTTCCCCTACTCCAAAATATGTTCAGTACATTTCTAGGTTTCAAGATTTATCTTGAATAAATACAAATTCTTTAGCATTGTCTCCTATGAACTCGAGGCCAATAAAGGTTTCTCTTTCTGGGATCTGTGCTAGCTATCAACGTCTCAATATATAAGTAGGTAAGTAAAGTCTCCGAGCGGCCAATGTCTGGTATTAGACAGTTATTTATTGACGTCACCTAAGCTTACATAGCTAATTCAATTTCTGGTTATAATATTTTTTTAGATTTTAACATTAGTGGGTCAGAAAACAGAGATATATAGATATTTATTGTTTGCTATGTGAATTGGGCAGACCTTACGTCTAACCCTTTTTAATTCTGTATTTGTGTAGTGTGTTTTATTTTTTAGCGATGTATAATAAAGCAAATATAAATATAAATGAAATGAGGACAAATGTTTATTTTTCTGCTATGGGCATATATAAAAAAATGACGCTCTTTGAAAAAAAAAGTCGTCGGGGCGGCCTAATGCCCTCCTCCAGCGAGGATCCTCTCCCTTTTTCTCTAGCACTAGACCCCCCCCCTAGGAGATTATTAGCCGTCTGATGTAGGAGCGCCACACCTACTATCAGCTCCTTTACTTTACCGCACAGATCCTGCTGCCTACTCATATCGCTGAGTTAGCGAGGGTGGGTAAAAAAGCTAACATGTATTAATTGGAAAGAACAACGCAGTTCTTTTCCTGGGGTCCGGCATTAATTATTTCCCTTGTAGAAAAATAATTCTCTAATAAATTCACTAGATGGCGTTGCCAAAAAACATAAGGTGTAACAATGTCTTTCTCTTTACTTGGTTATAATCTTAGTCCAGCAAAGAATTATGTAAGACTATTTTGATAGCATTAATGGATTCCTCAGGTAAAATACCTTATACCAAAATTTTAGGTGTAGGAAAGCCCACTAGAACTCATTTTACAGACAAAAATAAATTACAAAACAAAGTCGCCATTTTTCGTGAACCCACCAAATTTTGCAGAGCCTAAAAAATCGACATAACTCCGCCAATGTTGGAATTGGAAGCTCAGTTGGGAATGTCTAACTTTAATACCAGTCTACATTTCAGATGAATTGAAGACGGTTGGTTGACAATTTACCTTTTTGGATGATTGACATGAATTCCAGTTACATCTCACTGTGTGTCACATACATCCGAGTCTTAGCAATAGATGCTTGGTTATTAATCGTAGGATATTTGAATTCGGCAACCAGAAGTTCAATTCTAGGAAAGGTAATAATTTGTTATTCTCCCCCCAGCTATGTGTAAGTTGTATGATAGATTTAAATCTTTAACTTTAATAAATCAAGGATATTTAAATCAGCTGCTACTCCAACTTTAAAAAATTGACCTTGTATCACACCCTGCTCATGGATTTGGGAGGAATGGATACATACATACTAATTCATCCAAGTTTTAAAACTAACCATTCTTCACAAAATAAAAAAAAACTTTTAGATAACACATTTGAAGTGAATATTAAAATAAATAAATAAGATATATTTAGTATGTAAAATAACGGGTGCAAAAAAAAATAAACATGCAAAAACACGGACATAAAAATGAGGTTCAGTTTATTTTATGTAGGAATTTACGGAGGCAAATAGTCCTTTATTACCATCTATGTGTTCGTATATCATATGTATTTCCAATCTACAGGTTTGTTATTTATTCTAGTTATTAAATGATTTTGACTATAGATTAAATAAATAGTAAAGTTCGTCGGGTGACCTTAAGGTCGGTATCAGCAAGACAGCAAGGAGAGCCATCCCCTTTTCACTAGCGCTTAGACCAAAGGAAATTGTTTTGGCATCTTAGGTGGAGCGCCACACCTACCATCAACTTCTCACTTTACCGCACATATACCTTGCCATTCATACCGCTGGGTTGCAGGACCGTTATCGAACTGGAGCCTTGTGGTTTCTAGCCGAACGCTCTACCGATGAGCTACCCGGCCCCTGGGAATAATCGAATGCTAATTATCCCTGTGCTACTCATACGCTGGGTATGGCGAGGCTTGGTATCGAACCAGGAAACTTGTCGGTTTCCTGTCAGACAAAATTAAATACTCGTTGATAAACTTACGCAATTCCTGGGGTATTTGACGTAAACAGTGACATGATTTCGGTTACAGGAGAAACAGCACCGAATTTTATTATATACAGAATTATTTATTTATTATTATTTATTTGTAGTCCATGAATGTTGACGTCTTTGGCGTACCCAGCTTTCTTTTTTAGGTACGTCACAGTAAAGTCTCCAAGTTCCTAGGGATTTCTGACGTTTTGTCTTTCAGCGCAGATGACTAAGCATCACAGAATTTTTGTTTATGAGCATTACAGTGGATGGCACGTCGGCTTACTGTTTGCACTTTTTTTGTACGAGGCTTT
>CM042165.1:19569729-19574729 GCA_023376005.1 Doryteuthis pealeii | reverse complement strand
AAAATCATGGAGAATGTATGTAAATAACAAAGGGAATTGTGACTTGTGTAGTTTCGGTTACAGACAGACAAACCCACAATCTCCATTATAATAAAAGATTATTAATATTCTTTTTGCTTGAAGGCAATTACAATGCGTATATCGTATAAAATTCGTGAATTTTGGTAAAGAATTATTCGGTGTGTAGAACATCGTACAGACTGTTTCAACTTTATTAAGTCTCATCAGCGATGTATACTAACGATTTCCCTCCGACAGAAATCGAAACCGGGATTTCAGCAGGATAGTCAGAATATATATATATATATATATATATATATATATATATATACAAAAGTAATAAAATGTCATTTGTCTAAATTCTTGATGTTTCTAAAAACATTCCAAATCTGATATTGTTTGATCTGTTTGATCTAAAAATCATTATATTTGATTTAACACGTCTATCAACTTCAATGGGAACTCCTTTAAGGAAGACCACCACACTGATAGGATTTTTTGTACCCATGCGAGGTCCATTCATTTATTTATTTGATGACCCGCACAAAAGATTTTCCGTTGACCAGCTTCGCACAGGATCTTAAGTCGTGTCGCCGTGTCCATTTCGCACGACGATAACCATTACACCCAGCGCGCTTCCATTGTAATGGCAATTAAGGCGTTCTCCACTTTAATGTTGGAACCGGGTTGACGATGCACACCAAGGTAATATTCTATAAGTCATTACTTGTTACAATCCTCTTTTATGCCAGCGAGACTTTTCAACATACGATCCACTAAGAAGAAAAAAAGGCTGTGTGGGTTTTATATTGGTTTTCATTGTGGCTTTCGTCAGCTCTAGGGCTGATACAAAGCCTCGTACAAAAAAAAGTGCAACAGTAAGCCGACGTGCCATCCACTGTAATGCTCATAAAACAAAAATTCTGTGATGCTTAGTCATCTGCGCTGAAAGACAAAACGTCAGAATCCCTAGGAACTTGGAGACTTTACTGTGACGTCACCAAAAAGAAACTGGGTACGCCAAAGAACGTCAACATTCATGGACTACAAAATAAATAAATAAATAAATAAATAATTCTGTATATAATAAAGATTCGGTGTCTGTTTCTCTGTAACCGAAATCATGTCACTGTTTACGTCAAATACCCCCAGGAATTGCGTAAGTTTATCAACGAGTATTTAATTGTCTGACTAGGAACCACAAGTTTCCTGGTTCGATACCAGCCCTCGCCAACCCAGCGTATGAGTAGCACAGGGATAATTAGCATTCGATATTCCACCAGGGGCCGGGTTAGCTCAGTCGGTAGAGCGTTCGGCTAGAAACCACAAGGCTCCTAGTTCGATAACGGTCCTTGCCAACCCAGCGTATGAATAGCATAGGTATATGTGCGGTAAAGTGAGGAGTTGATGGTAGGTGTGGCGCTCCACCTAAGATGCCAAAACAATTTCTTTGGTCTAGCGCTAGTGAAAAGGGGATGGACTCTCTTGCTGTCTTGCTGATACCGACCTTAGGTCACCCCGACGACTTTACTTATTTATTTAATCTATAGTCAAAATCATTAATAACTAGAATAAATAACAAACCTGTATGATATGGAAATACATATGATATAGAAACACATAGATGGTAATAAAGGACTATTTGCTCGTAAATTCCTACCATAAAATAAACTGAACCCTCATTTTATGTCCGTGTTTTTGCAATGTTTTATTTTTTTTGCACCCGTTATTTTACAATACTAAATATATCTTATTTATTTATTTTAATATTCACTTCAATGTGTATATTCTAAAAGTTTTTTTTTATTTTGTGAGAATGGTTAGTTTTAAAACTTGGGATGAATAGTATGTATGTATCCAATTCCTCCCAAATCCATGAGCAGGGTGTGATACAAGGTCAATTTTTTAAAGTTGAGTACAGCTGATTTAAATTCCTTGATTTATTCAAAGTTAAAGATTTAAATCTATCATACAACTTACACATAGCTGGGGGGAGAATAATCAAATTATTACCTTTCCCTAGAATTGAACTCTGGTTGCCGATTCAATATCCTACGATAATAACCAAGCATCTATTTGCTAAGACCGGATGTATGTGACACACAGTGAGATGTACTGGGCAATTCCATGTCAAATCATCCAAAAAAGGTAAAATTGTCACCCACCGTCTTCAATTCATCTGAAATGTAGACTGTATTAAAGTTAGACATTCCCCAAAATCTGAGCTTCCAATTCCAAACATTGGCGGAGTTATGTCGATTTTTAGCTCTCAAAATTTGGTGGGGTTCACGAAAAATGCGACTTTTTGTAATTTATTTTTGTCTGTAAAATGAGTTCTAGTGCTTTCCTACACCTAAAATTTGGTTTATAAGGGTATTTTTACCTGAGGAATCCATTAATGCTATCAAAATAGTCTTAATAATTCTTTGCTGGACTAAGATTATAACCAAGTAAAAGAGAAAGACATTGTTACACCTTTATGTTTTGGCAACGCCATCTAGTGATTATTAGCAGAAATTATTTTTCTACAAGGGAAATAATTAATGCCGGACCCCCAGGAAAAGAGACTGCAGTTGTATCTTTCCAATTATACATGCTAGCTTTTTTACCCACCCTCGCTAACTCAGCGTATGAGTAGCACAGGGATCTGTGCGGTAAAGTAAGGAGCTGATAGTAGGTGTGGCGCTCCACATCAGACGCTAAAATAATCTCCTTGGTCTAGTGCTAGAGAAAAGGGGATAGACTCCCTCGCTGCATGGCTGATACCGACATTAGGCCGCCCCGACGACTTTTTTTTTCAAAGAGCGTCATTTTTTTTATATTTGCCATAGCAGAAAAATAAACATTTGTCTCATTTCATTTATATTTATTATTTCCTTATTTATACATCCTAAAAATAAAACACACTACACAAATACAGAATTAAAAGGGTTAACGTAGAGAGTCTGCTCCAATTTCACAATAGCAAACAATCAAATATCTAATATATCTCTGTTTCTGACCCACTAATGTTAAAATCTAAAAAAATATTAATAACCAGAAATTGAATTAGCTAATGTAAGCTAGGTGACGTCAATAATAACTGTCTAATACCGACATTAGGCCGCCTCGGAGACTTTACTTACCTTACTTATATATTGAGACGTTGATAGCTAGCACAGATCCCAGAAAAGAAAACCCTTTATTGGCCTCGAGTTCATAGGAGACAATGCTAAAGAATTTTGTATTTATTCAAGTGTTTATAAAATCTTGAAACCTAGAAATGTACTGAACATATTTGGTAGGGAGAAAAAATCCCCAATCCCTAAGGGTCCATAAAACAAAAAGTTAAACATAAGCAACATCCTTCATGGTAACGAAACAAACATAAAACCATCGGCGCCTAAAGCGTTTGTAGAAAGCTTATCTTAAAATCCGCAGCAAGAGATGAGGATGTTGAGGATGATGAATTTCAGTTGGTTGGTTGGTTGTTTTGTTTTACGGCATATCAACCCTTATCAGGTCATTTAAAGTCGATTCAAGTAATTTTGTTTGTTTTGTTTTGTTTTACGGCATATCAACCTCAGTGGGTCATTTAATGCCGATAAAGTTTTGAAATAAATCAATTCTTAATGGATAATACAATTTTTTATAAATACATTTTTCTATTTCACCCATAGATGGGACCCTAACAGGTACTACCACTCCGGGTCAGAGTGGACCAGGGAGCAATGGTGATGAAGGGGTGCTCCACATTCCCCAAACCTCCAAAACTGGAACCTCACCATCAGATAGAGTTTAACGTCATTCTCAGGACATGTAGACCCACAGCCACCGCCTTCTAGCACCCATATTATAAAAAAGGGTTGAGGCTTGCCATAAGGGCAATAGGGTTGGGAAAATCATATAGGTGCTAGGGCTTGACGTGACCAGCCGATTGATCGTCTAGCCCAAGATAGGGCCAAAGTGGAGTATTGCATGTCATGAACTGCTCATCCACCTGGGTTCTATCCTTAAGCATCACGGGTCGCCACCCACGGCCAACAGATGGCCCCATTGGGGGAGTCTTACCCCTCTGCAGAGGTGCAGTCGGTGCATTCTAACGCCCCACCGACAGGGCGGTCAAGTAATTTTGATAAAGTATTCTATGTTTCAAGTTCTTTATATCTGTGTTGTTAAGTTTTTAAATGCCATCCTTGGCCAGTTGAAAAGGATTTACAGTAAGTAAATCCTGAGTTATAGAATCCTTTGGTAAGTGAATAGGTCCTATCCTGCGTATTGTTAAAGGTCCAGTGATTTAATCCTATGTCCGTCGTCCACGAAGGTCGCAGTAGTTATGAGTAGGTATCGCCAGTACTGCCGGTATAAGGATTGTATCAGCAGCAGATTTCTGCCAGTGATTAGCCAAGAGGTTGATCACATGGTTTTCGGCGAGTCTATAAATAGAAGTGGGCTTTTGACACACGCCTTATATTACAAAAATCTCAACATGTGTTTGTTTTACGACATATCAACCTTGGTGGCTCATTTAATGTAGGCTAAGTTTTGAAAGATTCGTAGCAATAGATTGGAAGAAAAAAATTTTAAACTCCATTTTTTGAATAAATTTTCTATCTAAACCCTAGTTGGGACCCTATCCGGGTCAGAGTGGACTTGGGAGCAATTGTGATGAAGGGTTACTCCACATTCCTCCGACCCCAGAACTGGAACTTCACCATCATGATATGAAAACCCTCAGCCACCGCTTTCTTGCACATATATGATAAAAAGTGTTGGGGTTGCCATAAGGGCAATAGGGTTGGGACAATCATTTAGGTGCTAGGGCTTGACATGGTCAGCCTATTGATCGTCTAGCCTAAGTAAGGGCCAAAGTGCAGTGTTACATGTCATGGATTGCATAGCCACGAGGATTCCGTCCTCACGAATCACGGGTCGCCACATAGCAAGCACATAGACAAAATTTGAGAAAAGTGGAAAGATACTGTAGCGCCAATTTACTGTGTGGTTTTCAAACTTACCTA
>CM042165.1:19562229-19564729 GCA_023376005.1 Doryteuthis pealeii | reverse complement strand
GTTGAGAAGACCCTCTTTTCCAGTTTAGATTAGAAGTAAGTTTCTGTCAGAAGGTAGCAGCGAGCTCGAAGGGGTAAGTCGCGTTATACGCGCGTCCTCTCATCTGCGCAGATTGTCTGGTTGGGGATTTTAAAATAAAGTAAGATCAAAGCAAATCAGAGTCTTGTGTTATTATCTAAAAACTAACAATGACACAGGGCTTCTGATAAAGAGAAATCCCCAATAGAAGACCAGACCCGAAGTCCGCAAGAAAGTCCAGACCTTAGAAGATTCCAGACGAAGACAAGATGTTATAAAATTCCAAAGACAGCCAGAAGAATGGATTTTGTTTTGTTTTGTTTTACGGCATATCAACCTCAGTGGGTCATTTAATGCCGATAAAGTTTTGAAATAAATCAATTCTTAATGGATAATACAATTTTTATAAATACATTTTTCTATTTAACCCATAGATGGGACCCTAACAGGTACTACCACTCCGGATCAGAGTGGACCAAGGAGCAATGGTGATGAAGGGGTGCTCCACATTCCCCAAACCTCCAAAACTGGAACCTCACCATCAGATAGAGTTTAACGTCATTCCCAGGACATGTGAACCCGCAGCCACCGCCTTCTAGCACCCATATGATAAAAAGGGGTTGGGGCTTGCCATAAGCGCAATAGGGTTGGGAAAATCCTATAGGTGCTAGGGCTTGACGTGACCAGCCGATTGATCGGAGGGGGCCTCTCCGACTGCCCGTCTAGCCCAAGATAGGGCCAAAGTGGAGTATTGCATGTCATGAACTGCTCATCCACCTGGGTTCTATCCTTAAGCATCACGGGTCGGCCCCATTGGGGGAGTCTTACCCCTCTGCAGAGGTGCAGTCGGTGCAGTCTAACGCCCCAGCCGACAGGGCGGCAGAAGAATAGAGTAAGAAAGAAGTAAAAAAGAAGGGTATGCAACATCAGAATATCTTATTATAATGGAGATTGTGTGTTTTTCTGTATGTAACCGAAACTATATCACTAATCAAGTCATAATTCCCTTAGTTATTGACATCACATTCTCAGTGATTTTATTTTTATTTATACCTCAGTTATTAATAAAATTATTTTACATTATTAATACTGTTAACCATATCAACATACTAATAACATGCAATTATATTTATATATACAACAAAAGAGCGGTTTACAGTGTGAACGGGAAGGCTAATTTGCATATTAATATTAAAAATGTGATTTTAATAAATATGTGCTTAGTATTATTGATTTCTAATTGTTTGGTTTTATTTTAATGAATATAAGCAAAAATCTCTTCAATGACTCTTAAATGAAATCCATTAACAAGAAAAAATAACTGTCATTTTATTCTTTACTTCCTCTTATAACTAAATACTTAAATTAGAAAAAATAACAATGAAAGACGAGAGTGATGGAAGAGTAAGTTTCAGTTGTTCTAATTTTCGATTATACCCACTTCTGTTTCAAATATTTTTATCTGCATTCTTATTTAGTTTTATTAGCCTTTCTAATTTAATATAATATTTTATTACATTAAAACTTAAATACTTGCACCCGGAGGGAGCATATATTTGCTAGTCAATATAAACAAGTAAAACGTGTTACAGAGTTGATTGTTTTCATAGATAAAAATCTTTTGGCAAAGTCTGTTGTACTCAAACATTAACGGCAAAATATCAAACATCCATCAATGCTTGTGAATAATAGAAAGTATACAAACATTCATTGACAGATTATCGATCATATTGGAATCTAATTTCTCAGATGAATAAAACGGTAATTCTTCCAAACTGTAGTCATGTCAGTACTACTGCATGACTGCACACCGAAATGCTTGGAGAAAAAATCTGGGTGAGAAATAGAGGAGGATGCTGTGTGTTTTGAACACATCCTAAAAAGCAGCATCCGAAAAATACATGCTGGCCACTGTTTGAGAAGTCAACGATGTTCTCCTCTGGATTTGTTTGCAAATTATTTATGTTGAATAAGAATACTTGATACCATATAGAATAGAAATACTTGATACCTTATATACATATATAAGTAAAGTAAAGTCAACAGGGCGGCCCAAAGTCGGTATCAGCCAAACAGCGAGGGAGTATATCTCCTTTTCAATAGCGCTAGATCAAGGAGATTGTTTTTAGCATCTGAGGTGGAGCGCCACACCTACCATCAGCTCCTTACTTTACCGCACAGATCCCTGTGCTACTCATACGCTGAGTTGGCGAGGACCGGTATCGAACTAGCAACCTTGTGGTTTCTAGCCGAACGCTCTACCGACTGAGCTAACCCGGCCCCTAAAAAATGTTGTTCTAGTTCCAACGGGATAAAATTTAATATTTTATAAAAAAAAGAAGGTCCGCAAAATGTATTATGTTCTTAGAAATTTTTTTTATTTTTTTATTTATTTATTTTTTTAAATTTATTCTTTTTATCTTACATATGCGACACGTGTTTCTGATCTGTTGTCTTCTTCAGGCATTGAGTTATTATTTTA
>CM042165.1:19554729-19557229 GCA_023376005.1 Doryteuthis pealeii | reverse complement strand
TCATATATATTAACGACTAGAAATGGTTACCCAGCGACGCTTGGGTAGAGAGGTGAAACCCTGTTGTTTTGATTTGTTTACTTCTGAAATTTACAAATGCTGAACATTTTTAAGTAGAATTTCAATGCTATTTATATGTATATTTCAATTTTAAACATTCTCGAATATGAATCAAATCTTTATAGAACCGGTGATATTTAATGCGTATATATATATATATATATATATATATATATATATATATTATATATATATATATGTGGGGGGGGGGGGTTGTTGAAGTTGGGCGTTATTATGAAGCATTTAAAAATAAATGAAGGAACTCGATGTTATGGAGTATTGGATTCACTTATTTTTTTTACTATTTGTTATCTTAAATTTTCGGGATCGTTAGATTCCCTTCTTCAAATGAACGTCGCTCCTCTTCAACGGATTCTTTGTCTTTGTTGTTATTGACAGCGGCAGCGTCTGTAAAATATTTGTAATAACGGAGTATTCCGATATCGGCGTTCAGTCCCCTCACGTGAGTTCGTAGTTTTAAAATCTATTTGGTTTCTGCTTGTTTTCGAGATTGCGTTGTTGGAAATGCGTGGTCTATTAAAATACATTTGAGGTGTGTAAGGTTGTGTGGTGGGGTGTTAAAGTGAAGTGCTATCGTACTATGGGGTGATTTGAGTTTTATTGTGGATTTGTGGTTATTTAATCTTAGTCTAAAAGATGTAGATGTTTCTCCCACATATCCGTTATTTATGCATTATATATATATATATATATATATATATATATATATATATATATATAACCTCGTTATCTGCAACAACTCCTCTCCCCAAACAAGTCGGCTTAATGAGACCAATGTAGTATACACATTTAAATGTCCCTTAGGAGATTGTTGTCTCCAAAAAAAATGAAAATACCTACATCGGTTTTACCTCCACGCCGTTTAACTCTTCATATGACAGATAATAGCTCCATTTCACAACATCTAAAATTACATTCATGCCCCCACTCTAATTACCAAAATATCCTAACAGAAAATACGCACATTTTGCACAAAGAAAAAATAAACAAAAACTCCAAATACTAGAAGCTTTATACATAAAACAATACAAACCATCCTTAAATGAAATTAATTTTCAATACAGTACACACATTATAAAATGCCTATAACACTTTTCCTATCAATTCTCCTACTTCCAGCCTCCACATCCATTAATACACTTTGAAAAAAAAAAAAAAAAAAACAACTCTAACACATCACCCCTGATGATGGCACTTCAAAGTGCCGAAAGTACTCGGGATATGACCCCCGGTGGACTAATCCACGAATTACCTCCAAATATTTTTAAAAGTTAGCCAGAAAGCTTGAAAAGATCATCAATAAAATCGTTAAACAGGAAACATCTGTTTTGTTTAAATATATAAACATATATATACATGTATATATATATATATATTATATATATGTGTGTGTGTGTGTGTGTGTGTATAATTTGTCGTTAAAATTGTTATATTTCATTTGGACATACATACATAAACACGTACTGCCTTTTATATATGAATAGATGTCTATGAAAATCTGAGTTAAATTTGCCTTAAAACAGCCCATGTGATTAATGCATTTAAAATCCTGCAATATATCACTAAGAAGTAAACTTTTACATGATATATGGTGGCTTAATTTGCATACTGGTTTTAACAAAACCGAGTTTAATAAATAATTACTTGGTGTTATTGATCTCTAATATTTGTGTTTTATTCTCCAATGTATTAAAATCAATACTATGAATGATTTTATATAGAAAGCATTTAAAATATATTTACATTAAGTGTAATTTTTTTATGTGCCCTCTTATCTAATTCCATTAATTTTTCTAATTTAATATATTTCATTAGATTAATACTTAAATACTTTCAACCGGAGGGCGAATATTCTTGCTTATATATATATATAAGAAGTAAATACACAAGCAATGTGTTTATGATATGGCTTTTTTAGCCGACAATTTTTGGGAGAATATGTGCTTAATTGAAGTCGTACGTAATATTTGAAAGTTAATTAATTAATTAATTAATAATTAATGCCCGCCTAATCAATTAATTATTAATTAATTAACTTTCAAAATTAGGTACAACTTCAATTAAGCACTTTATATATATATATATATATATATATATATATATATAAAGTTAAATCTAATGAGTCAGATATATCTACTAATAGGTTCGCTTAGTAGCTCATCAGGGCAAGAATCTGATTCTTGCCCTAATGAGCTATTAAGCGAAACTATTAGTAGGCATATCTGACTCATTAGGTATAACTTTATTATTTGCACTACTGGGTATTGAGCACTTTTTACATTTTAGCTTCAGATAATCCTAGCGGTTTTAATATATATATATATATATATATATATATATATATATATATATTATTTTGGCCAAGTGTTATAGTATTAATCGCTTATTTTCGGTTGGTACGACCCTCTTAATCTTTTCT
>CM042165.1:19537229-19549729 GCA_023376005.1 Doryteuthis pealeii | reverse complement strand
TCCGATAAAAGGGATGGGGCTCTCTATTGCGGCCTTTACATACATACAGATGTGTGTTGTAAAAAAGTTAAAATCCCCTTCCCATTCTGTAGGTGACGATAGCCGAGCGGTTAAGTTGTCCGACTGATGCTGAATCATAGTCATAGGAAATGGACTCGTCGACCCGCGTACCCTTCCTGAACGAGGCCGTTTGCATTTCCCATCGTGTTAATACCCTTGTGAAAGGTATGAATCCAACTATACTCCCTCCAGCTATGGATAAATAGTGGGGCAGACTGGGCTCTTCAGCCTAGGTAAGGTAATCTATCTAGGAGAAGGAAAGCTCTGAATTCAAACCTGTTAAACTCCGCTTAAGAAATTGACCTTGTGTCGCATCCTGCTCGTGCGGAGGGGTTGGTAAATATATATATAAAAGTAAAAAGTAAAGTCGTCGGGGCGGCCTAATGTCAGTATCAGCCATGCAGCGAAGGAGTATTTCCCCTTTTCACTAGCGCTAGACCAAGGAGATTATTGTAGCGTCTGAGGTGGAGCGCCACACCTACCATCAGCTTCTTACTTTACCGCACAGATCCCTGTGCTACTCATACGCTGAGTTGGCGGGGACCGGTATCGAACTAGGAACCTTGTGGTTTCTAGCCGAATATATATATATATATATATATATATATATATCAAAACGAATTAAAATATATACAAACATTCACCCCACTCTCTGTTTCAATTAATTGATTGGTCGATTAATTGCAATCAGCATGTAAAACCGTCTGAGGTTATTTTATGGCTAGAGGTTAGGGAATTGCGTACGTTTTCATTTACATTTTTGTGTAGTTCCTAAAGAGTTTTTTTTCTTTTTTCTCACATGTTTATGTGTCATCTTTGTTGCAAGCGATCTTGGCGACCCGAGTTCAATTCCGAGTCCTAAATTACGTAAAAGGATTTCTGCCACATTCCTTTCTTAAATTATGTAAACAGATCTTTAAAATATTGTGATACAAAGTAGACGCGCAAACCTAAACTGGATATAGTTAAATACACAAATACCTTCAAATCTAATGTAGAAGAACATTATGTGACGATTTCTTATTTGTAAATAATTAGATAAATTTTAAGATACATTAAAATACAACAAACTATATATAAATCAATGATATATTTATAAAAATTTGTTTAACAAACAATGTAGATACTTAATTTCTGAGTATATAATTGTTGGGTTGGTAATATATATATATATATATATATATTATATATATATATATATATATATATATGGGAGAAATGTGAGGAGGTTAATCCGACAGCATGTGGAGAAAGGTAGACAAACACGGGATGTTATGGAAACTGGATATTTATTGTCGACGATGCAACGTTTCGGTTTCGTATTAGACCATCTTCAGGACCTGGATACAGTAGTTGCTTCAAGGATGGACTTTCTCAAAATGCTGAAACAGAAGGTCGCCAGTAGGGAGAGGTTTGGTTGGGGGTAGTTAGTGGATTTTCTTCTCACTAGATGGGGAGTGTCAGAATGGTGGATGGTGTTACCACAGGTGCTGGTCTAGAAAGTTGGATTGTTGAGGATTGGTTAACTGAATATGTGTATGTGTGTGTGTGTGTGTGTATGTGTGTGTGTGTGTCTGGTTAATTGTTTTTTTGTTTTTATGTGTTAGGGAACTGGATTTGTCGTTAAGTTATATGTGTGTGGTTGATATGTTAGATTTTTTATTTTTAAAAAAATTTTTTAAAATTTTTTATAAAGGGGTATAGGGTAAGATTTGTTAAAATTGTAAGTGAGCATATGTATAACGTTATATATTATTATTATTATTATTATTATTATTACTAGCAAATATATGCACCCTCCGGGTGCAAGTATTTAATTTTAATATAATGAAATATCATATTAAATTAGAAAGGCCAATGAAACTGAATAAAAATGCAGATAACATGATTTGGAACAGAGGGGGTATGATTGAAAAATAGAACAACTTTGAAACTAACTCTTCCATCATTTTCAATTACTCCTATTCCCAATTTAACTATTTAGTTAAAATAGGAAGTAAAGAATAATATTACAGTTATTTCTTTTTGTTAATGGATTTCTTTTAAGATTTATTGCAGAGAATTTTGCTCATATTCAATAAGATAAAACTAAACAATTAGAAATCAATAATATTAAGCACATATTTATTAAAATCAATTTTTTTAAGATCAATATGCAAATTAGCCTTCCCATTCACACTGTAAACCTCTATTTTGTTGTATATATAAATACAATTGCATGTTATTAGTATGTAGATATGGTCAACAGTGTAAGTAATGTAAAACAATTTTATTTATAATTGAGGTTTTAAATAAAAATAAAATCATGGAGAATGGGATGCACATAACAAAGGGAATTGTGGTTTGTATAGTAATATAGTTTCGGTTACAGACAGAAAAACATACAATCTCCATTATAATAAGATTATCATTATTATTATTATTATTATTATTATTAATAGTGGTGGTATTATTATTGTTGTTGTTATGTATCATATGTATTATAATATTTATCTGGTTGTCTTTACTCTGTTAATATCATCTGTGTCTGTTTATGGGTAATCTGTTAGTTTTCCATAACATCCCGAGTTTGTCTACCTTTCTCCATAATATATATATATATATATATATTATATTAATATATATTTGAGAGAGATGAAGAAGAAGGAGGCCCCGAAAGTACAAATATTTTTCTAACCCCAGCATCATTATTATTATTATAGAAATAAAACTTTTTTAGATACAGTACCAGTGCGACTATCCTAATTTTGCACATAGTCTCGCCCCAAAGATTGATGCAGTTGTCATATCACTGCACGAGCCCATATATTCTCACCTCGAAGTGAGTGGCGTCAAGTCAATTGTTCTTCAGTAATTTTCTTTTTGTTTCGGGGGTCTGGGGCGGGCGGGGGGTGGGGCTAATGGGATCGTGCGTAATATGTGATTTATTATTACACAACTCAGTATTAAGTGCATTGACATAAAAAAGAGTTTATGAACAAATGTGTTGCGGAAAATAAATGCCTACAACCATCAGTAGATAGCAGACTCTCTCTCTCTCTTACTCTGTTTATATCTACCAACCTCCCGAACTACCTATCACTCTCTCTCTCTCTCTCTCTCTCTCTCTCTCTCTCTCTCTCTCTCTCTCTCTCTCTCTCTCTCTCTCTTTCTCACTCTCTTCTCTCTCTCACTTTCACTCTTTCTCTATGCTCCCCATTCCCTTATGGATTGAGCACTTTAGAGGGAATTTCGCTGACGAGCGCCAACTAATCATAAAAAGGCAATGCTCTCCTATAAATGGGATGGAGCACTCTATAGTGGCCTTTACATATACATAGTGTGTATTTATCAGTTAAAATGCCCCTTCCAGTTTCAAAGTGACGATTTAGCAGCCTGACTGATGATGAAGCGATCAGGTTTTCATCCCGGTTGTCGGTAGTTTGCAAATATTTATCCACACTGAAGAGACGTGATACATCGAAACACGATGTCTCTGGATGACTATATATATATATATATATATATATATATATATATTACCAACCCCTCCACACGAGTAAGATGTGACACAAGGTCAATTTATTAAGCGGAGTTCAACAGGTTTGAATTCAGAGTTTTCATTCTCCTAGACCGGTTGCCAAACCAAGGTTAAAGAGCCCGGTCTGTCCTACTATTTACCCATAGCTGGAGGGAGAATTGGATTCATACCATTACCAAGGGTATTAGCGCTAAGTGAAAATGCAGTTACCGCGTCCAGGATTTGAACTCGTGGCGACGAGTCCATTTACCATGATTTAACCATTTACACACCACACACACACACACACACACACACACACACATATATATATATATATAATATATATATATATATATATATATGGGTGAATGTGTATATATATGTACATATATATATGTATGTATGTGTATATATATGTATGTATATATATGTATATGTGTGTATATATATACATATAAATATATATATAATATATTTATACACACACACACACACACACACACACACATATATATATATATATATATATATATATATATATATATATAATCATCAGTGTCTCATATCTATTTATCTATCTGTCTGTCTATTTTTCTGGCTGTTTTGTGTTGTAATCTCTTTCATTATGTCCATATATGCCCATCAATCTTAATTTGTTCACATCTATAGCGGTTTGTATATATATATATATATATATATATATATATATATATATATGAATGCCTTCAAAAATATAAATAATAATATACTTTACATAACAATGCTTCAAAAGCAAATTATCAAATTCCATTTACTTCTTACGCCTTGGCATAGGCCTAATTTGCGATTCCCACAAACGCTCACTGTACTATGTATAGTAGTGGCGTGTTTATCATTGACAAAGTTAAACTAAACAAAGTTAGTATCGTGTACTACGCTCTGGTTGCCCAGAGGTAGAGTTTATGACTCCGTATGCTGGGTTCCCGGTTTCGATTTCTGTCGGAGGGAAATCGTAGGTATACACCGCTGATGAGACTTAATAAAGTTGAAACAGTTGTACGGTGTTCCACGTTGTGTACTTTATTCGCCGGGTTTGCTTGTCATGATTATTTTCAATAATTATCGAATTTTATACGATATACGCATTGTAATTGCCTTCAAAAATGTAAATAATAAGAATATATATATATATATCTTATTTTTTTATTTCTCTGAATGTTTGAGATGAGGCTTGAAGATTAGTATTATCTGCGTTATTCGGACTATAACTTCATTGTTATTTGTACAACGTTTCGGTCGATATACCCTCCGGCCTTCTTCAGGTATTTCTTGTCGGACGCGAGAACCTTCTCGGACTCGGGAACCTTCTTTTTGAACTCGGGAACTTTCTTGTCGTATTCGGGAGCCATCACGGAACTTTGAACCTAACCCTTTATTTAGTCCACGGGGGTATCCTGTTCTCATTCCGCTAACCATAGCTCGGGTAGGAGTTGTGTTAATTATTTTTAAGACAGTTCTAAGTGACAGTTATCTCTGGATCCCGAGTTCGATCCTGAGTAGAGGCAGTTAGAAAAATAATTAACACAACTCCTACCCCAGCTATGGTTAGTGGAATGAGAACAGGATACCCCCGTGGACTAAATAAAGAGTTAGGTTCAAAGTTCCGTGATGGCTCCCGATTACGACAAGAAAGTTCCTGAGTTCGAAAAGAAGGTTCCCGAGTCCGAGAAGGTTCCAGAGTCCGAGAAGGTTCCCCAGTCTGAGAAGGTTTCCGAGTCCGACAAGAAATACCTGAAGAAGGCCGGAGAGCATATCGGCCGAAACATTGAACAGATAACAATGAAGATGGGGACAATAGTCCGAATAACGCAGATAATACTAATCTTATTTTTTTATATGAATCTATCTTAGCCTTTTCACATCAATCCATCTAGCTTTTTATACTAGTCTATCTATCTAACTTAATAGGGTCGGTTTAGTCAGTAGAGCGTTCGGCTAGGAATCATAAGGTTCCTGGTTCGATACCGGCCCTCGCCAACTCAGCGTATGAGTAGCACAGGGATCTGTGTGGTAAAGTGAGGAGCTGATGGTAGGTGTTGCGCTAAAATAGTCTTCTTGGTCTAGCGCTAGTGAAAGGTGATAGACTCCCTCACTGGCTGGCTGATACTGACATTAGGCCGCCCCGACGAATTTTTATCTATCTGTCTTAGCTTTTTCATATCTATCTATCTATCTATCTATCTATCTATCTTAGCTTTTTCATATCTATCTATCTATTTATTTCTAGCTTTTTTCATATCTATTATCTATCTATCTATCTAGCTTTTCTATCTCTATCTATTTATCTATCTATCTATCTTATCTTAGCTTTTTCATATCTATCTATCTATTTATCTTAGCTTTTCATATCTATCTATCTATCTATCTTAGCTTTTCATATCTATCTATCTATCTATCTTAGCTTTTCATATCTATCTATCTATCTATCTTAGCTTTTTATCTATTTATCTATCTATCTATCTTAGCTTTTTCATATCTATCTATCTATTTATCTATCTATCTATCTATCTTAGCTTTTTCATACCTATCTCTCTATCTATCTTTGCTTTTTCATATCTATCTATCTATCTTTGCTTTTCATATCTATCTATCATTTAGCTTTTTCATATCTATCTATCTATCTATCTATCTATCTATCTTAGCTTTTTCATATCTATCTATCATTTATCTATCTATCTATCTATCTTAGCTTTTCATACCTATCTCTTCTATCTATCTTTGCTTTTCATATCTATCTATCTATCTATCTTTGCTTTTTCATATCTATCTATCTATCTATCTTGCTTTTTCATATCTATCTATTCTATCTATCTTAGCGTTTTCATATCATATATCTATCTATCTTAGTTTTCATATCTATCTATCTATCTATCTTAGCTTTTTCATATCTATCTATCTATCTATCTTAGCTTTTTCATATCTATCTATCTATCTATCTTAGCTTTTTCATCTATCTATCTATCTATCTATCTTAGCTTTTTCATATCTATCTATCTATTATCTTCTATCTATCTATCTTAGCTTTTTCATACCTATCTATCTATCTTTGCTTTTTCATCTATCTATCTATCTTTCTTTTTCATTCTATCTATCTATCTTAGCTTTTTTCTATCTATCTATCTATCTATCTACTATCTTAGCTTTTTCATATCTATCTATCTATTTATCTATCTATCTATCTATCTTAGCTTTTTCATACCTATCTCTCTATCTATCTTTTGCTTTTCATATCTATCTATCTATCATATCTTATCTATCTTAGCTTTTTATATCTATCTATCTATCTATCTCTATCTATCTTAGCTTTTTCATATCTATCTATCTATTTATCTATCTATCTATCTATCTTAGCTTTTTCATACCTATCTCTCTATCTATCTTTGCTTTTCATATCTATCTAATCTATCTTTGCTTTTCATATCTATCTATCTATTTAGCTTTTTCATATCTATCTATCTATCTATCTATCTATCTTAGCTTTTTCATATCTATCTATCTATTTATCTATCTATCTATCTATCTTAGCTTTTTCATACCTATCTCTCTATCTATCTTTGCTTTTCATATCTATCTATCTATCTATCTTTGCTCATATCTATCATCTATCTTCTTTGCTTTTTCTATCTATCTATCTATCTTAGCGTTTTCATATCTATATATCTATCTATCTTTGCTTTTTCATATCTATCTATCTATCTATCTTTGCTTTTTCATATCTATCTATCTATCTATCTATCTTACTTTTTCATATCTATCTATCTATCTATCTATCTTAGCTTTTTCCTATCTATCTATCTATCTTAGATTTTTCATATCTATCTATCTATCTATCTATCTATCTATCTTACTCTGATTATATCTATCTATCTATCTATCTATCTATCTATCTTACTTTTTCATATCTATCTATCTATCTATCTATCTATCTTAGCTTTTTCCTATCTATTTATTTATTTATCTATCTATCTATCTATCTATCTATCTATCTATCTATCTATCTTAGCTTTTTCCTATCTATTTATTTATCTATCTATCTATCTATCTTAGCTATTTATATCTATCTATCTATCTATTCTATCTTAGCCTTTTCATCTATCTATCTATCTATGTATCTTAGCTTTTCATATCTATCTATCTATCTATCTATCTATCTATCTATCTAGCTCATATCTATCTATCTATCTATCTATCTATCTATCTTATATCTATCTATCTATCTATCTATCTTAGCTTTTTCATATCTATCTATCTATCTATCTATCTATCTATCTTTAGCTTTTTCATATCTATCTATCTATCTATCTATCTATCTTAGCATTTCATATCTATCTATCTATCTATCTATCTATCTTAGCTTTTTCATATCTATCTATATATCTATCTATCTCTCTTAGCTTTTTCATATCTATCTATCTATCTATCTATCTATCTATCTTAACTTTTTCAAATCTATCTATATATCTATCTATCTATCTTAGCTTTTTCATACCTATCTATCTATCTATCTATCTATCTTAGCTTTTTCATATCTATCTATATATCTGTCTATCTTAGCTTTTTATATCTATCTATCTATCTTAGATTTTTCATATCTATCTATCTATCTTACCTTTTTCATATCTATCTATCTATCTTAGATTTTTCATATCTATCTATCTATCTATCTATCTATCTATCTATCTTACTCCGATTATATCTATCTATCTATCTATCTATCTATCTATGTGTCTGTATCTTACCAAATAACTCTCTCTTAGAAAGAACCATTTTGTTTGTTTTAAACAAGAGACCCCTGTTTACTGTTAGTTTCTGTTTTATTTAATAATTCCTCTCCTCTGTTTTGTTCATTCAACCCCCTTTACTGCATTGGAGTTTGTTTATGTCGGGCCTTGTTGTGCTTTTTTCTTGGTGCTTTGTCGTAAACAGTACTTCGAGAAGACGCCATCTCGAAGAAGGCCCAGGTCGCATCAAACAAGTTCTACAAAACAGCTGTAATGCTGTAAGATTCTCATTGCATGACACGATCGCCCAATGTTTTTTTTTTTGGTTTTTGTTGTTTTGTTTTTGTTTTTTTTGAGAAAGAGAGAAACTCAAAATGTTGGATTTTGTTTGTCTTGGGTTACTTCCCTAAGAAAATAGAGAAGATGTAGATATGTTCGGGTCGGGGTTTTGGTAGAAATACAATAGTTTATATATAGATATATGGGTTTGGAGCACATACACATGTGTTTTCCTCTATGTGCATACATACATACATACACGCGCATATATATATATAATATATATATATATATATATATATATATATATAATATATATATATATATATAATATATATATGAGGAAGAATGAATAAAGAAAAGAAAGTACAGAATGGATAATAAAAGATGAATTTAATCAATATCACTTACGCATGTGTTTCGGTCAGTTTATCTATGTGTACACGATTCAAACTATTATTATTATTAAATAAACAAATGAAATGAAATAATAATAATAGAAAAATGTAAAAATATTCCGTACACAGAGAAAAGTCTACCTTCGTCAGAGTGAAATTTTATTTTGAAATCAAAAAATTCGTTGGAGAAAAACGGAGAATTTTTTAAAATGTTCGAAGAAAATATTTTTTAATTCACTTTCAGTACGCTTAACGATACAGAGCCGTTAGCAAATTTTTGATTTTTCTAGGAATTATGGTGGATATAGTTATGTTATGTATTGTAAAAATAAAATGTTATTATTTATTTTTAATTCAATTCCAATTCCATTTTTACATATATATATATATATATATATATATATATATAGGGTGTTCGGTATAAATTTTACATACGTATATTTGGTTATTATCCTTCGTAGATTGGAGGTATTGACGCACACTACGCATCACTTAAAAGCTTGAACACTTGTTTTTCTGATTCCAACAGGAGAAAATTAAATATTTTTAAAAAAAAGAAGGTCCGCAAAATGGATTAAGTTTTAAGAAAAAGAATGTTGTCTTACATTTGCGACACGTGTTTCAGATCTTCTGATATCTTCTTCAGGCTTTGATCAATCATATGAAAATTTATATATATATATATATATATATATATATATATATATATATATATATATATATATATATATCAATGTGTATGGTTGGCACTATTATACTTGAAAAGTGGTAGTAATCCAACGTACAGAGTTATTAGAAGAGTGCTCAATATCTATGATGGAGCGTTAATAGATAAATAAATGAATAAATAAAAGGTTTAGATTTTAGTTAGTATTATTATTGGAACAATTATTACAAATTTAAAAAAAACCTACACATTTAACCATATTCATACAACTTGTATCATTTTCACAAGCAATTTCGTTTACCTGACGAATGCCATAGCAAGAAACCAAACGGTTGTAATAAGAGTAAGGAAATGAATCCGACGGTATATGTACAGATAAATTGGGTATGAGTCCGGATTTTAAAACAAATAGATCTAAAAACGGACTTAATTATCATTATGCTCTGATGATGATTTTTATAGATCGAAATATTGTTCAATATAAGTTTTGAAAATGATATAAAAATATATTCATTTTAACAATACTGTGTGTTTTCATACCGTTTTATCTATCTATCTATCTATCTATCTATCTATCTATATATATATATATATATATATATATATATATAGAAAGAGGGAGAGAGAGAGAGAGAGAGAAGAGAGAGAGAGAGAGAGAGAGAGAGAGAGAGAGAATAGGACGCAGACAGAGACGCATACACCACAGAGTCTGAGACAGAGATCTATATAAATTTGCAAAATACTTATATATATATAGTGTTGGTAAATATATATATATATAATATATATATATATATATATATATTTACCAACACTTCCGCACGAGCAGGGTGTGACACAAGGTCAGTTTATTAAGCGATGTTTAGCAGCTTTGAATTCAGAATTTCCCTTCTCCTAGATTGGTTACCTAACCAAGGTTAAAGAGCCCAATCTGCCCTAATATCTACCCATACCTGGAGGGAGATTAGTGGGATTTATTGTTGACTTATTTGGGATATAAGGGGTGTGCTAGATATTCACTTTTATTCATAGACTCGCCGAGAACTATGTGATTAAACTCTTGGCCAATCACTGGCAGTACTCTGCTGCTGATATAATATTTATACCGGCTGTTCTGGTCATAACTACGCATAACTGCTTTGAGCCTTCGTGGACGACGTACATAGGATTGTATCACTGGACCTTTAACAATACGCTGGATAGGACTTATTCGCAGGATAGGACTTATTCACTTACCAAAGGATTCCATAACTCAGGACTTACTTAAGCCCTTTTCAACTTCCCAAGGATGGCGTTTAAAAACTTAACATTTATACCTTTCCCAAGGGTATTAGTGCTATGTGAAATGTAAACAGCCTCGTACAGGATTTGAACTCGGGTCGACGATTCCATTTCCCACGACTCTACACCACGTGCCTCAAAATACTTATATCGCTCCTTCAACCGGACAGGATGTGACACAAGGTTGATTTTTAAGCGGAGTTTTAATAGGTTAAGTTTTCATTCTCCTAGACCGGTTACCAATCTGACCTGTTATTTGCCCATATTTATTTGGACGCATACATTTTCCACGGGTATTAGTACTATGTGACATGCCTCATCCAAGATTGAAATTCGTATAGCCGTCTCCACTTCTTACAACGTACACATGAATATTTTATACTCGAAAGACGAACAAGGTAGGGTGAACTGCTGTAGAAGCGACGTTCATCTTGGGATTACTAATCATGGACTCCCAAGAGTTTAAAGACCAGCAAAAGCTTAACATTCATCAGCTCTGTACAGACACTGAGTTCTGTCAAGAGGTCGTACCTGTAGGGACAGATAGTGAGAGAGCATCAAGGGAATCTGCCTGGATGATATTCACGTATCTCTTTAATTATTTACTTGAAAATAGAAATTTTGACTTGAAAATTATGAACACAACGAATGAGTACTCAATGAGGAATTAAGGGATCTTGTAAGACAATAACGGGGAACGTTAGATTCATGGTGATGATGCTTTGGCCCCGAGACTCATAATTTGTTGAGTGATTTTTTTTTTTTTTTTTTTTTTTTTTTTTGCTAGCACTTTTTTTTGCATTGATAGATTGGTAAAAAAAGGAAATATTAACATAGATAGATAGGAGCAGACTGGTACATATAGATAAATATGAAAAAAAAACTCCGATAGATAGATAGATAGATAGATATGAACAAACGGAGATAGATAGATACGATTTCTCTGAATGAGGCTTGATGATTAGTATTATCTGCGTTTTTCGGACTATTGTCCTCATCTTCATTGTTATCTGTACAACGTTTCGGCCGATGTGCCCCCGCCCCCGGCCTTCTTCAGGTATTTCTTGTCAGACTCGAGAACTTTCTCGGACTCGGGAACCTTCTTTCGGACTCGGGAACTTCTTTTGGACTCGGGAACCTTCTTTTCAAACTCTGGAACCTTCTTGTCATAATCGGAAACCTTCTTGTCGTAATCGAGAGCCATCACGGAACTTTGAACCTAATCCTTTATTCAGTCCACGGGGGGTATTCTGTTCTCATTCTGCTAACCATAACTGGGGTTGAGGTGTTAAGCTGCGTTAATTATTATTCTATGTTACTGCTGCCCCTGACCAGGATTGAACCTGCAGTCCAGAGATAATTGTCACTTAGAACTGTCTTAACCTAACTCCTTTATCCACTGAGCCACGTGTCCAATTGAATAGATACGAATAGGCTTAGATTGATAGAAACAGAATTTCATAGATAGAAATGAACAAACGGGGATAGATGGATAGATAGATAGATAAATAGATAGAGAGATAAATATGAATAGGCTTAGATAAATAGACTGC
>CM042165.1:19529729-19532229 GCA_023376005.1 Doryteuthis pealeii | reverse complement strand
TCAAATAAAAACACTAATACTCCGTTTTGATAGAGGAAGAGAGTCGTTTTATATTCGATGAGCAACAGCTGTACCAAAAGAATGTGACCCACCTTTGCAATTGGCACCTATGAGAACGTGTCAGTGAGCAAGTTGCTGACTGTGTGAAGGTCTTGTGCGTGACGTCGTAACCAACATATGCTGGAGATGTCTCCGTAAAGAAAGAAGCTATATATTTCTTCTTTTTTTTGTTGTTTTTTGTCTTTTTCTTTTGTTTTTGTTCTTCTCGCAATTCTCACTTCCGCTCGCCCAAATCCGGAAGGAAGTGTTCACCGTTTCTCTCATATTTTCCATTGGGTGCAGTTCTCAGAGACGCCGATGTCTCGGAGGAATCTGGGTGCAGAACATCTGAAGTATCACTCTCAATCTATTTTCATAGAAGGGATGTCACATTACCAGATGTTATACATTTCACATCTGCGCTGCACGTTAGAGTAGTGTAATCTTATGGACCAGTGCACTCATTCTAATTTCGATTCCCAGGAGAGTGTTACTTTCTTTAAGACATTATCACTCTTCATAATCGTAGAAGAAGAATGTCTTGTCATAGGCGGGTCATTCTGCACTGATGGGGGTGCGTGGTCTAATGCTTAGAGTCGTAGGAAATGGATTCGTCGATCCGAGTCAAAAATCCTGGACGAAGCTACAGTTCACATAGCGGTAATACCCTTTTGGGAGAGGTATAAATCCAACTACTCTCCCTCCAGCTATGGGTAAAATAGTAGGGCAGACTGTGTTCTTTAACCTTGGTTAGACAACCAGTCTAGGAGAAGGAAAACTCTGAATTCAAACCTGTTAAATTCGCTTGGGGTGGTCACTACTAGAATAGGCTCTGTCCTAATTAGTGATCTATTTCACTAACAAAATTTTTTGGTGATAATATGACGGTGTCTCAAATTTGTTAGGTGAGTCCCCGGGGCCAAGTGGCTAATGTACTGGACTCCGACATCCTTGCAAGTGAGTTCAAACTCCAGTCGGTTTATCATGTTCACTTTCGGATTATTTCATCTACCCAGCTATGGGTTAAACTACCAGCTTTATACAAGGATTGCTATGGCATTAAATAACCCACGCAGGTTGATATGCGATTAAACAATGAAAGCAAACCAAGCAAACGATCAGATTTGTCGACATTATCAATTGACCCGTCACGTTCACTAACAAGCAGAGAACCGAACCTGACATTCATTATACTAGAAGCTGCTACCCGGTGCCGCCTGGGTAGAGGGCGGGTAAAGAAGGTAGTCTCGTACATCCATTATGACTGAATCGCAAGTTCGATCCTCACAGGATGCCCCTTTAAAATCCCTATGTAAAAAAGACTTTGCATTGATCCAAAAATTTGAAAAGAAAAATTAATGTCTCCTATTTAAAATACTAAATGCAAAAAATTCCATGTCGTTATCATTTAAATTTTATTTTCTAATTATCTTCACAAATATAAATCAAATCTTCATTATTTTTGCTCAAAAACCAAGCCCTGTTGATATTTAATGTGTATATATATTACTTTGTCGTTATTGTTTTATTTTCGACGTTTCCTCCGGACATACATATACAACTGCCCTTTATATATGTATAGATAAATAATAGAGATTCGGTCTCTAATTACGTCACTGATTACGCTACATTACCCAAAATCGTCCATCACCATTGCTCCCAGGTCCACTCTGACCCGGAGTGGTAGTACCTGTTAGGACCCATCTATGGGTTAAATAGAAAACATGAGTTTATAAAAAAATTGTATTATCCATTAAGAATTGATTTATTTCAAAAGTTTATCGGCATTAAATGACCCACTGAGGTTGATATGCCGTAAAACAAAACCAAACCAAACCAAAATCGTCAAATATAGAATAAATAACAAGCTATGAAATTAATTTTAAAAAATTGTATCATTAATTTAAATGGAAAAAATTATTTGCGAAATTTGTGATCAAGTTTTAAAATTATTTATTACTCTCGCTTTTTTTTTCAGTAACAAGGGGTTAATTAAAATGTTTACAAATAAAGAAATACCTATGATTTTGTGTCAAATTTATGTATAAAATATTCAACATAATTATTTAATCAATAATTGATAAATCTACGCAACTTTATTGAGGGGGGGGGCTACAGAACAAGTTTAAATTTTAAATGGTTTTATTTTTTTTTATTTTTTATTTATTTTTACTCCTTTAATAAATTTGATGATTCTACTTACTTATGATACAAACCCTCTGACTTTGAACTTCCAACTAGTCAGCAAAATCTTTCAGAAATTAATTTTTACACCACCCGGAGGACGTTGTTTTTTTTATTTTTTTATTTGTTAGTTGGTATGACAATCAAATGTCAATATTTATTACGCAACTCATCTATTTATTCCAAAATACATTGTGATCATATTCAGAGACCTACGACAGACCAGACAGACAGACAGACAGACACACACACACACAACACACACACACACACACAC
>CM042165.1:19512229-19522229 GCA_023376005.1 Doryteuthis pealeii | reverse complement strand
GCTTGGATTGATAGATAGATAGATAAATAAATAGATAAATAGATAGATAAATAGATAGATAGATAGATAGATAGATATGAATACGCTTAGATAGATACATAGATATTGTTAAGGTTAGATAGATAGATAGATAAATAGATAGATAGATATGAATAGGCTTGGATTGATAGATAGATAGATAGATAGATAGATAGATAGATGGATATGAATAGGCTTGGATTGATAGATAGATAGATAGATAGATAGATAGATATTTATGAATAGGCTTAGATAGATACATAGATATTGATAAGCTTAGATAGATAGATAGATAGATAGATAGATAGATAGAAATGAATACCCTTTGATAGATAGATGTATAAATGGATAGATAAGAATACCCTTTGATAGATACATAGATAAATAGATAGATAGACAGATAGATAGATAGATATGAATAGGCTTAGATAGATACATATATATATTGATAAGCTTAGATAGATAGATAGTTAGATAGATAGATAGATATGAATAGGCTTGGATTGATAGATAGATAGATAGATAGATAGATATGAATAGGCTTAGATAGATACATAGATATTGATAAGCTTTGATAGATAGATAGATAGATAGATAGATAGAAATGAATACCCTTTGATAGATATATAAATATATAGATATGAATACCCTTTGATAGATACATAGATAAATAGATAGATAGATAGTTAGATAGATAGATATGAATAGGCTTGGATTGATAGATAGATAGATAAATAGATTGATAGATAGATATGAATAGGCTTAGATAGATAAATCGATATTGATAAGCTTAGATAGATACATTGATAGATAGGAACAGAAAAATTTGAACAGATATATACGAACTGATTTAGATAGATAGATAGATAGATAGATAGATAGAAAGATAGATAGATAGATAGAAAGATAGATAGATAGATAGATAGATAGATAGTTATGCAGACCGGCAACAAGTTAAATTTCAGCGCTAAAACAAAACACACCCTCAAGGTTCTTCTATCTTCGCTGTGGCACTGAAATACCTGCTATATCTCTTGTCAGCTATGACAAATGGAAACCAGTACTTGTCTGTCCGAATGCGATATTATATTATTTCGGGCATGTCGGTTTACAAAAAAGAAGAAATAGTGTTATTAATGATGTCCGTTAATTTTCGCGTTCAGCGTCAGATCCTCCGTGTCTCCTTCTCTCTTCATCATATATCCCCCCATCCCCTAATATTCAAGACACCTCTCACCCCTCCCCCATTTCTTCATTTTCCAACTTACTCGAATACCACCTGCCCCCTACCCCTATACCCTGATAGATTCTGCCAAAATCCCAGCCAACATCCGGAAAATGGCATCCATTTGACATCACTACTACACACATCTTTTTCATCGCTTGCATTTTTGTCACATTCTTTTTGGGTTTCTCGGGATTTTTTTTTTCTTCTTTTATGCTTTTTTTTCTTCCTTCTTTTTTATTTCCTTGCTGTTATCTCCTTCTTTTTACGCACCCGCCATTATTATTATTATTATTATTATTATTATTATTATTATTATTATTATTATTATTATTTTACCTTGTCTTTCTTATTATTATTTAATACGAGAATGCTGTCGGCCATAATGCAATGTGAAACAATAAGGACAATTTCAGTTAATTTAATGCACCAATGAATACCAAAGGAAAAGACTGAATTATAAAACCTAATCTTTTGAAGATTCAGCGGTCTATATACTTGAGTTGGTTGACCGGTGGTTGTTTTTATGGCATATCAAACACCTGTGGGTTATCTCACTCGACACACACACACACACACACACACCACACACATATATATATATATATATATATATATATATATATATAGATAAACCTAATGAGTCAGATAAACTTACTAAAAGAGTCGGATCTTAGCCCTGAAGAGCACTAAGCGAAACTTTTAGTAGGTTTATCTGCTCATTAGGTTTATCTTTATTATTTGCTCTACTTAGGTATTGAGCACTTTTTACTTATTAGCTTTAGTTTCCTGGCGGTTTTGTATGAATATATATATATCTTATATATATATATACATATAAATTGTTTTTTCTTTTGTACCAATAGTTATTTTTGGTTGGTACGATTATCTTGGTCTTTTCTTTTTTTCCCAAATTTTTTTTCTCCCCGGGTAATGTTTGGTAGTATATTTTTACAATCAAACTATTTGCTGTTTTTTGTTTCTCACCGCGAGGATTTACCAACAGGTTTGGTATAATAAATTTAGCTCTAGTTTTAACTATTGAGCACTTTCTAAGCTCATTTGTAATGGAGCAAAGAAACAAAATTATTCGAAAAATATCCAGGGTCGGATCTTAGCCCTGAAGAGCATTAAGCGAAACTTTTAGTAGGTTTATCTGACTCATTAGGTTTATCTTTATTATTTGCTCTACTTAGTATTGAGCACTTTTTACTTATTAGCTTTAGTTTCCTGGCAGTTTTGTATGAATATATATATATATATATATATATATATATATATATATATATATATATATATATAAATTGTTTTTTCTTTTGGCCAAATACTGTACCAATAGATTATTTTGGGTTGGTACGATTATCTTGGTCTTTCTTTTTTTCCAAAAAAATGTTTCTCCCCGGGTAATGTTTGATAGTATATTTTTACAATCAAACAATTTGCTGGGTTTTTCTCACCGCGAGGATTTACCAACAAGTTTGGTATATATATATTACTAGGTGAGGGGATTGGGTCGGGTGTTACCTGAGGGGGGTTCGAAAATTATATTTCTTTCCCCCCTCCTCTTGTCTAACCTAATTTCATATCATTTCCCCCGATTTGATTTAATTTACTATTGTGACTTTTAATCGTTCTCCGGTTGTAAAAGTTGAAAAAGCACCGGACGAAAGGGCCCTAGTTATATATCAATAAAATAACTTTCCCCACTCTATCCCTTTTCTGTTTATAATCATTCATTTTTAAACATTTTATGATTTCAAGTATTCCTATGTAATCCTAATAATTTATGCACAATTATATATCGTATCAAGTATTTCGGATCTACTAATAATTTATACACAATCGTGTTTTAAAGGCAAATATTCTGTTTAATAGTATCATCTTTTTATAGGTTACAAGTATTTCTGTTTCATAATCTAGGAATAGATTATTGTCAACCCCTGTATTTCTGAAGGGATGGCCCCTTTTCATATCACGGCGGGACTTTCCATTGAATATTACAGAAAGCCCGCGAAATACGTGAAGTCACGTGGGACCTGGTTGGTTCTCAGTTTCAGCTTAGACGTCAGGCAGATTAGATGTTTCTGCCTTAGCTGGGACTCACCTGCACACAATGTTAGTTAGAGAAATATGTTTAGTTAGGTAAATAAAGGTTTAAATAAATAATATGGTTTTGTGGTTGATGAATGTCTTGGCAACAAGACTGATCTAGAAGAAGAAATGAATTAAGTGCGACCGACCACCAAGACGAAGTCCAGACGCTAGAAGATGAACGTAAGATACCAAAGATGAGCAGAAGAAGAATAGAAATAAAAAGAAGAGTATACAACATTTCTATCTAACGCCAATAATTTGCAAATAATTACCGTATTTATAAGATAAACATTTTTCTCCAAAAATGTCCCCGAAAATCCCCCTGTCATAAGGTCAAGGGTCAGCTTTGATTACAAGCTAGTAGAGTTGTAATGCTGATATGGCCTTTAATTAAACCGCAATATATCTGCTAATATGAACAAGACAACACTTTTTCACTTTTACGATTAAAAAAAAGGTCGTCGGGGTGTCTTGAAATCGGTATCAGCCAGACAGCGAGGAAGTCTATCCACCTTTCACTAGCGCTAATCCATAGATGGGTTTGGTTTGTTTTGTTTTACGGCCTATCAACCTCAGTGGGTCATTTAATGCCGATAAAGTTTTGAAATAAATCAATTCTTAATGGATAATACAATTTTTTAATAAATACATAGATGGGACCCTAACAGGTACTACCACTTCGGGTCAGGGTGGACCAGGGAGCAATGGTGATGAAGGGGTGCTCCACATTCCCCAAACCTCCAAGACTGGGACCTCACCATCAGATAGAGTTTAACGTCATTCCCAGGACATGTAGACCCACAGCCACCGCCTTCTAGCACCCATATGATAAAAGGGTTGGGGCTTGCCATAAGGGCAATAGGGTTGGGGCAATCATATAGGTGCTAGGGCTTGACGTGACCAGCCGATTGATCGGAGGGGGCCTCTCCGACCGCTCGTATTGCATGTCATGAACCGCTCATCCACCTGGGCTCTATCCTTAAGCATCACGGGTCGCCACCCACGGCCAACAGGTGGCCCCATTGGGGGAGTCTTACCCCTGTGCAGAGGTGCAGTCGGTGCATTCTAACGCCCCAGCCGACAGGGTGGACTAGCGCTAAACCAAGGAGATTGTTTTAGCGTCTCAGACGGAGCACCACACCTATCATCAGCTCCTCACTTTGTCGCACAGATCCCTGTACTACTCATACACTAAGTTGGCGAGGGACGGTATCGAACCAGGAACCTTGAGGTTCCCAGCCGAACACTCTACCGACTGAGGTATAACTATAGTATTTACCCAACCTGTTCGCCAAGGGTAGGATGTGACACAAAGTTGCAATTATGGGAAATCAAACAAGGATCGAACTCACTTTTCAGTAGTAATGGATGTGCGGGACTAGCTTGCTAATCATTACACCACGATTGGACGCCTTTAATGTACGACAAGGTGACGATCGCTTCTCTTCAAACAAATGCAACTCTTTTCTAAGGTAACACAGTATTTTTTTGTTTGCTTATTGTTACATAATTATTGGATACCTAATACTTATATAAGGTAGTGTAGAAACATAATGGCGATTAGTGCAGCTGATGGCCTTGACCTCACTCTCACCTTGCCCTCCGGGGATAAATCGTGAGAACCGGAAGGCATGGAAGACCCTGTCTTCCGGTTTAAGGATAGTAAGTTTAAGTCAGTTAGCAAGTAGGAGCCGAGCTCGTAGGATGTACGCAGATGTCTGGTTTGGGGATTTACAAATAAAGTAACATCAACGTAAATCGAAGTCTTGTGTTTATTATCTAAAAACTAACAATGACACAGGGTTTCTGATAAGGAGAAATCCCTAACAGAAACCAGACCCGAAGTCCCCAAGAAAGTCCAGACTTTAGACCAGACCAAGACCAAGATGTTAGAAGATAGAACCAAAGCCGCCAGAAGAAAAGACGACTAGAAGTAAGAAGTAATAAAGGGTATACAACATATATCGATTTGGTACCGTGAAAACCTCAGTATACAACATTATTGGTTGGTTGAATTTTACGGCATGTCAACTCTTATTGGGTTATTTTATGCCGAAGACATTTTAATTTCATTCATTCTTGATGGGTATACACATTTTTAAACCTAATTTTTTAAAACATTATTTAAAACTCATTTTTCCTATTTAACCCATAGATAGGACCCTAACAGGTACTACCATTCTGGGTCAGAGTGGATCTGGGAGTAATAGTAATGCAGAGGTACTCCACATTCCTAAGAGCACTAGAATTGGAACACCACCACTAGATGCATCTTAACGTCATACACATAACACTAAGACCCTCAGCCACTGCCTTCTATCACAGATATGATAAAATAATATTGGGAAAATGATCGAGACAATCCTATAGGTACTAGGGCTTGACTTCATCAGCGAATTGATCAGTGGGGGCCTCTCCGACCGACCGACCGACCGTCTAGCCTAAGTAAAGGCCAAAGTTAAGTGTTGCATGTCATGGATAACAGAAGTACTTACCGGTACTTCTGTTGTATACTCTCTTTCTTTACTTACTTCTATTCTTCTTCTTCCAGCGTCTCTTCTAACATCTCTTCTAGCGTCTGGACTTCGTCTTGGGGACTTCGTGTCTGGTCTTCCATTGGGGATTTCTCTTTATCAGAAACCCTGTGTCATTGGTAGTTTTTAGATAATAACACAAGACTTCGATTTAACTTAGATCATATTTTATTTCGAAATCCCCACCAGACTACCTGCGCAGATTGAGTCGGAGCATGCTAACACGACTTACCACCGTCGTGGTCTTTGGCCGATCTGACTAAAATCTATTTCTAATCTAAACTAAACCGATTCTCACGGTATCCACCGGAAGGATCAGGATGAGGTCAAGCCTTGTCACTTATCCTTCAAGGCCACCGGTTGCAACTTATAACAGCTATTTTGGTTTCTACACTACTGTACATAAATACTAGGAATCTAACAATTATGTAACACTTCATATAAAATAACACCTGTCAGTTTAAACACGTTTATTAATTTTGATTGTTTAAATGCCTTCTTAAATTGAGGTGTGTGTTATAAGCCGATAGATTGTTGTATAATCTATGTGGTGCGTAAATTATTGGCAACCCCCTGTATTTCTGCAAGGATGGTCCCGTTCATGTCACGGTCGGAAAATTACTGACAGTTGAAGTCTCGCACGTCACGTGATTTTGAAATTGGTTACTCAGTTCGGGCCGATATCTAGAGCAGTGGGTACGTCCCGTTTGCTTCGGCGGACTCAACTCAGCGTTGTGTGTTTGTTAGTAAGAAAAAAAACTTTGTTAAGTAAACAAAAGGTTTTTTAAGAGAACAGTATGGCGTTGTTGGTTGATGCATGTTTTAGAAAATGAATCAAGATGAACAACCAACAAGAGGAGCTAGACTATCGAATGGTCAAATAAGTGAAGAAGCAAGAAGGTTATGCATCTCTCTCTCTCTCTCTCTCTCTCTCTCTCTCTCTCTCTCTCTCTCTCTCTCTCTCTCTCTCTCTCTCTCTCTCTCAAAAGAACTTTCCTTGCGTATATACCCAACAATGGGGGTATGTAACAAAATACGGTATACAACCTAAGAGTATCTATATATCTATCTATCTATCTATCATAATTGATTAATTACTTTAGCTTATCTAAGTCTGATCCTGACCTATCTATCTCGTTCAATTCATATCTATCTATATTTTTTCAGGGTCATTTAGATTTTGGATTTAATAGAGAAGAATCAGGATAGGAAAAAGCTGTGTAGCGGTAGTCTTTCAAGTTGAGAGAGCTTGTTTGCCTTTAAAATCAGCTTTCGATACATTATCTGTAGTAGGTTTTGGCTAGTAAAATACGATGTCAAAATGGGATAAACATTGGGATAAGGAAGATTCTGTTGTGTCAGTTTAAGGGCGTATTTCTACCTTTATTGATATGAAATAGCAAGATTGTGTTTTGGCAGTGTTTAAAGATTATTATTATTATTATTATTATTATTATTATTATTATTATTATTATTATTTTCCTCCTTTTGAGTTTTTCACCTCAACGTTAGCTGATGGTATTTCACTGGAGTCTGAGTGACAACAAGTCTCCTCAGGTCTCCAGGACACTTCTGAGTATTCTAGCCGATTGCAGCAGTGCAGTAGTCTGGATGGTCTCTATTCTTCCTCTGATTTCTAGATCCTCCAGTCTTTTTTCAAAGTTTATTGGTACCGTTCCAAGTGCACCAACTACAATTGGTATCACTTTCACTCTCATATTCCACAGCTTTTTCAATTCTCTGGTAAGGTCCAGGTATTTATCCATCTTTTCATTATTATTATTATTATTATTATTATTATTATTATTATTATTATTATTATCATCATCATTATTATTATTATTATCATTATTATTATTAGCAGCAGCAGTAGCAACAACAACAACAGAAGCAGCTGTTGCATCAGTAGCAGCTAGAAAACAAATAATTGTGAGCAAATTATTAGTATTAGATAGGAATACTTGAAACCATAGATGTAAAAACTAATGATTGTGGACAAATAACTTGCAACTTAAAACAATTGCAATGTATCATTGAAAATATAAATAGTTAAGCTGTACGGCCACATGCCACATATCACCCAAACCATCCGAGTAAGACGGACAAGACACGCGGGACACTGCTGGAGAAGCAAGGACGAACTCATAAGCGACGTCCTCCTGTAGAAGCCAGCACATGGATATGCCAGTGTGGGCTGACCAGCAAAGACATACATTGATCAGCTATGTGCGGATGCAGGATGCTGCACAGATGACCTCCCGAGAATGATGAGCGATGGGGACGGATGGAGAGAGATTGTCATGGATATCCGTTCCAACAGCGCGACCTGATGATGATGATGATGATGGTTATAAACAAACATTTGCAAAAGAAACGATTTTTAGCAGTGATAACCCATAAGAGGTTGATATGCCGTAAAACAAGCCAAACCATTCTTACGTGACTTATACCCTCATTCTCCACACAAGAAAATTTATTCCAAGTTTATTGGGACCGTTCCAAGTGCACCAACTACAATTGGTATCACTTTCACTCTCATGTTCCACAGCTTTTTCAATTCTCTGGCAAGGTCCAGATATTTATTCATCTTTTCATTATTATTATTATTATTATTTGCTCCTTTTGAGTTTTCACATCAGTGTTAGCTGATGGTTTTTCACTGGAGTCTGAGTGACAGCAAGTCTTCTCAGGTCTCCAGGACTCTTCTGAGTATTCTGGCAGATTGCAGCAGTGCAGTGTTCTAAATGGTTTCAATTCTTCCTTTGAGATCCTAACTTTCCAAATTATTATTATTATTATTATTATTATTATTATTATTAGCAGCAGCAGCAGCAGCAGCAGCAGCAGCAACAGAAGCAGCTGTTGCATCAATAGCAGCTAGAAAACAAATAATTGTGAGCAAATTATTAGTATTAGATAGGAATACTTGAAACCATAGATGTAAAAACAAATGACTGTGGACAAATAACTTGCAACTTAAAACAATTGCAATGTATCATTGAAAATATAAATAGTTATGATTATAAACAAACATTTGCAAAAAGAAACGATTTTTAGCAGTGATAACCCATAAGTGGTTGATATGCCGTAAAACAAGCCAAACGTGACTTATACCCTCATTCTCCACACACTGCCAGACTCCGGGGAGTAAATACCCTCACAATGATATATCTTTTTTGTCTTGTTTTTTTTTTTTCTTTGTTTTATCCAAATCACCCATTCAATACCCACTACTCCTGCCAAGGTGCTCTTCCTTACTATACCCGCCATTGTTCTGACGTCAAAACCTTCAGAGATTGCTCTACGAGGTTGGCAGCCATTGGTAAATTCACATGCCACAGATGTACATATATATATAAACACATACGTGTGTAGTTAAGAGTTGTGTACACTTACATAAAGTCTGACGTAAAGAGGAAGGCTTACGTGCCGAAAACATTGCGGGCAGACAGGCGCATGCGTACAAGCACACACACACACACACATACACACACACACACACATATATATATATATATATACATGTTCTCGAAAGACATATATACCGAGAGAGATGCTTTTTTTTATTTCATTCATTCCAACTTATCTCTTCATTCTACCATTCTTCAGAATTAGAAGATACACACACACACACACACACACACACATACATACATACACACACACACACACACACACACATACATACGAGCGCACATGCATATACAAAAATGCACACTTATTCATGCACTTTATGTATTCCTTTAACTTCCTGTACCATTTATTTCAGCATGTGTGAGAATATGTGCATAAACCTTTGTAAAAGAAAGACGGGATTTTCGAAATATCAGGAATATTAGTGGAACATAATATCTAACTCAGTTTCTCGTTTATTTTACTCATTTTCATGCTTAGAATAAGAAGCAAAAATATTTTCCCAATAATATATAATGTAAACACACGCACACACGCATATATATATATATATATATATATATATATATATATATATATATAGAGAGAGAGAGAGAGAGAGAGAGAGAGAGAGAGAGAGATTTACATAAAAAAATGATATACATATATGCGTGTGTGTGTGTGTGTGTGTGTGTGTGCTAATATACGCATATAAATGAGTGTACGCAATTACTTA
>CM042165.1:19502229-19507229 GCA_023376005.1 Doryteuthis pealeii | reverse complement strand
TAATTTTTCTGACCGATTTGCAAGATTAGCCCATCACATAATGATATAGTAAGAAATTCTAATTCAATGATTAACTATATTTTTTGAATAATATATAAATGACACTTTTTACAACACCGCAGTAGAAATAGAGCGGACATAGGCAAAGAGGCAGCGGGGTGGGGTTTGCCTGCTGATTGTAGCTGGAATACCAGCAGTAGCAGCTATTTTAAGATTTCGAAAAATCGTTTGATTTTGGTTTAATTAATTAATTAATTATATCCCTTAATCAGTAAAAATCAATAACCAAATTTGGAATGTTTCATAGTTAGAACGATATCAATGTGTATGCAAGATTTTAAATCTGAGTGACCTCCCGTTTTGGAGTTATGCGTCGACACGTACATACCAAAATCTCTCCTTTATATATCACACACACAACATATATATATATATATATATATATATATTATATATATATATATATATATACGTACATTCACTTGTAAGTACATGCATACATACCTCAACTTACAAACACAGACACATGCACATACACACATATATATATGTATGTATACACACATACACACACACACACACACACACACACACACATATATATATATATATATATATGTATGTATGTATGTATGAAGCACATACTACGAAAATAACCGACACTTATGTGTCTTAGAAACACTTCATTAGATAATGATGATTGTGGGGTCAGCCACAGGATCGGAACTAAAGCATTGTTACCACTAACCCGAAACGCCCCAGCCGTATCTTACAATACCACCAGACTTTATTGGTTTTCTCTCAGATAATGAGAAGCTCAGATCAAAATACCACCTTTTCGTTTAAAACCTTTGTTGCATTCACAACTTACCAGCAACCAAGCGTAATTCAATGTAAGTAAGATTTGAATGAACTGGTGATATCACACGTTAATAGAGCAGTTGCCATAACAACGTTATAGATCCCAATCTGCCCTACTATTTACACATAACTGGAGGGAGAATAGATTCACACATATGCCAAGGATGTTAGCACTATATAAAACGTAAACTGCCCCATCTGGCATGCTCTACTTAGGTATGAAGCACTTTTTACTTATTAGCTATTCTCCTAGCGGTATACTTGAATATGATATATATCTTATATACATATATATACATATAAATGTGTTTTCTTTGGCCAAATACTGTACCAATAGATTATTTTTGTTTGGGTACACTCTCTTGGTCTTTTCATTTTTTCAAAAAATTTGTTCTCCCCGGTTGATGTCTGGTGTATATTTTTACAATGAAACTATTTGCTGGATTTTTTCGTTCACGCGGGATTACCAACACGCTGTATATTAAATTTTATATATATATATATATATATATATATATATATATATATATACTATATCAGCCGTGTGTGTGTGTGTTGTGCGTGTGTGTGCGCGTGTGTGTATCTCTTGGTGGATTATCAGATTGTACTCTCTAACTGACACATTTTAAAACTGTCAGCATTTAGAGAGAGGAGGGAGAGAGAGAGAGAGAAAGAATGAAAAATTTATACCATTTTAAATTAAACTTCTGTTGACTCTGAGTTTTCACGCACACCCCATTCCAGTGAGCTTATTATCCCTAATGTTCTAAAGTCTATTAATTCATGAAATTCTAGTTAAATAGCTGTTCCTCGGTGTCTTATGCCTTATTTAATTCATGGCCTATTACGTGTTACACGTGACTCAATATGCGTGCAAAATTGCCAAGTAATATTCAAGTTTATGATTGAATTTTTGATGCCAACACCAATTCTTTAAATTCAAAAGGATTTCCTAGATTCGAAAAGTTACAATTACCATATTTGGGCGTCCTACCTTCGTACAAGGTTAGCAAGCTAGTCTCCAGATCCATTACTAACCGGATAGCGAGTTGAGTTCTCGCTGGATGTCCATACAAGCAACAGTGTCACATCCTACACATCAAATGGGTTGAATAAATAACTAATATATTTCTTTCGAATCTATACGGTATTTTTTTTTAATGCGACATTCTTCTGGTTCTTCAGCATACTTTCTACTTCACCTAAATATATTTAGACAGTCTCATACGAGTTTGTTCCCGTATGAAACCTTTCTGATTACAATCTGTTTACAAAGAATTGAGCAAAGCACAAAATAGCTGTTTTAACCTATTTGGGGGTGCTGATTCAGATTGAAAATCCGTTTGTACTCATCATCTCTAGTTTTAGATATGCATACGTACATTTGGTACACATACGTAAATAAAGGCGTAATGCATTCAGGGGTTAATTTCTAATATTGTGGTGACTTATGCTTTTTTTTTAGTTATATGCAATAAATTATAAGTGATAGCATTACATTATAATTATAGTTATATATCAAAACGGATTTTGGCAGTTAGCGTAGCCACCGTCTCAATCAACAGCCAGTAGTGCACTGGCAGTCAGGCAAATCATCTCAGAAACACATTTCTAATGTCTGCGGTACTATGTTGTGTTACATTGGCATCCAAGTATTATTTATTCCGTCATGCTCTTTATCTATCCAGTTTTATCTGTAATAAGCTGCTGCAACTTTTGAAATAAGCCACGTATATACTCTGCATATTACTAAAATGCAGACTATTTAAAGACAGATCTAGAGGTGATAGAGCAAAACTGTTTATGAATTAAATTCAGCACACCCAAATTAAGTAAAAAATAACCTATTTCAACATTTCTTGCTCAGACAAAAATATTTTTTGTAAAACCAGGTAATTTTTTCTTATTGGGAAAATTTATTTGGAAAATGAAAAAGTTTTTAACATAGAAAAAATCAAAGTTACTCCTACTTACATATTGGATTCAAAAGAAAAAAAAAGAAAAGAAAGAAAAAAAAAAAAAATGAAATAAAGAAGGAAAAATTGGCGGGAACAGAAGACACAATGAAAAAGGTGGGGAACAAATAAATAAATAAATTAAATTAAAAAGAAGATAGAAGGAAAAATTTCATTTGTGATCTTCTGTTCCGCCAATTGTCATTCTTTCTTCTTTTTTGTCTTTCTTTTTTTAAAGACAGGGAAAACTAGAGGTGATAGAGCAAAACTGTTTATTAATTTGAATTCAGCACACTCAATAGTAAAAAAAAAAAAAACTCCTATTCACATTCTTGCCTCAGCAGAAAAATATTTTTTTGTAAACCAGTGTTATGGTATCTCTTCTTCCACAATATGCCACAGTGGATCCTATATAAACCATATCTGACTGTTATTACCTCTTACTTTACTGGCTAACACATTTGATCATTTATTCTCTAAAAGTAACTTGTTATACAGTTGAACATATATAGATTTCATCAAGTCGTGCTGAACAGCACGGATTCCCTGAATCCTTCTCCACCAACCGTCCTAACGTTATTGCTCCCGGCAAGTCCTCAGCATGGCATCCAGTATCCGTAACAGAAACAACTAAAAGTACGCCTTGTTATTGCATAGTGGTTTAATGAGCTAACTTGTTGATTTGTGGGGGGAGTGAGTTCGGTTCTCACAAGGGGACCCTATACTTTTGGTCCTATGCCAAATTAAGTAAAAAAAGTAAGCGATGGGGCGGCCTAAAGTCGGTATCCAGTCATCAGCGAGGGAGTATATCCCCTTTTTCAAATATGCGCTAGACCAAGGAATTGTTTTTGCGTCTGCGGGTGGAGCGCCACGCTTACGTCGCTCCCTACTTTACCACGAAGATCCCTGTGCTACTCATACGCCTGAGTTGGCGGGGGACGTATAAAAGAACTAGGAAACCTTGTGGTTTCTAGCCGAACGCTCTACCGACTGAGCTAACCAAGTGACAATTACACTATTTCTAATTCCTTATTGAATATGAAAAATAAAAAACACTGACTGCACTTCTGCAGAGGGGTAAACCCCACCAATGGGAGCCACCTATTGAACCGTGGGAGCAACCAGTCATACGAAAGGAAGGGAACTCCTGAATTCAGTATACCCGCATCCTGTGCAGACACTCCACTTAGAATGCCCTTGTGTCATCCCGAGAGACGGAGGGGTTGGTAAATAATATACGGCCACTCACCTCTTATCACAGAAACAGTTGAAATAATGCATAAGTGACGTCTTCATATAGGTGTAAGGTTTGACATGGCCAGCCAATTGATCAGAGTGGGCCTCTCAGATCGCCCGTCTTGCCTAAACAAGGCCAAAGTGGAGTGTTACATGTCATGGACTGCTCATACGTAAGGATTCCGTCCTTACGTATCACTGGTTGCTACCACGGTCAATAGGTGCTCCCATTGGTGGGGTCTACCCCTCTGCAGAAGTGCAGTCAGTGTTTTTTATTTTTCATATTCAATAGGATTAGAATAAGTGTATTGTCACTTGGTTAGCTCAGTCGGTAGAGCGTTCGGCTAGAAACCACAAGGTTCCTAGTTCGATACGTCCCGCCAACTCAGCGTATGAGTAGCACAGGGATCTTCGTGGTAAAGTAGGGAGCTGACGGTAAGCGTGGCGCTCACCCCAGACGCAAAAACAATCTCCTTGGTCTAGCGCTATTGAAAAGGGGATATACTCCCTCGCTGACTGACTGATACCGACTTTAGGCCGCCCCATCGACTTACTTTTTTTTTACTTAATTTGGCATAGGACCAGAAGTATAGGGTCCCCTTGTGAGAACCGAACTCACTAACAAAATCAACAAGTCTAGCTCATTAACCACTATGCATTATACAAGGCGCCCTTGTGTGTCTGTACGGATACTGGATGGCCATGCTGAGGACTTGCCGGAGCAATAACTCGATTAGGACGGTTGGTGAGAGAAGGATTCAAGGAATCCGTGCTGTCAGCACGACTTGATGAATATATATATGTTCAACTGTATAACAAGTTACTTTTAGAGAATAAATGATCAAAAATGTGTTTAGCCAAGTAAAAGTAAGAGGTAATAACAGTCAAGATATGGTTTATATAGGATCCACTGTGCAATTGTGAAGAAAGAGATACAATAACACTGGT
>CM042165.1:19487229-19497229 GCA_023376005.1 Doryteuthis pealeii | reverse complement strand
AAGTATTTAAGTTTAAATGTTTAGATTTAGATTAGATTAAATCAGAAAGGCTAATGAAACTAATTAAGAATTCAGATAAAAAGATTTGAAACGGAGGGGGTATAATCGGAAAATAGAACAACTGAAACTTACTTTTCATCACTTCCGTTTTTCAATGCTAAATTTTCCTAATTTAACTATTTAGTTAAAATAGGAAGTAAAGAATAAATTACAGTTATTTCTTCTTGTTAATGAATTTCTTTTAGGATTTATTGAAGAGATTTTTGCTCATATTCATATTAGATAAAACCAAACAATTAGAAATCAATAATACCAAGCACATTTTTATTATTAAAATCAGTTTTTTAATATCAATATGCAAATTAGCTTTACGTTTACACTGAAAACTGGTATTTTGTTGTATATATAAATACAATTGCATGTTATTAGTATTTAGGTAAGGCCAACAGTATTAATAATGTCAAAACAATTTTATTATTAATTAAGTGTTTAAATAGAAATAGAATCATATAGAATGTTGACGTAAATAAACTAAGGGAATTGTGACTTGAGTAGTAACAGAGTTTCGGTTACAGACAGAAAACACACAATCTCCATTATAATAAGATATTGTGTGTGTGTGTGTGTGTGTGTGAAGAGATGGAAGTGAATCCGACGGTATGTTAGTATATTAAGAAAATTGAAAAAACACAGGTTTAAATAAGTTGAGTGGTAAGTTTTTTAGCCGACGCTGCAGGGTTTCGATCTATTCAATTATATCTTTTCAGGGTATTTGTTGATATAAGAAAAGGTAATAAAAAAAAATTTAATCACAGAATCAACAAAATGCCCTGAAGAAGATCTAAATAATAGATCGAAACACTGCAGCGTCGGCTAATGAACTTACCACTCAGTTTATTTAAACCTGTGTTTTTTCAATTTTTTAATATACTACATATCTATTTATCTATTTTGTCTTTCTAGCTAGCGCCGTCTTTTCATACATCTATCTATCTATCTATTCATCTATCTATCTATACTAGCAGCCGCTACCCGCGCGTCACCTGAGTAGAGGGGGATTTTTTGAAGTTAGTCCCACAGATCCATTATTACTGAATCATGTTGAATCCTCGTGGGAAGCCCCATTTAAATCCCTATGTAAAAAAAAATAGACCTGCATTGATCCAGCTACTCTGAAAGGAAATGTTAATGTCTACTATCTAGAATATTAAATGAAAAAAAAATCCATGCTGGTATCATTTAATTTAAATCAAATATCTTATTATTTTGCTAAAAAAACAAGCCCTGGTGATATTTAATGTGTATATATATTTACTTTGTCGTTAATTGTTTTATTTTCGAATTTCATCCGGACATATATATACACACAACTGTCCTTTATATATTATATATTATATATATATATATATATATATATATATATATATATAAATATTAAATATATATATATATATGTATATATATAATATATATATATAATATATAATATATATATATATATATAATAACTTAGTTGAGTCTGTTTCAAAATTATCTATCTTTCCTATTTATCGACTAAATATCTATGCATCTCCGTCTGTACTTTATCTATCTATTTGAATTTATGCACTATTTAGCTATCTATATATCTATCTATCTATATATCCATCTCCGTCTGTACATATTTATCTAAGTTTATATCTATCTATCTTATTCTCATAATCTTGTGAAAGTGAATTAATATAGAATATTTTTTAAACGGATGTTATAAGACGAAATCAAATTAGATCCCCCGAAACACCGGTTATCTTTCGGCTGGTCATGTCAAGCCCTAGCACCTATATGATTGCCCCAACCCTATTGCCCTTATGGCAAGCCCCCACCATCTTTATCATATGGGTGCTAGAAGGCGGTGGCTGCGGTCTACAATGTCCTGGGAATGACGTTAAACTCTATCTGATGGTGAGGTTCCAGTTTTTGGAGGTTTGGGAATGTGTGAGGGCACCCCTTCATCACCATTGCTCCCTGGTCCACTCTGACCCGGAGTGGTAGTACCTGTTAGGGTCCCATCTATGGGTTAAATAGAAAAATGTATTTATAAAAAAATTGTATTATCCATTAAGAATTGATTTATTTCAAAGCTTTATCGGCATTAAATAACCCACTGAGGTTGATATGCCAACAAACAAACAAAACAAAAAACAAAACCCGGTTATCTTGAAAGGGTCAATTACTGGCGTTATTTACCAACTGGGTGTGTGGGGGTGCGAGTTTGGGTTAGGGACAAACGCTTTAAAAAATGAGTGATTCAGGGGGAATTGTGTCGTTGCCCCGAATTGGGGGACATATTAGCTTATAAAAACCTTATCGGGGCGGGGATATTTTAGGAGCGTTTTCTTTTATCAGGAAAATCTGGGAGTTTGGAAACTGTTGCTTCTTTGACTGAGTGTTCCCACGGCGAGTTTTCAGTTTTAGGTTTCTGTCATTGATTTATGTTACCAAGAGGGGTCCTTGGTATTTGCTATGCGTTTTAACATTACAGGGCTTGTAAAAACCAACTTTGTCTATAAGACACACACACACACACACACACACACACACACACACACATATATATATATATATATATATATATATATTATAATGGACTCTCTCGTCGATTTTCGACGCATGAGGGTTCACACATAGAATGACACCCACACAGTGATTTGTTTATAGTGGTGAAGGCTTGTGGTTGGACCATCCACACTTTTTGGCACATCGATAGGAAAGAATTGGTGCATCAAGGGTTGCCACAAACCCAATCAACGACCGACCTCAGGAATTTTGAATTCAGAGTTATCCCTCCCCTAGACTGGTTACCTACCCAAGGCTGATAAGCCCAGTCTGCCCTAATATTTAACCCATAGCTGGAGGGAGATATATATATATATATATATATATATATATATATATGTGTATTTTAGGAGGTCTCCGTATGCTTCTCTCCGGTATATATTTTTAATTAAATGACCCACAGAGGTTGATATGCCGTTATTAACAAAACTCAAACTCAAATATATTTTTAAAATGTTTTTTTTTTTAAAGTTGGGCGTTATTACGAAGCATCTAAAAATAAATGAATGAACTCATGTTATGGAGTATTGGATTCACTTTTTTTTTTTTATTATTTGTTATCATAAATTTTCGTTCGTTAGATACCCTTTTTCAAATGAATGTTGCTCGTTCAACGGATCTTTTGTCTTTGTTGTTATTGACAGCGGCAGCGTCTGTAAAATATTTATATTAACGGAGTATTCCGATCAGCGTTCAGGCCCCTCACGTGAGTTTGTAATTTTAGAATCCATTTAGTTTCTGCTTGTTTTCGAGATTGCCGTTGTTGGAAATACGTGTCTTATTAAAATACATTTGATGTGTGTGAGGTTGTGTGGTAGGGTGTTAAAGTGAAGTGCTATCTACTATGCGGGGATTTGATTTTATTGTGGATTTGTGGTTATTTAATCTTAGTCTAAAAGATGTTAATGTTTCTCCCACATATCCGCTTTTGTGCATTGTGTGCAGTATATGTAATATATGAATTAGCGCTATTCGCATGTTAGGTGTGGCGGATGGATTGTTATGTTCGTATAGGGTATTTTTATTTCGGTTTCCGTGTATATATATAATATATATATATATATATATATATATATATATATATATTATATATATATAAAAGAGAGTAAGAAGTTACCATAGTACACTGGATTACTTTGTTTATTCGTACAAGTTAGTAAATCAAAAATAGTTCTTGTTGTCTCGACTTTCCAGTGAATTGAAGGTTATAATCTCGTCGTAAAATTCAAATACCATAAATCCTCGAGTATACACCACCCTTGAGTATAATACGCAGGGGATTTTAGGGGGCTGTACCTCTGAAAAAAATGCCTCTGAATAAACATTGCCGGACAGCAAATAGAGACCCGCACATTGCTAAGAAAATATTTGTCATTTTTTAACTTCGTATATAGTACGCACTAGGGATTTTGACCTTTAAATTTTTTGGGAAAAGTGCGGTATACTCGAGGATTTACGGTATGCATTTCTCGGAAAACCTTTCTCATAAAATCTATTCTAGAATATCAAGAAAATACTTTTAAAAATGTATATTATAAACCGTTATTATACAGTGATTGGTTTTAACTCTTGTGCTCATCTTGTTTGTTATTATCATATTGTTTTGACCACTTCATTTGAATAAGAAATGACAATTAAAAAATCGTTTTTTGTTGGTTTTATTTAATATTTATGTATTTAATACCCAAGTGAGTTTTATATTAAGAATAGTTACTTGATGCTATGATTGTTACTAAGGATTATTATTAGTAACTTGAAACCGTATAAACTGTGCATAAAATAATAATTATTAAATAGAAATAATTACTTTAAATCATATAATTATTACTCGTATTTAATTAATCTAACCTCGTATATACTACGCACTAGGGATTTGTTTCCGAATTTAGCCGAATAGCCAATCGGGAGGGTCCGCAGTCGATGAGATTAGGAAGTGTTTACCCCCGTAGGGGTAATGTCCATTCCTAGCCGACTCCAATTAGTGTCCACGTCTAGGAATGGACATTACCCACTCGTCTCGCGACCCTCCCGATTAGCTATTTCGGCAAAATTCGAAAAAAAGGCAGTTTCGCAGGCCAGGCATCTCGGTCGCTTGAGTCAGGTAAGTTTGACTCGTTAATACAGGATTTTGACCTTTAAATTTTGGTGAAAAAGTGCGGATTATACACGAGGATTTACGGTACCATCAATTGAATTAAAGGTTCCTTATTTGGGTATTCTTGCATGAAATTCATGTAACTGTGCGCAAACAACAAAATTTTTTTTAATAAATGTGATTAAAAAAAAGAAGAATGATAGATATGGGACTGGAAAATAAGAAATTATTATGATCAACATTTACAATTAAAATTTTGGCATTAAATAACCCATAAGGAGTTGACATACTATTAACAAATAAATCAAACCAAAATAAGATTTATTCATTTAAAAGAATATATATATTGATTATAATGTGACGCGCTATGGCATAATGTTTAAAATGGTAAGAAGAGGACTCGGCTATCTGATCAAATCCAGGAATGGTNACCCACACACCACCCGCACAAAAAAGGGAAGGGGAGAACCACCACTTGCCAATCACTAGATTTTTTTTTTTTGCCCCATCGAAAAACCTGAAACAACATTCCAACAATGGCCCCCCCCCTTTTTTCCGCCCACCCCTCTCCATTATCCTCGATGATCCCCGCCATCATCTCTTTTGTAAGGTCTCAGCCCCCCACCTCGCCCCGACACCAGATGTACCCAAAACATTTTTGTCTATCTGTCTCTGGGTGTGTTTTACTCAAACCTGCCGTGTTTGCTAGTGTAAACTTAACAATACTTCCGAATTCAGTTCAACGACCACTGCTATCCCGGATAGTATAAAGAAATGAAAATTACCAATGGTGGAAATTTACATTTTTATCTGTCTGTCTCTGGGTGTTTGTTTGTTTGTTTGTTTTGTTTTGTTTTACGGCATATCAACCTCAGTGGATCATTTAATGCTGATAAAGCTTTGAAATAAATCATTTCTTAATGGATAATACAATTTTTTTTATAAATACATTTTCTATTTAACCCCTAGATGGGACCCTAACAGGTACTACCACTCCGGTCAGAGTGGACCAGGGAGCAATGGTGATGAAGGGGTGCTCCACATTCCCCAAACCTCCAAAACTGAAACCTCACCATCAGATAGAGTTTAACGTCATTCCAGGACATGTAGACCGCAGTCACCGCCTTCTAGCACATATGATAAAAAGGGGTTGGGGCTTGCCATAAGGGCAATAGGGTTGGGAAAATCATATAGGTGCTAGGGCTTGACGTGACCAGCCGATTGATCGGAGGGGCCTCTCCGACAGCCCGTCTAGCCAAGATAGGGCCAAAGTGGAGTATTGCATGTCATGAACTGCTCATCCACCTGGGCTTTATCCTTAAGCATCACGGGTCGCCACCCACGGCCAACAGGTGGCCCCATTGGGGGAGTCTTACCCCTCTGCAGAGGTGCAGTCGGTGCATTTAACGCCCCAGCCGACAGGGCGGGTCTCTGGGTGTGTTTACTCAAACCTGCCGTGTTTGCCAGTGTAAACTTAACAATACTTCCGAATTCAGTTCAACGACCACTGCTATCCCGGATAGTATAAAGAAATGAAAATTACCAATGGTGGCAATTTACAGTTTGAGCCAGCATAGATTTTTGGGAGGTCTCATGGTTACGAACGGTTGCTCAGTTAACCTAGCAGAAAATAGAATTGTCGTACCGAGTTCAATTTGCACTGGTGGTTCATTTCATTAAGAAAATATTTCGTATATTTTCTCATTTTGTCTTTGTATTAATTTAGGTACTAGCAAGAATATGCGCCCTCGGGGCGTAAGTATTTAAGTTTTAATGTAATGAAACATTAAAAAGAAAGACTAACGAAGTTAAATAAGAACGTATATAAAAAGATTACACTTGTTTTAATTATGTCTTTATTGGTTTCTATATAAAAACTTTCCTATGATTGATTTTGATTCGCTGAAGAATAAAACACTGGCAGAAGAGATCAATAACACTAAGTAATTATTCATTAAAACAGGTTTGTTAAAACCAGTATGCAAATTAAACACACCATATATTTGTAGTTAACCTTTATTTCATAGTCATACGTAGGGCACATTGCCGGATTTTAAACGTATTAATAACATGGGACATTTTAAGGCAAATCTAACTGAGATTTTCATAGAAACTTCGTCAATAATGTATTGACGATTTTGACTATAAATTAGATATTCATTGATTAACTCCCTGAAATGACTGTGACGTAAGCAGTAACGTAGTTTCAGTTACAAACGAACAGAGATCGAATCTCCATTATTAATAGATATTATCGATCCATCCATTTTTATATTTGTGTTCAGTACTTTATGTAGCTTATGTTACATACTTGGGTTTTCACAGTACCAAATCAGCATAACGTTATATACCTTTCTTTACTTCTTACTCTGGTCGTCTTTTCTTCTGGCCGGCTTTGCTATTCTGATCGTCTATCATCTAACATCTTGGTCTGGTCTCTTCTAAAGTCGGGACTTTCTTGGGGACTTCGGGTCTGGTTTCTGTTGGGATTTCTTGTTATCAGAAGCCCTGTGTTATTGTTAGTTTTTAGGTAATAAACACAAGACTTCGATTTACGTTGATGTTACTTTATTATAAAATCCCCAAACCAGACAATCTGCGCAGATCCCTACATCTTGCTAGCTCGGCTTCTAACTGCTAACTGACTGAGTTACTTAGTATCCTTAAACCTGAAGGGCCTTCTATGGGGTTCCGGTTCTCACGATTTATCCCCGGAAAGCAAGGTCAGAGTGAGGTCAAGCGCTGTCACTCACTCTCTAGGCCATCAGTTGCACTAATCGCCATAATGATTTCTACACTACCTTAAAAATGTATTAGGGATCCAATAATTATGTAACACTTATTCATCATCCTCAGGTCATGCTGAGAGCACGGATTCGCATGACTCTCTCTCTCTCTCTCTCTCTCTCTCTCTCTCTCTCTCTCGTGCGCGCGCACCACCTGGAAAGTCATTCGCCCGGCATCCACTATCCACACACGGCTGATTGATGTAGGTCTTTGCTAGACAGATTATCGATCATATAGAAATCTGGTCTCTCTGATAAGATAAGTCGAGAATTCTTCCAAGTTGTAGCTGCATCAGTGCTACTGTATGGCTGTACCACTTGGACTTTAACGAAACACTAAGAGAATAAGCTACCTGTGAACTACACAAGGATGTTGTGTGTTGTCCTGAACAAATCCTAGAAGCAGCTATACGGCCACTCACCTGGATGTGATAATTGCTAATACCCTTGGGAAAGGTATGAACCTACTCTCCTTCCAGCTATGGATAAATAGTAGGGCAGACTGGCTCTTTAACCTTGGTTAGGCAACCAGTCTAGGAGAAGGAAAAATTCTGAATTCAAACCTGTTGAACTCCGCTTAAGAAATTGACCTTGTGTCACATCCTGCACGTGTGGAGGGGTTGGTAAATATATATACGGCCACTCACCTCTTATCACAGAAACAGTTGAAATAAAATGCATAAGTTACGTTCTCATATAGGTGCTAAGGTTTGACATGGCCAGCCAATTGATCAGAGTGGGCCTCTCAGATCGCCCGTCTTGCCTAAACAAGGGCCAAAGTGGAGTGTTACATGTCATGGACTGCTCATACGTAAGGATTCCGTCCTTACGTATCACTGGTTGCTACCCACGGTCAATAGGTGCTCCCATTGGTGGGGTCTTACCCCTCTGCAGAAGTGCAGTCAGTGTTTTTTATTTTTCATATTCAATAGGATTAGAATAAGTGTATTGTCACTTGGTTAGCTCAGTCGGTAGAGCGTTCGGCTAGAAACCACAAGGTTCCTAGTTCGATACCAGTCCCCGCCAACCCAGCGTATGAGTAGCACAGGGATCTTCGTGGTAAAGTAGGGAGCTGACGGTAAGTGTGGCGCTCCACCTCAGACGCAAAAACAATCTCCTTGGTCTAGCGCTATTGAAAAGGGGATATACTCCCTCGCTGACTGGCTGATACCGACTTTAGGCCGCCCCGTCGACTTGACTTTTTTTTTTACTTAATTTGGCATAGGACCAGAAGTATAGGGTCCCCTTGTGAGAATCGAACTCACTAACAAAATCAACAAGTCTAGCTCATTAACCACTATGCAATTATACAAGGCGCACTTTAGTTGTTCTGTACGGATACTGGATGCCATGCTGAGGACTTGCCGGGAGCAATGACCGATTGAGACGGTTGGTGAGAGAAGGATTCAAGGGAATCCGTGCTGTCAGCACGACTTGATGAATATATATATGTTCAACTGTATAACAAGTTACTTTTAGAGAATAAATGATCAAAAATGTGTTTAGCCAAGTAAAAGTAAGAGGTAATAACAGTCAAGATATAGTTTATATAGGATCCACTGTGCAATTGTGGAAGAAGAGATACAATAACACTGGTTTACAAAAAAATATTTTCTGCCTGAGGCAAGAATGTGAATAGGAGTTTTTTTTACTAATTTGGGTGTGCTGAATTCAAATTCATAAACAGTTTTGCTCTATCACCTCTAGTTTTCTGTCTTTAAAAAAAGAAAGACAAAAAAGAAAGAAGGACAAATTGGCGGGAACAGAAAGACACAATGAAATTTTTCCTTCTATCTTTCTTTTTTTTATTTATTTATTTATTTTTGGTTCCCACCTATTTTCATTGTGTCTTTCTGTTCCCGCCAATTTTTCCTTCTTTCTTTCTTTTTTTTTCTTTCTTTTCTTTTTTTTTTTTTTTGAATCCAATATGTAGTAGAGTACTTTGATTTTTCTATGTTAAACTTTCATTTCCAAATATTTTCCCAATAAGAAAAATTACACTGGTTTACAAAAAAATATTTTTTGTCTGAGGCAAGAATGTGAATAGGTGTTTTTTTACTAATTTGGATGCGCTGAATTTAAATTTATAAACAGTTTTGCTCTATCAGCTCTAGTTTTCTGTTTTTAAATAGTCTCATTTTAGTATATGCAGAGTATATACGTGCTTATTTCAACAGTTGCAGCAGCTTATTACAGATAAAACTGGATAGATAAAGAACATTGACGGAATAAATATACTTGGATGACACAATGTACACAATTCATAGTACCGCAGACAGTTAGAAATGTGTTTTCTGCTGACTGCCAGTGCACTACTGGCTGTTGATTGAGACGTGTTGGCTACGCTTAACTGCCAAAATCCGTTTCGATATATAACTATATATATATAATGTAATGCGATCATTTACATTTATTGCATAATAACTAAAAAAGAAGACATAAGTCACACACTATTAGAAATTAACCCTGAATGCATATACGCCTTTATTTACAGTATGTGTACACAATGTACAGTATGCATATC
>CM042165.1:19407229-19484729 GCA_023376005.1 Doryteuthis pealeii | reverse complement strand
TGTTATCTAGCGCCATATGAGGAGCAGAATATTTTGAATGGTTTTCAAATTTTTCAGCTTCGGAAGTAGAATCTGTAAAGCTCTCTCTTCTTTACAAAAAGAAACCAAAAAGAAACACTGAAAATAGAAACTGGTTATATCATTAAAAAAAATTGTGCATATGTTACAAGCAGTATTAAAGAATCAGAGTTTTTGACGGTTTCAAAGTTGTCAGATTCGAAGGTAATATAAAAAAAACTCTCTATACTTTACAATAGCTATTGTGCAAATAATCGCTGGTTCTAAAAAAGGGTGATCACAGGGAAATTCTTCTAGAAATCATATAAAATAAATTATCTGATTTTAATAAAACATTCGGTATATGAAGTAATAAAACGAACTTTTATTGTAAATAAAAGCTTACTAAATTGAAAAGGCTAATAATTTTTTTTCGTAGTTTTTGTTTCGCGCATTGATCCCCGTACAAAGATCCTTTTTTTTTTATATAAATGATTTTTACATTTCTGGAAAGAAAATTTAATGACTGAACATATGTAAAAAAAAACTAAATCGCTACTAATTCGGTTTTGGTAAAAGGGCATCTTTAACATTGAAACTTAAATTTTGTAAATAAAGAAAAAATATGTATCTTTTTTTTTCTTTTTTTTTTCTAAATTGTCAGATTATTTTCTAAAGAATTTTTATATTAAAAGTTCCTATTGTCTACTTGGTTTTTTTGTTTTTTTCAGGGATTTTTTAAATTTATAAAATGTAAAATAAATACTTTTCTTTAGCGGATATCAAAATCGTATTCATTGATCAAAAGAAAATATGGTATAAAAATATCTAGCTAAAAATAATGATATAACATATTTCGGTTTTTATTTTTTTTAAATTTAAAAAATGTTTGAATTACAAATTGTCGTCATTTTTATTAATGGGGCGCTAAGGGATATAAAAAATCCGTTTTTTGGGTATGTTGTTGTTGTTATTTTTTGCTTCAGCGATAATAGGTTCAAATCCGTGACGCTAGTATAATTATATTTTGTAGAACTCAAATAAACAGTGTTTGAAAAAATTTATTATTTTATTTGTTTGAAAACATTTTACGTATAATCCTCCATACAAAAATAGTGCACACGTCAAGATGCGATAATTTTGTCAACAAAGATTAAGAAATGGCGCTATTTTACGTAAATTTACTTTAAATGCAAATATTTAGGTTTTATGTAAGAGAAATTGTTTTTTTTTTCTTTTTTATAACACATAAACTTGGAATTGTTCTTTATATTAAACGTAAAATAAAACATTAAAAAGTTAATTTTCATTTTTTATTGACGTTTTAAAATATTTTTTAACAATCTCCGTGCGTATTAAAAGAGCGTGTTTTGCACGTAGCTACTTTACCACAAATCCAAAGTAACTGCGAAAATAGAGCTTAAACTAAAATACATATATCTATTTTTTATATATATATTATATATATATATATATATATTATATATTATATATATATAGCAAATATATGCACCCTCCGGGTGCAAGTATTTAAGTTTAAATGTTTAGATTTAGATTAGATTAAATCAGAAAGGCTAATGAAACTAAATTAAGAATTCAGATAAAAAGATTTGAAACGGAGGGGGTATAATCGGAAAATAGAACAACTGAAACTTACTCTTTTCATCACTTCCGTTTTTCAATGCTAAATTTTCCTAATTAACTATTTAGTTAAAATAGGAAGTAAAGAATAAAATACAGTTATTCTTCTTGTTAATGAATTTCTTTTAGGATTTATTGAAGAGATTTTTGCTCATATTCATTAAGATAAAACCAAACAATTAGAAATCAATAAATACCAAGCACATTTTTATATTAAAATCAGTTTTTTTAATATCAATATGCAAATTAGCTTTACGTTTACACTGAAAACTGGTATTTTGTTGTATATATAAATACAATTGCATGTTATTAGTATTTAGGTAAGGCCAACAGTATTAATAATGTCAAACAATTTTATTATTAATTAAGGTTTAAATAGAAATAGAATCATATAGAATGTTGACGTAAAATAACTAAGGGAATTGTGACTTGAGTAGTAACAGAGTTTCGGTTACAGACAGAAAAACACCAATCTCCATTATAATAAGATATTGTGTGGTGTGTGTGTGGTGTGTGAAGAGATGGAAGTGAATCCGACGGTATGTAGTATATTAAGAAATTGAAAAAACACAGGTTTAAATAAGTTGAGTGGTAAGTTTTTTAGCCGACGCTGCAGTGCTTTCGATCTATCAATTAATATCTTTCAGGGTATTTGTTGATATAAGAAAAGGTAATAAAAAAAAATTTTAATCACAGAATCAACAAATGCCCTGAAGAAGATCTAAATAATAGATCGAAACACTGCAGCGCGGCTAATGAACTTACCACTCAGTTTATTTTAAACCTGTGTTTTTTCAATTTTTTTATATACTACATATCTATTTATCTTTTTGTCTTTCTAGCTAGCGCCGTCTTTTCATACATCTATCTATCTATCTATCTATCTATCTATCTATACTAGCAGCCGCTACCCGGCGTCCACCTGAGTAGAGGGGGATTTTTTGAAGTTAGTCCCACAGATCCATTATTACTGAATCATGTTGAATCCTCGTGGGAAGCCCCATTTAAATCCCTATGTAAAAAAAAATAGACCCTGCATTGATCCAGCTACTCTGAAAGGAAATGTTAATGTCTACTATCTAGAATATTAAATGAAAAAAAAAATCCATGCTGGTATCATTTAATTTAAATCAAATATCTTATTATTTTTGCTAAAAAACAAGCCCTGGTGATATTTAATGTGTATATATATTTACTTTGTCGTTAATTGTTTTATTTTCGAAGTTTCATCCGGACATATATATACACACAACTGTCCTTATATATATATATATATATATATATATATATATATATATATATATATATAAATATATAAATATATATATATATATGTATATATATATATATAATATATATAATATATAATATATATATATATATATATATTAACTCTAGTTGAGTCTGTTTCAAATTTATCTATCTTTCCTATTTATCTGACTAAATATCTATGCATCTCCGTCTGTAACTTTATCTATCTATTTGAATTTATGCACTATTTAGCTATCTATATATCTATCTATCTATATATCCATCTCCGTCTGTACATATTTATCTAAGTTTTATATCTATCTATCTATTCTCATAATCTTGTGAAAGTGAATTAATATAGAATATTTTTAAACGGATGTTATAAGACGAAATCAAATTAGATCCCCCGAAACACCGGTTATTCTTTCGGCTGGTCATGTCAAGCCCTAGCACCTATATGATTGCCCCAACCCTATTGCCCTTATGGGCAAGCCCAACCCATCTTTATCATATGGTTGCTAGAAGGCGGTGGCTGCGGGTCTACATGTCCTGGGAATGACGTTAAACTCTATCTGATGGTGAGGTTCCAGTTCTGGAGGTTTGGGAATGTGGAGCACCCCTTCATCACCATTGCTCCCTGGTCCACTCTGACCCGGAGTGGTAGTACCTGTTAGGGTCCCATCTATGGTTAAATAGAAAAATGTATTATAAAAAAATTGTATTATCCATTAAGAATTGAATTTATTTCAAAGCTTTATCGGCATTAAATAACCCACTGAGGTTGATATGCCACAAACAAAACAAAACAAAAACAAAACCGGTTATCTTGAAAGGGTCAATTACGGCGTTATTTACCAACTGGGTGTGTGGGGGTGCGAGTTGGGGGTTAGGGACAAACGCCTTTAAAAAATGAGTGATTCAGGGGGAATTGTGTCGTTGCCCCGAATTGGGGGGACATATTAGTTTATAAAAAACCCTTATCGGGGCGGGATATTTTAGGAGCGTTTTTTCTTTTATCAGGAAAATCTGGGAGTTTGGAAACTGTTGCTTCTTTGACTGAGTGTTCCCCACGGCGAGTTTTCAGTTTTAGGTTTCTGTCCATTGATTATGTTACCAAGAGGGGTCCTTGGTATTTGCTATGCGTTTTAACATTACAGGGCTTGTAAAACCCATTTGTCTATAAGACACACACACACACACACACACACACACACACACACACATATATATATATATATATATATATATATATTATAGGACTCTCTCGTCGATTTTCGACGCATGAGGGTTCACACATAGAATGACACCCACACAGTGATTTGTTTATAGTGGTGAAGGCTTGTGTTGGACCATCCACACTTTTTGCACAGTCGATAGGAAAGAATTGGTGCATCAAGGGTTGCCAAAACCCAATCAACGACCGACCTCAAGGAATTTTGAATTAAGAGTTACCCCTCCCCTAGACTGGTTACCTACCCAAGGCTGATAAGCCCAGTCTGCCCTAATATTTAACCCATAGCTGGAGGGAGAATATATATATATATATATATATATATATATATATATATGTTGTATTTTAGGAGGTCTCCGTATGCTTCTCTCGGTATATATTTTTAATTAAATGACCCACAGAGGTTGAATAGCCGTTAAAACAAACTCAAACTCAAATATTTTTTAAAATGTTTTTTTTTAAATAAAGTTGGGCGTTATTACGAAGCATCTAAAAATAAATGAATGAACTCGATGTTATGGAGTATTGGATTCACTTTTTTTTTTTTATTATTTGTTATCATAAATTTTCGGGTTCGTTAGATACCCTTTTTTCAAAATGAATGTTGCTCGTTCAACGGATCTTTTTGTCTTTGTTGTTATTGACAGCGGCAGCGTCTGTAAAATATTTATATTAACGGAGTATTCCGATGTCAGCGTTCAGTCCCCTCACGTGAGTTTGTAATTTTAGAATCCATTTAGTTTCTGCTTGTTTTCGAGATTGCGTTGTTTGGAAATACGTGTTCTATTAAAATACATTTGATGTGTGTGAGGTTGTGTGGTAGGGTGTTAAAGCTGAAGTGCTATCGTACTATGCGGGGATTTGAGTTTTATTGTGGATTTGTGGTTATTTAATCTTAGTCTAAAAGATGTTAATGTTTCTCCCACATATCCGCTTATTTGTGCATTGTGTGCAGTATATGTAATATATGATATTAGCGCTATCGAATGTTAGGTGTGGCGGATGGATGTTGTTATGTTCGTATAGGGTATTTTATTTCGGTTTCCGTGTATATATATATATATATATATATTATATATATTATATATATATATATATATATATATATATATAAGAGAGTAAGAAGTTACCAATAGTACACTGGATTACTTTGTTTATTCGTACAAGTTAGTAAATCAAAAATAGTTCTTTGTTGTCTCGACTTTCCAGTGAATTGAAGGTTATAATCTCGTCGTAAAATTCAAATTACCATAAATCCTCGAGTATACACCACCCTTGAGTATAATACGCAGGGGATTTTTAGGGGGCTGTACCTCTGAAAAAAATGCGTCTGAATAAACATTGCCGGACAGCAAATAGAGACCGCACATTGCTAGAGAAAATATTTGTCATTTTTTAACTTCGTATATAGTACGCACTAGGGATTTTGACCTTTAAATTTTTTGGGAAAAGTGCGGATTATACTCGAGGATTTACGGTATGCATTTCTCGGAAAACCTTTCTCATAAAATCTATTCTAGAATATCAAGAAAATACTTTTAAAAATGTAATATATAAACCGTTATTATACGTGATTGGTTTGAACTCTTGTGCTCATCCTGTGTTTGTTATTATCATATTGTTTTGACCACTTCATTTGAATAAGAAATGACAATTAAAAATCGTTTAGTTGGTTTTATTTAATATTTATGTATTTAATACCCAGTGAGTTTATATTAAGAATAGTTACTTGAGCTATGATTGTTTACTAAGGATTATTATTAGTAACTTGAAAACCGTATAACCTGTGCTGAAAATAATAATTATTAAATAGAAATAATTACTTTTAAATTCATAAATTATATGATTAATTAATCTAACCTCGTATATACTAGGCACTAGGGATTTGTTTCCGAATTTGCCGAAATAGCCATCGGAGGGTCCGCAGTCGATGAGACTAGGAAGTGTTTACCCCCGTATGGGTAATGTCCATTCCTAGCCGACTCCAATTAGTGTCCACGTCTATGGAATGGACATTACCCACTCGTCTGCGACCCTCCCGATTAGCTATTTCGGCAAAATTCGAAAAAAAGGGACAGTTCGCAGGCCGGCAATCTCGGTCGCTTTGAGTCAGGTTAAGTTTGACTCGTTAACCTACAGGATTTTGACCTTTAAATTTTGGTGGAAAAAGTGCGGATTATACACGAGGATTTACGTACCATCATTGAATTAAAGGTTCCTTATTTGGGTATTCTTGCATGAAATTCATGTAACTGTGCGCAAACAACAAAATTTTTTTTAATAAATGTGATTAAAAAAAAGAAGAATGATAGATATGGGACTTGGAAAATAAGAAATTATTATGATCAAACATTTACAATTAATTTTTGGCATTAAATAACCCATAAGGAGTTGACATACTATTAAACAATAATCAAACCAAAATAAGATTTATTCATTTAAAAGAATATATATATTGATTATAATGTGACGCGCTATGGCATAATGTTAAAATGGTAAGAAGAGGACTCGGCTATCTCGATTCAAATCCAGAATGGGGCAGTTTACGTTTTATATAGTGCTAACATCCTTGGCATATGTGTGAATCTATTCTCCTCCAGTTATGTTGTAAATAGTAGGGCAGATTGGGATCTATAACGTTGTTATGGCAACTGCTCTTTAACGTGTGATATCACCAGTTCATTCAAATCTTACTTACATTGATTCGCTTGGTTTGCTGGTAAGTTGTGAATGCAAACAAAGGTTTTAAAACGAAAAGGTGGTATTTTGATCACTGAGCTTCTCCATTATCTGAGAGAAAACCAATAAAGTCTGGTGGTATTGTAAGATACGGCTGGGGCGTTTCGGGTTAGTGGTAACAATGCTTTAGTTCCGATCCTGTGGCTGACCCCACAATCATCATTATCTAATGAGTGTTCTAACTAAGACACATAAGTGTCGGTTATTTTCGTAGTATGTGCTTCATACATACATACATACATATAATATATATATATTATATGTGTGTGTGTGTGTGTGTGTGTGGTGTGTGTATGTGTGTATACATACATATATATAGTGTGTATGTGCATGTGTCTGTGTTTGTAAGTTGAGGTATGTATGCATGTACTTACAAGTGAATGTACGTATATATATATTAATATATATATATATATATTATATATATATATATATGTGTGTGTGTGTGATATATAAAGAGAGATTTTGGTATGTACGTGTCGACGTCATAACTCCAAAAAGGGAGGTCACTTCAGATTTAAAATCTTGCATACACATTGAATATCGTTCTAAACTATGAAACATTCAAATTTGGTTATTGATTTTTACTGATTAAGGGATATAATTAATTAATTAATTAAACCAAAATCAAACGATTTTCGAAATCTTAAAAATAGCTGCTACTGCTGGATTCCAGCTACAATCAGCAGGCAAACCCCACCCCGTGCCTCTTTGCCTATGTCCGCTCTATTTCTACTGCGGTGTTGTAAAAAGTGTCATTTATATATTATCAAAAAAATAGTTATTATCATGTGAATTAGAATTTCTTACTATATCATTATGTGATGGGCTATCTTGCAAATCGGTCAGAAAAATTACGGTTGACCCGAGAAAAACAGACCACACAAATTTTGTATAAATGTTAATTTTAACCAAGGGGTTTTAGGTGTTAGAGTTAGGGTTGGGGTTTAGGGTTAGTTTAAATGGGAAAAAATAATAAATAATTTGGGTTCTGTTTTTTCTAGGTCAACTGTAATATGTTTTAATTTTCGACCGATTCGCAAGTATAGCCATATGATGTCATCCCTCAAATCTGACGAAAAGAAAATTTCCTGATACCTCCCATCAGGCAGAATTAAATTAAGATCATTTTTACGTGTTGGATTTTAATGGGTCATCCTTTGAGAGCGAACTCGGTATTCAGTAGTAATCTGCAAACGATTTATTCAACTATGTTTTTATCTCCTCTACACTATATATAATATATATATATATATATATAATATATATATATATACAGGATATTGTGTCTTTTTAAATATCTAACTTTAAGAACAGGATATCATGTTAACGTGAATCCAAAGAAAACGTCTTTTGCCCCTCAGTTATCTTCCGTTTGAAACTAACGACGCCATCTTGTAAGTGTCTCAAATCATATGATGGTCGCGTGTAATCCGTGACGTCGATGACGTGTTGTCTTGTCACAATTATTTCTTATCCACTTGGCCACAAAGTAAATTCATAACGATTCTTTTACAACGAGCGCGGTAGCACAATTTCCTGTCCGCCGGGAAGGACGGGAGAAAGAAAGAAAGAAAGAAAGAAAGAAAGAAAGAAGAACTCTAACAAGCGTTGGATCTCGGCAACAGAAACGGGACATGTTGGCCATGTTGAGTGAGGGCAGAATACGCTGCGCAGAATTTATTGGTGAAGAAAACTGGAAAGCGCATTGAAAGCCGGCTTTAACGCGACAGGTCATAAGGGAATAAAGAATTGAATAGAATCAATCGAGCATGACGTGTGTTTCGTACTTTTGGTCTTTCTCACACAAAAATTAAAGGCCACATTTCAATTTCATGTTTTCAGAATCTTGTTTTCATTCATCTCCCCCCCGCCCCTCCCCCTCTCTCCTCTCTACGCCCCCCCCCTCTCTCTTCTCTCTCCTCTCTCTCTCTCTCTCAATTATGTACAGTCAATTGAAATCTTTTATGGTCGGAATACTTTGTCATTTCTTATGTATTGTTTGTTCGGTATTATCTATCTTCTATCTATCTATCTATCTATGCTTTAGTCTAATCACAATCTGAGTGTTATAGATATATATATATCATCGGAATGAAATAATACGTATAAAAAATACCAAGTTCATTGATAGATGTGAACAGATTAGCTATATAGGTACAAAATGAGTTATATGGTATATTAGGAAGCGCGTGGTGTAAATGGTTAAAAGTCACGGGAAATGGACTCGTCGCCCCGAGTTCAAATTCTGGACGTGGTAATTGCATTTCACTTAGCGCTAATACCCTGGGAAAGTATGAATCTACTCTCCCCCAGCTATGGGCAATAGTAGGGTAGACTGGACTCTTTAACCTTGGTTTAGGCAACTCTAATTCAAACCTATTAAAACTCCGCTTAAGAAATTGACCTTGTGGTCGCATCCTGCGGAGGGGTTGGTAATATATATATGGATATATAGGGAAATATCTTAGATAGATACATATGGAAAATCATATATATATATATATATATATATATATATATATATATATTAAAATGCTTATATATGGTATTTGTGGAAAGGTGAAAATGGTCAACATGATTAGTTGATGCAGATTCACAATTATATAAGCAGCGATATAACAAATATAAGTGCTCAATACGTTGGGTATAGCAAATTCATTATGATAATGTTGTTTATCACAAAAAATACACACGTGCAATCAAACTGTAATTAATCAATATCTTGATTAATCCAGTGGATTTAACCTGAAGACCCTTATGGTGAAACTCGAGTAGGTTATTTACTGTGTAAACATTATCAAATCAAGATGCTTAGATAGATGATGAATATGAAACAGAATGAGATATATAGTAAAGATAGTTAGTGATCATTATATATATCTATATATATATATTATATATATATATTATATATATAGATATATAAATTTGAAAAAACAAGTGTTCAAAAGTAGGAAGATTTATTTATCGACGCTTAAACGTTCGGTTTCTTTAAACCTTCATCAAGATATATCATGGGGAAATAATTGATGGATGTTTTATAGACATAAATTTTTCTTTAATTTTTTAAATTTTTAAATTTTTTTCTCCTGTCATCTATAAAACATCCATCAATTTCTTCACCCCATGATACATCCTGATGAAGGTTTAAATGAAACCGAAAACGTTTAAGCGTCGAGGAATAAATTCATCTTATTTTTGGAACACTTGTTTTTTTTTCAAATTCTTAATATTGTCGGATTTATTTCCATATTTACTCCCATATATATATATAATATATATATATATATATATATATATATATATATATATAGAGAGAGAGAGAGGAGGAGAGGGGGGGGGGGAGAAAGATTAAGATAGATAGATAGATAGATAAAAACTTAATATACAATAGATACAAGAGAAAACAGGTAAATAGAGAGTTATGACAAAATGAGATGGATAGAGGAGGTAAATGTGAAGACACACACAAGCGCGCGGACACACACACACACACAACAACGCACACGCACACACATACACAGACAGCAGAGAAGACAGACAGACACGCAATATATATATATATGTAGGAAGTGCGTGGGGTAATGGTTAAAGTCAAAGGAAATGGACTCACCCCGAGTTCAAATCCTGGACGTGCTAATTGCATTTCACTTAGCGCTAATACCCTTGGGAAAGATATGAATTCTACTCTCCCTCCAGCTATGGGTAAAATAGTAGGGCAGATTGGGTCGTTAACATTGGTTAGGCAACCAGTCTAGGAAAAGGAAAACTCTGAATTCAAACCTGTTAAAATCCGCTTAAGAATTGACCTGTGTCCCATCCTGCTCGTGCGGAGAGTTTGGTATAAATATATATATATATATTATAATATAATATATATATATAGAGAGAGAGAGAGAGAGAGTGAGAGAGTGAGAGAGAGAGAGAGGGAGTGAGTGGGTGAGAGAGAGCCGGCTTTTATCCACCCACCCACCGATGTAATGAAACTGGATTAGTTAGATGGGTACAACATTATATATATTATATATAATATATAGTATATATATATATAGAGAGAGAAGAGAGCAGACAGAGGAGAGAGAGAGAGGAAGAGATAGTTAGAGAGATAACTTGTAAGAGGTGATAACAAATAAATAGTGATTGCTAAATTGTTTCTCTTTAAGGACATCCATTTTATTCTTATTGCTGATAAATGCGTAAAATCGTTGATCTACCTAAAAATATTGGGGAAGTGTTACCTACCTTGAGGGTCTCTTTGCTGAGTTTGACCTTGGGAAGCAGAGGTCTGTTGGAAGGATATGCAGGATTGGGCTCTTATATTCGCCAAATGGAGTTGACTTCCAGGGAGACTCTGAAAAAACATCAAAATGACGCGAATGAAACTTTTCGGAGGTGAGATAAAATAAAAAACAAAACAAAAAACAAAACAAAAAACAAACAGAAACAGGAATTTTGAGAAATATATATATATATATAATATATATATATATATATTATATATAATAATATGTTAAATACTCACGCCGCAAAAAAGAATATTTGACGAATATTTCAAACTGTTCATTTTTTCAACGTTCTTTTTTTCTCAGACTTCAAATTTTAAACAGACCGATACAAGGACTATTACTCGCCTTTCTCCTTATTCTGAGATAAAAAAAAAATTTTTTTATATCACCTTCCACATACCAACAAAAGCCCCTGAAGATGGATCTAATTAATAGATCGAAACACTGCATGGGCGTCGGTCAATAAAACTCCACCACTTAACTGTGTTTTTTTTTAAATTTTTATTATACAACATACCGTCCGGATTCACTTCCTTTTATTCACACACAAACACACACACACAAGAACACACACACATACACACACACACACACATATATATATATATATATATATATATATATATATATTAATATATTTATATATATATATATATAATCAAGTTTATTTTCTATAATTTATCGAATTTTATCGATACATGCATTTATAATTGCCTTTCAAGCAAAAATATAAATAATAATTATTCAACATTGCTTTCTAAAAACAAACATCCAAAAATCTTATTTCACTTCGCCGAGACTTAACGGCCGGGTTTGTTTACTAAATAAACGTCTACTTGCCTGCTATGGCAGGGGCGTGTAATAGTTTCCCTTGACAAGGTTAATTTCGCAGGATTGTCGCTATGTACCGGCGGCCGAACGGAATATGGTCTCTGACTATGCCTGTGATTCCCGGTTTCGATTCCTGTCGGAGGAGAGTCGTTTAGTATACATCGCTGAAGAGACTTAAAAAGTCGAAACAGTCCTGTACGGTGTTCTGCATGGCGAGCCATCCTTTGCGGGATTTACTTGTCAAGTATTTTTCTATAATTATCGAATTTTATACGAATACATGCATTATTAATTGCCTTCAAGCAAAAATATAAATAATAATTATATTATATATATATATAGTTGACTGAAGTGACAAATAAAAAGTTTTAGCTTTTATCATTTATTTGGGAATGATAATACTACAATGGTTTCCTGGCTAAAGCATCAAGGTAAACGAAATAGTTTTTTTTTAAATGACAGAAATAGTGTAAATGGTCAAATGTGTGCGTTTTTTAACTGTATTCTCGTGTTGCATGTTTACGTGTTTACGTGATAGTCGAATGCTCTTTTTGTTTGTACGTGTGCGTATTTTTGTTTTGTGTAATGTGTATGATGTTATTGGCGCGTGCGCGTGGAAATGCGTGAAGGCTGTGATGATATGATATGACTAACATATATGCAGAACTGATTTATACCATATATATACTATATATATATATATATATATAATATTTTATATATATATTATTATATATAAATCAGTTTCTGCATATATGTTAGTCAAGTAATTGCGTAACACTCAATTTATATGCGTATATTAGCACACACACACACACACACACACACACGCATATATGTATAATCATTTTTTTATGTAAATCTCTCTCTCTCTCCTCTCTCTCTCTTCTCTCTCTCTATATATTATATATATATATAATAGTATATATATATATTATGGCGTGTTGCGTGTGTTTACATTATATATTTATTGGGAAAATATTTTTGCTTCTTATTCTAAGCATGAAATGAGTAAAATAAACGAGAAACTGAGTTAGATATTATGTTCCACTAATTTCCTGATATTTCGAAAAATCCCGTCTTTTCTTTTTACAAAGGTTTATGCACAATTCTCACAATGCTGAAATAAATGGTACAGGAAGTTAAAGGAATACATAAAGTGCATGAAATAAGTGTGCATTTTTGTATATGCAGTGTGCGCTCGTAATGTATGTGTGTGTGTGTGTTGTGTTTGTGTGTGTGTATGTATGTATGTGTTGTTTGTGTGTGTGTGTGGTGTGTGTGTGTATCTTCTAATTCTGAAGAATGGTAGAATGAAAGATAAGTTGGAATGAATGAAATAAAAAAAAGCATCTCTCTCGGTTATATATGTCTTTCGAGAACATGTATATATATTATATATATATGTGTGTGTGTGTGTGTGGTTGTGTATGTGTGTGTGGTGTGTGTGCTTGTACGCATGCGCCTGTCTGCCCGCAATGTTTTCGGCACGTAAGCCTTCCTCTTTACGTCAGACTTTTTGTAAGTGTACACAACTCTTAACTACACACGTATGTGTTTATATATATATGTACATCTGTGGATGTGCAATTTACCAATGGCTGCCAACCTCGTAGAGCAATCTCTTGAAGGTTTTGACGTCAGAACAATGGCGGGTATAGTAAGGAAGAGCACCTTGGCAGGAGTAAGTGGGTATTGAATGGGTGTTTTGGATAAAACAAAGGAAAAAAAAAAAAACAAGACAAAAAAGATTATATCATTGTGAGGGTATTTACTCCCCGGAGTCTGGCAGGTGTTGGAGAATGAGGGTAATAGTCACGTTTGGCTTGTTTAAACGGCATATCAACCACTTTTGGGTTATCACTGCCTAAAATCGTTTCTTTTTGCAAATGTTTTGTTTATAATCATAACTATTTATATTTTCAATGATACATTGCAATTGTTTTAAGTTGCAAGTTATTGTCCCAGTCATTTTGTTTTTACATCTATGGTTTCAAGTATTCCTATCTAATACTAATAATTTTGCTCCACAATTATTTGTTTTCTAGCTGCTATTGATGCAACAGCTGCTTCTGTTGCTGCTGCTGCGCTGCTGTGCTGCTAATAATAATAATATAATAAATAATAATAATAATAATTTGGAAAGTTAGGATCTCAAAGGAGAATTGAAACCACTTTAGAACACTGCACTGCTGCAATCTGCCAGAAAATACTCAGAAGAGTCCTGGAGACCTGAGAAGACTTGCTGTCACTCAGACTCCAGTGAAAAACCATCAGCTAACACTGATGTGAAAACTCAAAAAGGAGCAAATAAATAATAATAATAATAATAATAATATAATGAAAGATGAATAAATATCTGGACCTTGCCAGAGAATTGAAAAAGCTGTGGAACATGAGAGTGAAAAGTGATACCAATTGTAGTTGGTGCACTTGGAACGGTCCCAATAAACTTGGAATAAATTTTCTTGTTGTGGAGAATGAGGGTATAAGTCACGTAAGAATGGTTTGGCTTGTTTTAACGGCAATCAACCTCTTATGGGTTATCACTGCTAAAAATCGTTCTTTTGCAAATGTTTGTTTATAACCATCATCATCATTATCATCAACAATCAGGTCGCGCTGTTGGAACGGATATCCATGACAAATCTCTATCCATCCGTCCCCATCGCTCATCATTCTCGCGGGGTCATTGTTGCAGCATATCCTGCATCCGCACATAGCTGATCAAATGTATGTCTTTGCTGGTCAGCCACACTGGCATATCCATGTGCTGGCTTCTAACGGAGGACGTGTCGCTTATGAGTTCGTCCTTGGCTTCTCCAGCAGTGTCCGCCGCGTGTCTTGTCGTCTTACTCGGATGGTTTGGGTGATATGTGGCATGTGGCCGTACAGCTTAACTATTTATATTTTCAATGATACATTGCAATTGTTTTTAAGTTTGCAAGTTATTTGTCCACAATCATTAGTTTTTACATCTATGGTTTCAAGTATTCCTATCTAATACGTAATAATTTTGCTCACAATTATTTGTTTTCCTAGCTGCTACTGATGCACAGCTGCTTCTGTTGTTGTTGTTTGCTACTGCTGCTGCTAATATATAATTATAATAATAATAATGATGATGATAATATAATAATAATAATATAATAATAATAATAATAATAATAATAATAATGAAAAGATGGATAAATACCTGGACCTTACCGAGAGAATTGAAAAAGCTGTGGATATGAGAGTGAAGTGATACCAATTGTAGTTGGTTGCACTTGGAACGGTACCAATAACTTGAAAAAAGACTGGGAAGGATCTGAAATCAGAGGAAGAATAGAGACCATCCAAGACTACTTCACTGCTGCAATCGGCTAGAATACTCAGAAGTGTCCTGGAGCCTGATGGAGACTTGTGTCACTCAGACTCCCAGTGAAATACCATCAGCTAATGCGTTGAGGTGAAAAACTCAAAAGGAGGGAAATAATAATAATAATAACTAATAATAATAATAATAATAATAATAATTTCTAAAACTGCCAAAAAACAATGCCTGCTATTTTCATATCAATAAAGGTAGAAATACGCCCCTTAACTGACCAACAACAGAATCTTTCCTTATCCCAATGTTTATCCCATGTTTGACATCGTGTTTTACTAACCAAAACTCTACATGATAATGTTCGAAGCTGATTTAAAGGCAAACAAGCTCTCTCAAACTTCTGAAATCAGACTACCGCTACTCAGCTTTTTCCTTCCTGATTCTTCTCTTTAAATATTCCAAAATCTAAAATGACCCTGAAAAAATATAGTTAGATTGAATGAACGAGAAATAGATAGGTCAGGAATCAGACCTTAATAAGCTAAAGTAATTAATCAATTATGATAGATAGATAGATAGTATTATATAGACTCTTAGGTTGTATACCGTATTTTGTTACATACCCCATTGTTGAGGTATATAACGCAAGGGAAAAGTTCATATTATTGAGAGGACCAGAGAGAGAGAGAGATGAGAGAGAGAGAGTCGAAGAGAGAGAGACGCAGAAGAGAGAGAGAGAGAGAGGAGAGAGAGAAGANAGAAGGAGCAGAAAATTAAAATAAAGGATCAAAGGAAGAAGCGAAAGAAAGAAGGAAAAAAATTGAAGAAAGAAAGAAAGAAAGAAAATTGAAGAAAAGAAGAAGGAACGAAGAAAGAAGGAAAAAAAATTGAAGAAAAGAAAGAAAGAAAGAAAAAAGAAAAAAAAAAAAAAAAGAAGAAGAGAAAGAAAGAAGAGAAAATTGAAAAAGGAAACGAAGAAAAAGAAAGAAAAATGGAAAAAAAAACGAAGAAAAGAAAGAAAAGGAAGAAAGAAAGAAAAGAAAAGAAAGAATAAAATGATAAGGAAGAAAAAAAGAAAGAAGAAAAAGAAAAAAAAGAAAGAAGAAAGAAAAGAAAAAGAAAAATAAAGAAGAAAGAAAAGAAGAAAGAAAGAAGAGAAAAGAAAGAAAAGAAAGAAGAAAAAAAAAAGAAAAAGAAAGAAAAGAAAGAAAAAAAAAAAGAAAGAAAGAAGAAAAAAGAAGAAAGAAAGAAGAAAAAAGAAAGAAAAAAGTATAAAGGAACGAAGGAAGAAAGAAAGAAGAAATTGAAGGAAGAAAGAAAGAAAGAAAGAAAGAAAAAATTGAATAAAGGAAGGGAGGAAGGAAGAAAGAAGAAATTTGATAAAGGAACGAAGGAAAAAAAGAAAGAAAGAAAAAAATTGAAGAAAGAAGGAAAGAAAAATTGAATAAAGGAAGAAGGGAAGAAAGAAAAAAGAATAAAATGTATAAAGGAACGAAGGAAGAAGAAAGAAAGAAAGAAGAAATTGAAGGAAGAAAGAAAAAATTGAAAAAAAAAAGAAAGAAAGAAAGAAAGAAAGAAAAGATAAAGGAAGAAAGAAAGAAAGAAAAAAGAAAAAAAAATTGAATAAAGGAACGAAGGAAGAAAGAAAGAAGAAATTGAGTAAAGGAACGAAGGAAGAACGAAAGAAAGAAGGAAAAAATTGAAGAAAGTAAATTGAATAAAGGAAGAAAGGAAGAAAGAAAGAGAAATGAATAAAGGAACGGAGAAAGAAAGACAGAAGAAAGTAGAAATTGAATAAAGGACGAAGAAAGAAGACAGACAGAAAGAAAAAAGAAAGAAAGAAGAAATTGAATAAAGGAACAAAGGAAGGAAAAAGAAAGTGGAAGTTGAATAAAGGAACAAAGACAGAAAGAGGGAAGAAAGAGAGTGAACGGACAATAACTAAATAAGTAAAGAAAGAAGAAAGAAAAGAAGAAAGAAAGAAAGAAAAGAAAGTAGAAAGAAAGAAAGAAAGAAGAAAGAAGAAAGAAAAGAATAAAGGAAGAAGAAAGAAAGACAGAAAGAAAGAAAGAAGAAAGAAGAAAAAGAAAGAAAGAAAGAAAGAAAGAAAGAAAGAAAGAAAGTAGAAATTGAATAAAGGAACGAAGAAAGAAAGACAGAAAGAAAGAAGAAAGAAAGAAAGAAAAAAAGAAAGAAAGAAAGAAAGTAGAAATTGAATAAAGAACGAAGAGAAGAAAGAAAGACAGAAGAAAGAAAGAAAGAAGTTGAAGAAAGAAAGAAAGAAGAAAGAAAGAAAGAAAGGAAATTGAATAAAGGAACAAAGACAGAAAGAGGAAGAAAGAGTGAACGGTCAATAACTAAATAAGTAAGAAAGAAAGAAAGAAAGAAAGAAAGAAAGAAAAAGAAAGAAAAAAGAATAAATTGATAAAGAACGAAGAAAGAAAGAAAGAAAGAAAGTAAGAAGAAGAAAGAAAGAAAGAAAGAAAGAAGAAAATTGAATAAAGGAACAAAGACAGAAAGAGGAAGAAAGAGTGAACGGTCAATAACTAAATAAGTAAAGAAAGAAAGAAAGAAAGAAAGAAAGAACGTAAGAAAGAAAGGAAGGGAACAACAAAAAAAGCGGAAAAATAAAAAAAATAAACGGGCAATAATTAAGTAAAGAAAGAAAGAACGAAAAAGAAAAAAAAAGAAAAAATAATGAACAAATAAATAAAAAATAAAATAAATTGAATAAAAAATAAAACAAAAAAAACAAAAAAAAATGATGTGGAACGTAAAGACCGATCGAAGTGAATAAATAAGAGTTCAAATTTATGCGTGCGTACACATACACATACACATACACACACGCGCGTACACGTGTGTAGTCGCACGTGTGTAAGTGTTGTGTGTCCGTTCATCAGGGCGAAACACAAGAGGTGGACTGTTTGCTGGTGATGGTGGGGGGAAGTTACAACTGACCTTTCATTCACGGACATCACACAAAGGTCACACCTTGGATTTAGTTTCGACAATTCGACATTCTCTGAACAACTTGCACACCGGAAGTTCGAAGCGGCATGTGTTTGCATGTGCGCGTCTCTTGATCTCTCGCTCTGTCCAACTGATTTCCTTCTCATCCGCCGTTTCCACCAGCATCCCCCCTCCTCCTCCTCCTCCTCCTCAACAACCACAACCCTTAACCACCCCCCCCCACCCCCAACCACACACAAACAAACAAAAGGAAAAAATACACATCCTCTCAAAGTGATGTTTATTATTATTATTATTATTATTATTATTATTATTGTTGTTGTTGTTGTTGTTGTTGTTGTTTTTTGTTTGTTTGTTTATTTGCTTGTTTGTTTTAGTCTTCCCCCTCATTTTCTTCTTTTTTTCTAATTATCATTTCTTGATTCTTATTTTCCTTCAGTTATTGTTTTTTTTTCTTCTAATATTCATCACATTTGCACAACTATTATTTCTTCTTCTTCTTCTTCTTCTTCTTCTTCTTCTTATTATTATTATTATTATTATTATTATTATTATTATTATTATTATTATTCACTCCTTTTGAGTTTTCACTCCAGTGTTAGCTGATGGTATTTCACTGGAGTCTGAGTGACAGCAAGTCTCTTCAGGTCTCCAGGGCTCTTCTGGGTATTCTGGCAGATTACAGCAGTGCAGTGTTCTGAATGGTTTCAATCCTTCCTCTGATATCCAAATTTTCCAAACCCTTTTCCAATCCTTTTCGGACCGTTCCAAGTGCACCAACTGCAATTGGTATCTTTCATGTTCCATAACTTTTTCAGTTCTCTGGCAAGGTCCAGATATTTGTCCATTTTTTCATTTTCCTTTAGCTTCACCCTGTGATCTGCTGGCACTGCAAAATCCACCAGTTGACAAGTTCTTTCCTTTTTTGTTTATCTATTATTATTATTATCATTATTATTAGTAGTAGTAGTAGTTTTTTCACACCTGCTGTAGCTGGTGGTTCACTGGAGGCTGATTGACAGCAAGTCTCCTCATGTCTCCAGGACTCTTCTGAGTATTCTAGCCGATCCTAACAATGGTGTATTTTGGATGGTCACGATTCTTTTTCTGATTTCCAGTTCACCCAAATTCTTTTCCAGAGCTTTGGGGACCGTTCCAAGGGCACCAATTATAATTGGTACGACATTCACCTTCATGTATTATTCTTATTCTTATTCTTATTTTATCTTACAGTAAACATAGGATGTTGTACTTTTAACTAAGTAAAGTACTTACTATCTTGCATAAGATATTTGTGCAATGCAAACGAGCTAATTTCAACCATCATCATCATCATCATCATCATTGCCACAACTACACCACCACCACATTTTATTTGGTTAATTAACAACTAAAAGTACTTTACAATCTTTAATAAGTCAGTATGAAAATGCATTTTGAGTTTTTTTTACATCAGCGTTAGCTGATGGTATTTCACTGGAATCAGAGTGACAATAAGTCTCCTCAGGTCACCAGGACTCTTCTGAGTATCCTAGCCGGTTGCAGCAATGCAGTAGTCTGATTTAATGATTTCAATGATTTCAATGATTTCCAGATCCTCTAGTCTTTTTTCCGAGTTTTTTTTTTTTGGACCGTTCCAAGTGTACCAACTACAATTGGTATCACTTTGACTTTCATATTCCATAGCTTTTTTTTTAATTCTGTGGCAAGGTCCAAGTATTTGTCCATCTTTTCGTTTTCCTTCATCTGCACCCTGTTATCAGCTGGAACCGCAAAGTCCACCAGTTGACAAATTCCTTCCTTTTTTGTTGATCAACACTAGGTCTGGTCTTCTGGCTGGGATAGGGTGATCCGTCTTTCTTTCAAACTCCTTAAGAATTTCATGTATTTCATTCTCATGAACAGATTTTAATATAATCATTTCATATTTTAATTTAAAAAATAATGAATGGAAATTAAATTACTTTCAATTTGTCTAGTGATAGTCGATAAACACATTTTATTTGAAAAATTAATTGAAGATTATATATTTTTATAAATATAAGTTGCAAAATAATCTTATTTCACTTACCAGATTCATATTAGAAGTAAGAGGAAACCTAATAATCTATTTATGTGGTGTTTGTAAAAGAAATGTAAATCAGATATTGCTGTGAAAATAACTTAAAATAAAGTTTTTAAAATATTAAGAAAACTAAAATATAAGAATTACTAAGTAGGTTCAATTGTCTATATTGAAGATATTTAAAAGAAGGTGAAAACGGAAATAGGGTCTTCCGGTTAGATCGAGGCAAGGAGAAGACGAAAAGAGTAACAAAGGACTTTTTCCGGGTAAAACGAACAAAGAAGAATGGGTAAAAATAAGTTCTGAAATAGATTTGTCCGCTGATAAAGATAGCAAAAGATAGCGCGTAGGCGTTTGATATATATAAAAGGAAGGCAGGGATCCCAGGTCAGAGAGAGTCAGACAGCGGACGGCGAACAGAACACAAGGAGCGACTGTCGATACGGTCCATCCCTGCCAGCGGGCAGTGAGGTTCGTCCACCCCTTCCACGTCCCCAGCGCCAGTCATCCCAACAGTAGTAGTAGTCATCGTCAACCCTCGGGCATTCCTATTGTCACGCTCGCCACACACCACCGAAGGGGGGGGAATAAAGTTAACTCCTACTATACCCATGTGTTGTAGATCTCATTAAGCGACTACTACATATATCGGCTAGGAAGTGACGATACTCGCTACGTATGCAGATACACGAAGTAGGGCCGTGAATTTGATGCCAGTGTAAGGCTCCATGAGAATACTTGAAGATACAACTCCGACAAGGGTTGATAGACAAAACATTTAATAGGTATACAGCACATGGATATGACGAGATACATAAAGTACATAGATACATATACAAGAGTAGAGATATTTAGGTATGAAAGAGATACCTAAATGTACATAAAAACGTAGTTACAGATACATGACTAAAGGATAGTCATATATCGTATAAGAGACTTATTAGCAGTGAGTGGCCGGTGTTAAGGGCCGAAGCCCCAACGAGAAGGGGGTAGATCTAAGTCTAACCCATAGAGTCTCGTAGCGAGGAAAAAGGTAGAAAAGAGGAAGAGATATTTAAAACAGCCGCTTAAATACACGAGGCCCCTAGCGGGAACCAGCGACACTAAACGGGCAGACAACTCCCCAGGCAAATACGAAAATAATGCCCACACCAGTATATAACACAATGTTTTATTTCTGCCTTTTAATTTCTTCCTTTTAATTTCTAGTTTTTTGTAAAGAGTTTGTTAATGATTCGCACCGATGAGGCAGGTCTTATTTTTCGTTTGTTTCTAGTGAACATTCTTGAAAGAGCAAGTTTTTGATGTTCTGTTGTAGAGACACGTTTGGTTCTTAAAGTTTGGAATGGTTTTAAGCCATGGAGCTTAGCGTCCATGGCTGTCCAACAATAGATGCAGGGAATTTGGCACTTTGATGTGAGGCAAAAGGGCAAATTTAACGGGCGATTAAGAACTTTGGAAATATGTCCATTCAAAGACTTTGCACCTTTTGCAGATATAATCCCATACTGGTCAAATTCTCTTAGATAAAGATCAGGAATAAAGTTCTTTGAGTGAGGAGGATTAAGATAATAATGATGATGCGGAGGAGGGGATTAAGATGAGGATTATGATGATGAGAAGGAGGAGGAGGAGAAGGAGAATGATGATGATGATGATGATGATGATGATGATTAAAAGGGTAAAAATATTTTTTTTAAAGAAAATCTAGGAGTGACGAGAAATATTACCAAAGAAGTAAAAAGAGAAGAAAGAATAATTGCTGGAGAAGAAGAGAAGGAAAAAGGAAAACATTATTGGATAATAATAATAATAATAATAATAATAATAATAATAATAATAATAATAATAATAATGAATTAATACCTGGGCTGTCCCCATTATAAGATACTCAGGACCATTCTTAAAATGGACAAAAGAAGAACTCAGACAGATAGACCAAAGGACGAGAAAATTAATGACCATGCACAAGGCTCTCCACCCTAGAGATGATAGAGATAGATTGTATGTGTCAAGAAAGGAAGGGGGAAGAGGTCTTGCCAACATAGAGGAATGCGTAGAAACCACAATCCAACAACTTGAAGATTACACAAGGAAGAGCAAAGACAAATTACTTATGGCGGCCAACAATAGTAGAAACGGCAGATGGACAAACAGAAAAACGACAAAAACTAGAAAACAAAAATGGGAAGAAAAACAATTATATGGACTCTTCAAACGACAAATAGATGAGGTTGCACATGGAAAGACATGGACATGGTTAAGAAAGGGAAACCTCAAAAGAGAAACAGAATCACTTATAATTACTGCACAAATAATGCCATAAGGACAAACTACATCAAAGCGAAAATTGATAAGACCCAACAAAATAGTAAATGTAGACTTTGCGGTAATAGAGATGAGACTGTAAACCATATACTCTGCGAATGTAGCAAACTAGCACAACGAGAATACAAAACTAGACACGACTGGGTTGGGAAGGTGATCCACTGGGAATTATGCAAAAAATTAAATTTTGACCATACAACAAAATGGTATACGCATAAACCAGAATCTGTTCTTGAGAACGAAACGTATAACATTCTCTGGGATTTTTAAATAAAAACGGATCACCTTATCCCAGCAAGAAGACCAGACCTAGTGTTGATTAACAAAAAAGAAATAACTTGTCAGCTGGTGGATTTTGCAGTGCCAGCAGATCACAGGGTGAAGCTAAAGGAAAATGAAAAAATAGACAAATATCTGGACCTTGCTAGAGAACTAAAAAAGTTATGAGATATGAAAGTCAAAGTTCTACCAATTGTAGTTGGTGCACTTGGAACGGTCCCAAAAGGATTGGAAAAGGGTTTGGAAAGTCTGGAAATCAGAGGAAGGATTTATACCATTCAGAACACTGCACTGCTGCAATCTGCCAGAATACTCAAAAGAATCCTGGAGACCTGAGGGGACTTGCTGTCACTCAGACTCCAGTGAAAGACCATCAGCTAATGCTGATGTGAAAACTCAAAAAGAAATAATAATAATAATAATAATAATAAATAATAATAATAATTACCAGCAGGACCTGTTGAGTTATTACAACGTTCAATATGTAAAATGTATAATAATCTTGATTTAACTCTCTCGTAATCTTTTTCTTTCTTTTCTCTTTTCATCTTTTCATTATGTTCAATTAAAACAGATTACTGTGATCGCTTCCGCGCATTCACCACTCTCTCTATCTTTCCATTACTTTCTTTCTTTCTTTCTTTCTTTCTTATCATATTTTTTTAGTGTAACACCTAATGATACCCGTTTTGATTGCATAATATTTCACTAGATTATTTTAAAAATTGATATCTGATATTCTTGTTTTAGAAGTAAATTAAAGTTTTATACAAAATGGTTAGGGTGTACTTATTTATGGGTGATGGTTGGTTGTTTTGTTTTTTTTAGTTTTACTCCATATCAATTCACTTTTGGGTCATCTGATGCTGAATCCAGTTAATTTGATAAACAAAGTACACAAGTTGCTTATATTAATGGCTATTTTTCTGACTTCCCACCAGTCCTGATTAACACAAGTTTTTTTTATTTTACGTGGAAAACCACGCACAAGCCGAAGTTCATAAAATGGCCATTGCAAAGAATGTGTGGTCCCATCGGCATTCCTCTTTTTATGCTTCTCAGACACCGGGCAATAAACCCGGCCCTGTCCCTTTTGGGTGATGGACAGGTGCTGCCTGGGGGACGCATCCTGGGACCACGTGATTCATTTTACCTTTCTCACCTGCCATGAGATCTTGGGAGCGTAGAGTACCCATTCATTGTCACTATTCTCAGGTCTACTCTAACATGGAGTGGTGGTAGTATCTATTAGGATCCCAACTGTGGGTCAAGTAGGTCTGATTGTAAAATATTTATTGGCCAACTCTTGCATTAAACTCATCAAGGAGGAGGATTTTGTCTTCATGGGTAATGGTTTGGAATAACGTGTGGATCTCTGAGTAAAACCGGTCCTTTGATTCTTTGAATGCGGAGGAATAATCAAAAGACCGGTTTTACCCACAGTTCCATACTTTATTCCAAACCATTCCTCATGAAGACAAAATCATCCTCCATGGTGATTTTAATGCAAGAGTTGGCAAAAGTCACCTTCTTTGGGAATGGAAAACCCAATTAAATGGTCACCCAATTAAGTATTAAACAGGCTCATTGTTGCTGAACATCGGTTATCTAGCGGAAATCTATGATTTCAGTTTTATGGCTGATACTACGTATGTGATGGGAACAGATATCAAATATTGAACTTCTATGTTTTTTATTAGTTTTGTTTTTTTATTTTTTTCATTTTTTTTTTTTTGTTTTCTTTCTGTAAAATATCTTGTAGCCCGGGGATGTCAATATAAACTTTGACAAACTTAACAATTATTTTTCCAAAATTTATGTCAAAAAGAAAAAAAAAAATTCTCAAAAAAAAAAAAAAAGCCTGTCAAAGAAGAAAAAAAATAAGAAAGAATCGGCCATTTTCTGTGTTTGCAGTCATTAAAACCTGCTCTTTTGTTGTGTTCTTTTGCAGAATATCATTGCGACGCCGGCGGCATTGCTTTTCTTGGAGATTATAAGAGAAGAATTCAAAGTAAGTCATGCCGGCGAAATGTTTTTCATTTCATTCTGTTTCGTTTCGCTTTGTGTTGATTTCGTCTTTTGTGATCTACTTATTTTATGTCGTTCGCGGAATTCTCACTCTGACATGACACTCTCTCAAAATACAGCAACTTATTTTTAGTTTTAAATGGACTTTCAATTTTCATCATTTAAAGTCTGCAAGAATCTCGGCGGGAAACCTACCAAACTTCTTTTCACATTTTCTTCTTCTTCTTCTTCTTCTTCTTGCCATCACTCTTCTTCTCTTCTTCTTCTTCTTCTTCTTCTTCTTCTTCTTCTTCTTTGTGTCAGTGTGTAGGGAGATTCCTATTGTATCACTTACCAACAGAGCTACCCGGTGTTGCTCGGGATTTAAAAGTTAAAAATAAATCTCATCAGGTTAGCTCAGTCGGTAGAACGCTCGGCTAGAAACCACAAGGTTCCTAGTTCGATACCGACCCTCGCCAACTTAGCGTATGAGTAGCACAGGGATCTGTGCGGTAAAGTAAGGAGCTGATGGTAGGTGTGGCGCTCCTACTCAGACGCAAAAACAATCTCCTTGGTCTAGCGCTAGGAAAAGGGGATAGACTCCCTAACTGATTGGATGATACCGACTTTAGGCCACCCGACGACTTTAATCTTTTTTAATATTTATATATAGTTTGATGACAAATCATTTTTATATGTTTGTTTTATTATCCTTTATTCTTTATATATTCTTGTTTTTAAATGGTTTTTACTAGCAAAATAAAAAGACACCCTCGGGGCGATGTAAAAATAATTTTTTGAAAGATATTGCCTGAGGGGATGGGAGCTGAAAATTCAATGCCATAGAGTGTGTACCATAAGTATGTAAAATCGTCAAATTTATTAAAAGAGTAAAAAAGAAAGACAATTTGAAATGGAAACAGTTCCGATAACTTTAAATATTATATTAAAATAAAACAATCTATATATAAATATATAACGCCGGGCATCTATTTATTGAAACAATAAGGATTGTCTAACGTTGCATGCTCACATTTTCAGTATATCTATTCTATGTTATGACGTTGGATTATGTGTTGGGTAATGTGACGTAAGCAATGACGCAGTTTTTGTTACAGATAAAAACTGGAAGTGAATCTCTATTATTAATAGATTATTCTAGTTCTTATTTTTACCTTTTATTTGCCTTTTATTTGCTTTTTATTTATTTATCCTTTATTAATTTGTTTTATTTTCAAACATTTTTTCAATTAACTTTTTAATATATCATTGATTTATACCTTATTATATTTTCATTTATCTTCTCTCATGGAAAATTAGACGTAAAAGTTTTTGTTAAAACCCCCACTCGAACTCTATTGAACTTTAGTCTTTACTGGTCTATACCAATTTTCCTTTATAAAAGAACGTACGCTTGGTCGTCGTACAAACATACAGAATCTTTATATATATATATATATATATATATATGGTGATTGCCGCTTCTTGACAGAATAAGGCCATTTCTACAAGTAGTTCAGTTGAGAGCAGTTGTGAGTGCGCAGATGGCCCACGGGTCCAGCTTTTTTTATTTTTTTTTTTATTATTATGTACCCTGTCACACATGTGAGACCCTCGACATACAGGCCCTGCCACACAGGTCAGAGTTCAATGTAGGAAATGTTTGCATGGTGTCCGTCATGTGTTGCTTCAGAATGGAGGACTCTAGTCAACTTACCTCATACTTCTTACAGCTATCATCAGCCTGTCTTTCCATGAGGATGTGTATCCAGCCCACCCCCTTCTGTCAATTGGTCCTTATAGCTGAAACTGATTTCTGCAAGGGCATCGATGTCGGCCCCATATCGAAATGCGCCCCTGTCACAATACTAGTATGTAGTTTCCCAATCTCTCAAGATCGGGAGGTGTCCAGACATTCCAGGAGGCTATTGTTAGCGTTGTTTTGTGTTGTAGTGTTTTGTTTTCAGCCCAGCTAATGTGGACATCCGTCGAAGCGATGGTTTCTGTCCAGCTTGATAGCTGATCCGGCATTTGTTTAGGTTATCTTTCCTAGACACTCCTCAAATGGCTGGGTGAACAGTGTTAACCAAGGGGCTGTTATTCACCCGCAACCTCGCCGAGGCATGTTGCTAACCCGTCAGGCCTACACAACTCACCGTTCCTCCATAGCTCTGAGACTTGTAGAAATATCTGCACGTGTTTTGTTTTACATGTTGTGCGCTTGTGCGACACGCACCGCATGCTCTCCTTCCCCAAAGTCAAGTATCAGTGACAAGCCGAGGCATGATGACTGAGAGACTTTGGGGAACGCAGATGGATAATCTGACGAGATCTACGGGTCCACCACACCGGGAAAAAAAAAAAAAAAAAAAAAAAAGGTCGGATGTGAGCACGCCGAGTGTCCGATTCAAGTTTCTTTCTTTCCTGTCACACATGAACCTCTTTCTAGGTTTCCAATCGCATGCGACCGTATGTGATCGAGAATCCCAGCCCTCGACAGGCAGGCCCTGCCACACAGGTCAAACATGTGGTCAGTCCCAGATGTAAGAGACGTTTCCATGCTGTGTCATGTGCCGCATACGCAGAGGCCACTTTAGGATGGGGTGCTCGAGCTGCCTTACCTCAGTTCCATACAGCTACCATGAGGCTGCTTATACAAAAGAATGTGTACCCGGACCCCACCTCTGTCAATTGGTCCTCCTCGCTGAAGCGAACTTCCGCAGGCTCAAGATGTCTGCCCCATATCAAGGGTTCTTTGCCACAGCTCCAGTTCATTGTCCAGGGCCCCGGGAGATTGTAGCCCAGGTTTGTTGTAATGTTTTCTTGCTTTCATTCTATTAATGTGAACAGCCACCAGCCGCAGGCTACCGACCAGCTTGATATTTGCTCCTTCCCAGATATCTGGGTGGGCAGTCCTACCCAGGGGCTACTCAGTCACTCACGGATGTAGAAATATCTGCACATGGTGACATGTTGTGCGCTTGTGCAACACGCTCAACATGCTCTCCTTCCCGAATACTGGAATCAGTGACAAGCCGAGGCAAGATGACTGAAAGTATTTGGGGAGCGCAGGTGGATGATCTCTCGAGATCTACGGGTCCACCACACCGTGAGGAAAAAAAAAAAAAAAAAAAAAAGAAGTTTTTCCTAAGTTTTAACTTAGTTAAAGTCCACAGGTACAATTTTCTATTAGAAAATTGAGAGCTTATGAAATGGATGCAAATATTTTACAAACAAAATACACCGGCATTTAAGAAAATAAATTTTTACACTTAGCTTTCGTCAAAGAGCTGGCTATGGCATGACTTTGTGTCACTATAACTTTTGGCTGACTAACTTTCAACAACCAATGCTTAAATAGAGGAAGTGGGGGTACTGATTTAGGTTTTGGCCATTTTAACTTATTTGAGAGTGAGAGAGGGGTGAAATTGATTTTTTTTTTTTTAAATATATCCCTGTAAAAAACGGAATAAGTTAGGTACAAAATAATTAAATATCATTAATTTTACAACAAACAAGAATACACCATTTAAGAAAATACATTTTTACACTTAGCTTTCGTCAAAGAGCTGGCTATGGCATGACTTTGTGTCACTATAACTTTTGGCTGACTAACTTTCAACAACCAATGCTTAATATATATATATATATTATATATATATATATATATATATATATTAACAAAATTTTCGTACACTAATATAATATATATTATATATATATATATATATATATATATATATGTATATATATATATGTATATATGTAAACACACACATACATTTATATGTATACAGATATAGTCATACACACAACTCCCATGAACCCTCCCTCACATATATAAGAGCATTAAAAAATAACCCACCTCAAAGATATTCTTCACGGAACAAATGGACATGCTACTACTAACACACTCGTCTACCCGGATTTTAATAGCATGTCAAACCCTCAAAAACACTTCAATTTTTATAGTTCTACAATGCTCCCTTTCAAAAAATCTATAAACAATTTCTTCAAATAAGAAATCTTCTCCTGACGATGACCTAAGGTCGAAACTAGTTAAGAATAAACAACATATAAGAAATATTCCTGATTGTCTTATTACTTTTTGTTCATACTATATATATATATATATATATATATATATATATATATGGCAGTAAAATGTGGAAATAAATCCGACAGTATGTAGAAAATAGAAAAACAATGTACTCTAAAAACGATTATTGTGCAATTTTGATTTTTTAATTTATTCCATTCTCTTTTTCATCCTTTTCTTTCCACATTTTTTAACCTTTTTTTTCTTTTTTGATATTTTTTTATTTTTTTCCCTTTCTTTCTTTCTATTTTTCTTTCATTCTTTCTTTCTCAGTTTTGTCCCATTGTGTTATTTTTTCATTTAATTCGTCTTTTTCTCCTACTTTTTTTCTTTTTTACTTTTTTCTTTCGCATTTTTACTTTTTTCTTCTTTTGCTCTCTTTCTTTGTTGTATTCATATTTATGTGATCCCTTTCTTTCTATTTTTCTTTCTCTCTTCTCTCTATCTTGTTCTTTCATCTTTCTTTTTTTGTTTTACATCGTTTTTCTTTCTTTCCTTCACATCTCTATACTTTTCTGTTTTCTCTTTCTTTTTCTTTCCAGTTTTCTTCACTTTTCTATTTCTTTATTTCTTCTGTTCTTCTTTCTTTCTTTCTTCTTTCTTTCTTTCTTTTTCTTTCTTCTTCTTTCTTCCTTCTTTTCTTCTTTCTTTTTTCTTTCTTTCTTTCTTTCTTTCTTTCTGTTCCTTCTTTCGGTTTCCTTCTCCCTTTTTTCTTTTATTTCTTTTTCATCCATTTTTTTTCGTGTCTTCCTTTTTCTCATTCTTTCTAACAAATTGATAATAAAAACAGTGAAATATGTTTAACATATAACAATATTTGTTTTATTTATTCTCACTGACAGGGAATACAGTGGATGGTTTGGGATAGAATTCGACGGTGTGTATCATGTGTGTGGTCACACATGGGCCAAAGTCCTTGTCTGCTGACTCTCTACTTGTCAGTCCTTATTTAATACAGGGTAGAAAATGCTTATACCCTAAAAATGACTTAACTAGCCCAACCGTACCGACGCACGTATGTACAGTCCAAAACACCAGTCCAAAGTAACATAGTGTAATTACCATATACGGGTTCCCGCCAGTCCCTTACTGATCAAAAGGGAGCAACTTTATTTTTTTTATTTAGGCCCACCTAACACTTTTCAAAATATCTATTTTGAATATCAACATATTTTTGTTTATAATTTCATTATCATTTCAAATTGACAGCATCTTCATCACCCGGTAACACAAGAAAAAAGAAAGTAAGAAAATGTTCAGCTAATCATCCCCACCCGTCTGTGTACAGTGTGTGTGTGGGGGGGGGACAGAGTGAGGAATTCACATTGACAATGTCTTATTATCTTCTCCCCTCCCCCACCGCGAAATTTCCAGCCATTATGTAAAACTCTTAAAGGCACTTTTAGGCGCTTTTCCGTCACGTGCCAAACGTCACCACAGATTTTGTTTTACTAATATGAAAACAATTTGATACTAAGAGACACCTAATTGAAATTCTTTTACTCAGTATAAAGCCGAGAAGTCACAAACATTTTTTGTTTATGCCACACTAATTGAAAGAGTCTGAATATACAGCAATAATTCTCATAACTAAGTCAGATTGAATGCACTGAACTCCGGGAGCCGCAATTGCATCTATTATTATTATTATTATTATTATTATTATTATTATTATTATTATTATTACTCCTTTTGAGTTTTCACATCAGTGTTAGCTGATGGTCTTTCACTGGAGTCTGCATGACAGCAAGTCTCCTCGCGTCTCCAGGTCCCTCCTGAGTATTCTGGCAGATTGCAGCAGTGCAGTGTTCTGAATGGTTTCAATCCTTCCTCTGATATCCAAACTTTCCAGACCCTTTTCCAATCCTTTTGGGACCGTTCTAAGCGCATCAACTACAATTGGTATAACTTTCACTTTCATATTCCATAACTTTTTTCTCTGACAAGGTCCAGATATTTGGCCATTTTTTCATTTTCCTTTAGCTTCACCCTGTGATCTGCTGGCACTGCAAAATCCACCAGTTGACAAGTTCTTTCTTTTTTGTTTATCAACATTATTATTATTATTATTATTATTATTATTATTATTATTATTATGCGTTTTTCACACATGCCGTAGCTGGAGGTTCACTGGAGGCTGAGTGACAGCAAGTCTCCTCAGGTCTCCAGGACTCTTCTGAGTATCGTAACCGATCCCAACAATGCTGTAGTTTGGATAGTCTCGGTTCTTTTGATTACCAGTTCACCCAAATTCTTTTCCAGAGCTTTGGGGATCGTTCCAATGGTACCAACCACGATTGGTTCGACCTTCATCTTCATGTTCCAAAGATTCCTCAGTTCTGTCGCAAGGTCTAAGTATTTGTCTATCTTTTCGCTTTTTTTCATTTTCACTCGGAGGTCGGCTGGGTCGGCAAAATCCACGAGATGACAGGTTCTTCTTTATCTTGTCAATCGAGTGTTGTTCAAGTACACAAAGTATGACTGGTATCACCGACACCTTTATGTTCCACAGCTTTTTCAGCTATCTGGCAAGATCCAAGTATTTGCCCCTTTTTCCACTTTGTTTATTTGTACTCTGGCAAAAGATTACATTTTCTCGTTTGTTGTTATTGTTGTTGTTAATAATAATAACTAGCAAAAGTACCCGTTCCATGACCGGACTAAAAAAAAAAGTTGAGTTATCGTTAAATATTTTTGTTTAATTTGTTATTTTGTTTTTTAATTCGCTATAAAAAATAATTCAATGGATAAAAACACATACAAATTACATATTTAGAAAGATTATTTAATTTTCTTTCTAACCGAATAAATATTTGAAAGATTGACACGAGAAATTTCGTGCTAAACGGTTTATAATGCAATTTTGTTTACTAAAATTAAACTAAACTGCTGGTATCGGTAAAGCAGGCAGCGAGCAATATTTTATTATCAGCAGTAGCTGGCATACGGAAGTTTAGCAAATCAGTTGATTTTCGTTTAATTAATTATATTCTTTAATCAGTAAAAATCAATAACCAAATTTGTGTTGCATAGCGCCTTCTTTACCGGCACTAAATAGGTATATGTTATATACTGGTCTTTTCACTAAGCCAAATCTATATAACGTTATATACCTTTCTTACTTCTTACTCTGTCGTCTATTCTTCCGGTCGGCTTTGGTATTCTGATCGTCTATCATCTATCTTGGTCTGGTATATCTTCTACAGGTCTGGTCTTTCTTATATGGGGATTCCGGGTCTGGTTTCTGTTGGGGATCACTGCTTATCAGAAGCCTTGTGTCATTGTTAGTTTTTAGTAATAAACACAAGACTTCGATTTAGGTTGATGTTACTTTATTCATAAATCCCCAGACCAGACAATGCGCGCGGATCCTTACATCTTGCTAGCTCGGCTTATAACTTCTAACTGACTCTTACTTACTTAGTATCCTTAAACCGGAAGGGGGCTTTCTATGGGGTTTCCGGTTCTCACGGTTTATCCCCAGAAAGCAAGGTCAGAGTGAGGTCAAACGCTGTCACTCACTCTCAAGGCCATCAGCTGTACTGATCGCCATAATGATTCCTACAATACCTTAAAAATGTATTAGGGATCCAATTATTATGTAACATCTGGTATGTTTCTTATTTAGAAGAATATTAATGTGTATGCAGGATTTCGAATCTGAGTGACTTCTCTTTTCTGAGTTATAAGTCGACACGTACACACCAAACTTTATTTTATGTATAATAATAATAATAATAATAATAATAATAATAATAATAATAATGGAGATTCACTTCCGGTTTTTGTCTGTAACAACAATTACGTCACTGCTTACATCACATTACCCAAAATCGTTATAACATAGAATAAAATTTATTCTACGATTTTTGGCATGTTCAAATTTTGAGTGTATTTATTCAATAAATACACTCAAAATTTGAACATGCAAAATTAGACAGTCCTCATTGTTTTTTAAAACAAGTTTTAATAAATACATAACTGGTATTATATATCTATATATAGTTTGTTTTATTTTAATACATATTTAAAGTTTATATTTCAAATTGTTTTATTTTTTAATCCTTTAATGAATTTGATGATTTTACTTACTTAGGGTACAAACTCGCTGACATTGAATTTTTTACTCCCACCCCTCAGGCAATATGTTTCAAAAATCTATTTTTACATCGCCCGAGGGGGGGTTATTTTGTACTGTTAATAATAATTACTACTAGGACTGGTCTGTGAATCTTATGATGAGAGTGACGGCGATACCAAATTAAAAGATGCATAATTATTATAAAGATATAAATATATGTTTTGAACTGTTATGTTAGTGGACATATTTTTGATAGATAGAAAGATATTAAAAGAATTATACAACTCGCTCTTGATGAAGACCAAAAATGTATAAGAAAGTATCAAAAAGTTTTAAAAAATCCCAGCACTGTAGACCACGATGTTCACCGGATAAGATGTAGAAATCCTGGTATTTTTGTTTTTTCAAAAGACAATATGAAAAATGAATGGAAGTGACAGAATTCTGTTTCGACCCTTTATTGAAGATAAAGGGTCGAAACAGAATTCTGTCAGCGAATTTTAACATCATCTGTTTGTTTTTTCTAAATATTTATTTCACACTGTTGGATTCACTTCCATTCATTTTTCATATATATATATATATATATATATATATATATATCACCCTCTGCACGAGGTCAATTTCTTAAGCGAAGTTTAGTAGGTTTGAATTAAGAATTTTCATTTACTGGTTAGAAAGCACTGTTGGTTATACTACCTATCCATAGCTGGAGGGAGTATATTTGAATGCATACCATTCCAAAGTGTGTTAGCGCTGTGTGAAATACAAATTGCCTTGTTCCTGATTTGAACTTGTCTCGCCGTGTTCATTTCCAACGACACCACTCACTTCCATGTATATATTCATATACCTTCAATTTAAATAATGGAATATGACAACAACATAGAAAACCAAAACAACACAAAACGAATCCATAAATCTATAGCAGCCAGGCAAGTCACTAATTCTAGAATGTTCAATAAAGCCAAATTGGAATATGAAACAGCTAAAAAAATAAATAAATTGACTTATATCCAAAACAATAGCAATAACGAATCTAAACAAAGTCTTCTTGGTTATTTAGAATAAGAATGCACAGAAACCCAGCCCGAAGAAATCAACCCGAAGAAAACAACCCACAGAACCATCCCCGAGGAAATGACCGACGAATTAGCTGCAAGAAAAAATAAACAGAAAAACATTAACATCCTATCTCTGCCTGTCTGTGTTACATAATTATTAGATACCTAATATTTATGTGCAATAGTGTAGAAAACAAGATGGCGTTTTAAGTGCAGCTGACGGCCTTGAAGATTGGGTGACAAGCTTGATCTCAGTCCTAACCCTATCTTCTGGGGATAGCTGTGAGAACCGGTAGAGAGGACCCTCTCTTCCGGTTTAGATAGTAAGTAAGTTTCAGTTAGTTAGAAGAAGCAGCGAGCTCGAAGGGGTAAGTCGCGTTATACGCGTTGTCCCTCATCTGCGCAGATTGTCTGGTTGGGGATTTAAAAATAAAGTAAGATCAAAGTAAATCGGAGTCTTGTGTTATTACCTAAAAAACTAACAATGACATAGGGCTTCTGATAAAGAGAAATCCCCAATAGAAGACCAGACCCGAAGTCCCCAAGAGAAGTCCAGACCTTAGAAGATTCCAGACCTTAGAAGATTCCAAGATTAAGATTCCAGACCAAGACAAGATGTTATAAGATTCCAAAGACGGCCAGAAGAATAGAGTAAGAAAGAAGTAAGTAAAGAAGTAAAGTAGAAGGGTATACAACATATGTCTGTCTGTCTTTCTCTCCGCATTTATATAACCGATTAAAAGGGTATATATATATCACTCTGAACGATTTTCTCTAGGAGCCTTTCTCCACCGAAGAGTCTCGTTGATTGGTTATTGGGTGTCACGTGTTAGGAAAATAGAGCAATCAGAGAAGGAAGTCGTCGTGGTTTAATGGCTTTAAAGTGCTGAACTGCGACATTAGCAAATCCAAACTCCAGTCAGACTGTTTCTCATTTAATTTCGGACTAATGCCCTTGAGAAATGTATGAAACCCTTCATACAACCAGGTTCAAATCGTAAAGGACGGTTTAGCTCAGTCTGTAGAACATCCGACTCGGAACTAAAAGCTTCCCGGCTCGATACCGGACCTCGCCAACTCAGCCTAGTACAGAGATCTGTGTGGTAAAATGAGGAGCTGATGGTAGGTGTGGCACACACACATATCACACATGCACGCACGCACACACATGAAATAAGATACAATTACCATCCATCGTTGTAGTTTGTAAACAAAATGAAATTTAGAAAATGTATTTGAAAGGAAACAGAAATAAAACATGGTTCAATTCCGCCTACAGCAAAACTTGTAGACCAAATGTGGGGGAAGATATTTTTTTCAATTAATGTAAAAACACTTAGAAAAATCTGCAACACTTGCAAATTGTTTAATAAATGCCATTTGTAAATAAATTATTGTTGTATGAAATATATTACGAATATTATCAGTAGACACAATTTGAGAATGTTAAATAAAAACTATAACAGCCAAAACGCCAGAGGCAACTGCAGAAATAGAGAAAAATGCCCATTGAACGGTAATTGCTTGATTAATAATGTCATATATAAGACTACTGTGAGAAAGTAAATGTTAATAATACTAATTTATTAATAATGGAGATTCGCTTCCGGGTTTTGTCTGTAACAAAAACGACGTCACTGATTACGTCACACTACCAAAACGTCATAATGTAGAATAAATACACTCACAATTTGAGCACGCAATGTTAGACAGTCCTCATTGGTTTTTTAAATAAGTTTTAATAAATACATATCTAGTATTATCTATCTATATATAGTTTTTTATTTATCCATTAATAATGGAGATTCGCTTCCGGTTTTTATCTGTAACAAAAACGACGTCACTGATTACGTCACACTACCTAAAACGTCATAACGTAGAATAAATACATTCAAAATTTGAGCATGCAATGTTAGACAGTCCTCATTGTTTTTTTTAAACAAGTTTTAATAAATAAATACCTGGTATTATCTATCTAAATATAGTTTTTTTTATTTATTTTAATATATATTTAAAGTTATCAGAACTAAGTTTCCATTTCAAATCTTTTAAATTTTTTACTTCTTTAATAAATTTATTTTATTTTTCACTCCTTTAATGAATTTAATGATTTTACTTTTACTTATGATACAAACTCTCTGATATTAAATTTTCAACTCCCATCCCCTCAGGCAATATTTATTTTACGTCGCCCAGAGGGCGTTTTTTTATTTTGCTAGTAATTATAATGATGAAAGGATATACATGAACGTAAGGTTGTGAATGCACATTCTATTTTTTCAGTTTAATTCTCTAGTATCAATTATAACTTTATCTTCACCAACACAAAAAGTATTTGGCAAATAAAATTAAAACTTGTAAATCTCTCATAATATTATAAAATAACACCAATACGAGAATTATAAAATAATATTAATACAAGATCTTAAAAAATTAACATTAATCCAAGGCCTTATAAAATCACATTAATAGGGGGTCTTATAAAATAACATTAATAAAAGATCTTATTTAGACGAGATATCCAAAAATATAGAATTTGTAGTCTGGTTCTTTTTTTAAGGGGTGATTTCTTTCATGTTATCTGCAGATAGCGAATTTTTGTTGAGGGAGAGACCCACGCATCCTACCTTTGAATTCTGAGTTTTTCCTTCTCCTAGACTGGTTGCCATACAAAGGCTAAGGAGCTCATTCTACCCCACTCTTTATCCTTAGCTGGTGGGATGAGAAGAAAAGGATTCATAACTTTCCCAAGAGCATTAGCTGATATTGTGAAAAAAAGCTCCCGCGTATAACAATTTCTGAAAGAAGAATCATGCAAATTATGAAAAAAAAGGGAATTTATAAGTGTAGACATGTGAACAAGTCTATCTTGTGTCATTTACCACCAAATTAGTTTGGTTTGTTTTATTTTTGGTTAATGGCGTATCAATCTTCGTGGGTTATTTGATACTAAATCCATACTTGTAGAAGAACAGCAGTGGTACTATTTAACAAATATCTGGGGTATTAGAGGGTTCATACCTTTCCCAGGGATATCAGTCCAAAAGGGAACACAATAGAGTTTTTTTCAGTTTACGTTAACGCCCACAGGTAAGGCATGAATTCATTTACTACGATGCCAAAGACTTTTACGTTAGCCATTACGCTACGGCGACTCCTCCCCGACTAACATCTAATTGACATCAGAGCGTGTTTCCTCAATATTTGTATGAATTTTGGATTGATCAGATCACAAGATCAATAAATTGATAACTTCCATATTTCTGTGTATCACGTGTTCGAATATCATGCCACGTGATAAAATTATCATACCTTCAATTATAATTACCGGACCATTTCCCGTCTGACAATGGTGTGCTTCATACTAAACTCATAGTAACGAATTCAGCAGAAACAACATTTTTATGTTTTAGGTTTTAAATTATTAGCTTTAAATGAAAATTTCAATCTGCTAAACCTGGTGATCAGTCACCTGTAAAAAGTTGAAATTATTTTTTCCCAATGCGTTCACCTGTCTATTTCTTTCTTTCTTTCTTTCTTTCTTTCTTTCGCAATGTCTTCACCTCTTTTGCCTATTTCTTCTTTCTTTCTTTCTTTCTTTCTTTCTTTCTTTTTTGTTAGTTTGTTTTTCTTTTTTCTTTCTGTCTTTTTTCTTTTTGTCTTTCTTTGTTTTATTCCTTTTCCATCTATTTATTCCTTTCTCTTTTTCTTTCTTTATTTTTTCTTTCTTTCTTTTTTCTTTCTTTCTTTCTTTCTTTCTTTCGCAATGTCTTCACCTCTTTTGTCTGTTTATTTCTTAATCTATTCTTTCTTTCTTTCTTTCTTTTTTCTCAATGGGTTCACCTCTTTTGCCAATTTCTTTCTTTCTTTCTTTCTTTCTTTCTTTCTTTCTTTTTCGTTAGTTTGTTTTTCTTTTTTCTTTCTGTCTTTTTTCTTTCTGTCTTTCTTTGTTTTATTCCTTTTCTATCTATTTATTCCTTTCTCTTTTTCTTTCTTTATTTTTTCTTTCTTTCTTTTTTCTTTCTTTCTTTCTTTCTTTCTCCACATCGTTATTTCTTTCTCCATCTCTTTTATCATTCTTTCTTTCTTTCAATTTCTTTCTTTCTCCATCTCTTTCATTTTTCTTAAAAAAGAAAATATTCCAATAGTATTTGCTTCCTTAAAAAAAATTAACCATTTCTAAATCAATTGTTCATCCACCTAGAAATAAAATTTTACAGCACTATCAATAAAGCTATGACTAATATTCCAGTTTGTTGTTGAAGAAAGAACTCATTAGTAATACTAATAGTATCCTTGAAAATGGATTGATAATATAAAAAATAAAACCAAACTATAATTCCTATACAATAAATAAATGCAGTTCTCATTAATAGCCACCTAAAGAAATTATTAAATGTCCTGTATTGTATTCAAACTACTCAACTGGTTTAATCTGTCTACTAATTAAAACTCTGGTTATTCATAGTAGCAGTGAGTGAGGTGGGAAGCGCGTGGTGTAATGGTTAAAGTCATGGGAAATGGACACGTCGCCCCGAGTTCAAATCCTGGATGTGTTAATTGCATTTCACTTAGCGTTAATACCATTGGGAAAGGTATGAATCCTGCTCTCCCTCCAGCTATAGATAAATAGTAGGGCAGACTGGACTCTTTAACCTTGGTTAGGCAACCGGTCTAGGAGAAGTAAAACTTTGAATTCAAGCCTGTTGAACTCCGCTTAAGAAATTGACCTTGTGTCACATCCTGCTCGTGTGGAGGGGTTGGTAAATAGATATAGTAGCAGTGAGTACTTTTTATGCAACCTTCTGACTTGCAATATATCTCTGTTTATTATATATGGGCCGGGTTAGCTCAGTCGGTAGAGTGTTCGGCTAGAAACCTCAAGGTTCCTAATTCGATACCGGTCCTCGCCAACTCAGCGTTATGAGTAGCACAGGGATATGTGCGTTAAAGTAAGGAGCTGATAGTAGGTGTGGCGCTCCATCTCCGACGCTAAAACAATCTCCTTGGTCTAGAGCTAGTGAAAAGGGGATAGACTCCCTCGCTGATTGGCTGATACCGACTTTAGGACACACACGACGACATTTATATATATATATATATATATATATATATATAGTACTATATTATGTATATATAGAGATAAAAGGATATGAAAACAACACAATATGCTGTTAAAGTGAAAAGATCTTATATTCATAGCTAATATTTTTGCAACATCAATGTTTTCGTTTTAAATTCATATTATTTTCGTCTCCACTATTGATAAGTCCGGAGTATAAACAAGCTCTGGGGATGATTTTTATAAATCGAAATATTGTTCAATATTAGCTATACATATGTTATATAAATGTTTTCACTTTAACAGTATATTGTGTTGTTTTCATATCCTTTTATCTATACTTATACCGTCGAATTCATTTCATTTCTCTTAACTTATATGAATATATAGAGAGAGACAGACAGACAGACAGACAGAGAAAGGGTGTGGGAGAGAGATAAGAGAAGAGAAGAGAAGAGAAGAGAGAGAGAGAGAGAGAGAGATGAGAGAGAGATTATTCAAACATTTACAAAATTTCATCCTACAATTCTGAGTTTCACGAAGCGCTCCACCGTGAAACTTGGAGTAGTGATAATATGTTTTTGTGAGTCTTTAGAATATTTAATATTGACTTGATATTGGTCTACCTAGAGAGAAGTTAGCACTTCCCTTAATTTTTACTAAGGTCGTCATACCACGTAATGTTACTTATTTATTATATTTTACAATATACATATATATGTGTGTGTGTAGTGTGTGTGTGTGTGTATGAGTGAGTGAGTGTGTGTGTGTGTGAAAGAGAGAGGGGGAGGGAGGGAGAGGGAGATTTGTAGTAATTGGCTAAGATATGTACATACGCATATACGTGCCTACATAAAACAATGAAAACACTTTTTTTGCTTTGAGGGAAGAAAAAAATCATTAAAAGCAGAAAAATGGACACGAATAACAAAAAAAGAAATTCTTTAACATGAAAAGATACAGACCGAATGTCCAATATACATATATATATATATATATATATATATATATATATATATATATATATGTATGTGCCCTGGTTTAAACTTTATGTAATTTTTTTCTCTTTCTTTCACTTGATATTTTTTTCATCCTTTCCTTTTTTTCTTCCTTAACCTTCATTCTTTCGTCTTTTTCTCGTTCTTCCTTCGAACACCAGCCACCACCCCCCAGCCACCCCTCCGCCACTCTATTGCCTCCGCCACCGTCTCCATTATATCATTAGTGTCGTCCATTCAGCCCTTGTATCTCATATAGCTTGGCTTAGGCTTCCTGTTCGTCTTCCCTGGAACCTCACTTACATTATTCCCTCATTTACTTATATTGTGCCTGATAGAAAACACTGGGAATAAAAAAGACTTGCTTAATTATAAGATGGCGAACTTCGGCGTGGATCTTTCTCACACACGCTAATCAGAGAAAGGCGAAGCCATTGCGTCCATTTGCACGAACTGTTAGTTCTTTGTACGATTTCGAAGGCTACTATTGAAAAGTATATATATATATATATAATATATATATCATATACATATATATATATATATATATATATATATATATATATTTATCAATATATAATATATAATATATATATAGATATAGATATAGATATATATATATACATATATATATATATATATATTATATATATATATATATGTGTATATATATATATATATATATATTATATCTCAATATATATATATGTATATATATCAATATATATATATTGGATATATATGTAAGTAAAAAGTAAAGTCGTCGGGGAGGCCTAATGTCGGTATCAGCCAATCAGCGAGGGAGTCCATTCCCTTTTCACTTGCACTAGACCAAGGAGATTGAGCACCATGCCTATCATCAGCTCCTTACTTTACCGCACAGATCCCTGTGCTACTCATACGCTGAGTTGGTGAGGGCCGGTATCGAACTAAGAACCTTGCGGTTTCTAGCCGTACACTCTACCGACTGATATATATATATATATATATATATATGTATTTCCAACATGTAGTTTATGTGGAAGATTATGTCACTCCAGGGCTGGGCTGGCCTGGTGAGTCATCTGAGAAAACACAAGGATAGAGTGTCAAATGCTACTGGCACCTACTATGATTATAAAAAAAAAAAGGAAATCTTACTTGAACACGAGTTGACAACCATACTGTATATTATATGTTATATTATTATATATATATATATATATATAATCAAGAGAAAGTGTCCTGGGTATTGTGTTAAACTATATCTAATTGCGAAGAGTACCCCTTCATTACCATTACGCCCCAGGCCCACTCTGACCCGGAGTGGTAGTACCTGTTAGGGTCCCATCTATGGGTTAAATAGAAAAATGTATTTATAAAAAAATTGTATTATCCATTAAGAATTGATTTATTTCAAAACTTTATCGGCATTAAATGACCCCCTGGGGTTGATATGCCGTAAAACAAAACAAACCAAACCAGACCGGTTCAAAAGTAATAGCGCTTTTTGAAATGCAAACAGCCTCATCCAGTTGAATTATAGGACATACTCTGCTCTCTAGTTGTTGTTGTTTTTTTTACTGCGAGAAGGACTAGTTCATATATATCTCGGTAGCAATATCTCATCTACTGAGAGCCATGCATAGCTAAAGCATGAACAGCTATCGACAGGCATTTGACCATATGGAAATCTAATCTCTCTGATAAGAATTCTTCTAAGATGCAGCCGTGTCAGTACTATTGTACGGTTGCACAACTTAGAATCGAACGAAAAAGCTAGGACAAAAATCTAAATAAGAACTACACAAGGATGCTACGTGTTGTTTTGATTTTTTTTTTTTGTTGCTTTGTTTGGTTTTACGGCATATCAACCTCAGTGGGTTATTTAATGCCGATAAAGTTTGGAAATAAATCAATTCTTAATGGATAATACAATTTTTTTTATAAATACATTTTTCTATTTAACCCATAGATGGGACCCTAACAGGTACTACCACTCCGGGTCAGAGTGGACCAGGGAGCAATGGTGATGAATGGGGTGCTCCACATTCCCCAAACCTCCAAAACTGGAACCTCACCATCAGATAGAGTTTAACGTCATTCCCAGGACATGTAGGCCCTAAGTCACCGCCTTCTAGCACCCATATGATAAAAAGGGGTTGGGGCTTGCCATAAGGGCAATAGGGTTGGGAAAATCTCTCAGAACTGCTCATCCATCTGGGCTCTATCCTTAAGCATCACGGGTCGCCACCCACGGCAAACAGGTGGCCCCATTGGGGGAGTCTTACCCCTCTGCAGAGGTGCAATCGGTGCATTCTAACGCCCCAGCCGACAGGGCGGGTGTTGTTTTGAATAAATCCTGTAATCAGCTGCTCACTAAAAGCAGCTGTATGGCCACTTACCTCCTATCACACAGACCACCCGAAAAGTTTAGCTAGAGATGCTGGGAACAGTTGAAGAAGTAAGGAGGCACTCATAATCAACTTTCATCTATAACTCCTAGACATGGATACACTAGAGTTGGCCGACCATGAAAAACGTACATTGATCAGCTGTAAGGACACTGGATGCCGTCTCGAGAACTTAATAAGGGCGATGGCGGATAGGTACGGATGAATCAAGAGAGTCAAAGGAATCCGTGTTGTTGGTATGCCTTGATGAGGATGATAATTGCTTACAAGTGATTAATATTATATATATTTACCAACTCCCCCGCACGAGCAGGATACGGCACAAGGTCAATTTCTTAAGCGGAGTTTAACAGGTTTGAATTCAGAGTTTTCCTTCTCCTAGACTGGTTACCTAGTCATGGTTAAAGAACCCAGTCTGCCCTGCTATTTACCCATAGCTGGAGGGAGAGTAGGATTCATACCTTTCCCAAGGGTATTAGCGCTAAGTGAAATGCAATTACCACGTCCAGGATTAATATTATAGGACATGTGGTGAGGGTTTGTTTAGGTTGGCTGGTTGGCTGGTTGGTTGGATTTTGCGGCATGTCAACCCTTGGGTTATTTTATGCCGGAGATGGTTTGTTTTATTTATTCATCATTGGGTATTCATCTTTTTAAACTCAATTTTTTAATAACATTTTTAAGAAGATCATTTATTGATCTATTTGACCAATAGATTGAACCCAATTACTCTGGGTCAGAGTGGACCTGGGAGTAATGGCGATCAAGGAGTATTGCACATTCCCGAAAGCTCTAAAATTGTATCCTCCCCACTAGATACAGTTAAATGTCATACCCAAGGCACAACCACCGTATATATGAGGAAAAGGGTTGGGAGCCTCTATTAAGAGAAATAGGGTCGAGATAATCATATAGGTGCTAGGGCTTGACGTGATCAGCTGATTAATCTGATTTTGAGCTAGACCGACAGTCTACCCAATATATATGAGGACGAATGAATAAAGAAAAGAAAGTACAGAATGGATAATAAAAGACGAATTTAATCAATATCACTTACACATGTGTTTCGGTCAGTTTATCTTTGTGTACACGATTCAAACTATTATTATCATTAAATAAACAAATGAAATGAAATAATAATAATAGAAAAATGTAAAAATATTCCGTATACAGAGAAAATTTGACCTTCATCAGAGTGAAATTTTATTTTGAATGAAAAAATTCGTTGGAGAAAAACGGAGAATATTTTTAGAAATGTTCGAAGAGAATTTTTTTAAATCACTTTCGGGAACGCTGAAATAGAGCCGTTAGCCAATCTCTTTAGAAAATTAAACATTATCACCAATTCATTCCAAAAACGTAGTCGGCATTGAATGACCCATTGAGGTTGATATGTCGTAAAACGAGAACAAATCAAATCACGTTTATATGTAATTGCACTACGCACAGATTCAGCCGGAAAATGCAAGAAATTGTTAGATTTTCGTAAACGCCTCTTCTACTTAAATGACTCATAGGTTATATCTCACGTACACATATTTAAACAGTTGAATTTCTAACCTTGAATCTTCCAATTATAAACTGATTTATGGTGCATTAAGAGACTTTCGAAGAATGAGGCAAGGCCAGAAAGTCAGTTGCAATATATAATCTTTGACATGAGAAGGAAATACTCAGAAATGTCGTTTCGGAGATATGTTATACATTATACGAAATTCAAATGTAAGGCTAAACAAATCGAGAAAAATTGTCGGCTAAAAAAAGCCATATTAAAACACATTGTTTGTTTGTTTACTTCTCATATATATATATATATATATATATATATATATATATTATTATAATGGAGATTGTGGGTTTGTCTGTCTGTAACCGAAACTATATTACTATACAAGTCACAATTCCTTTTGTTATTTACATCATATTCTCCATGATTTTATTTTTATTTAAACCTCAATTATTGATAAAATTGTTTTACATTACTTACACTGTTGACCAGATCTACATACTAATAACATGCAATTGTATTTATATACACAACAAAATAACGGTTCAGTGTGAATGGGAAGGCTAATTTGCATATTGATCTTAAAATTTTGATTTTAATAAATATATGTTTAGTATTATTGATTTCTAATTGTTTGGTTTTATCTTAATGAATATGAGCAAAAATATATTCAATAAATCTTAAAATAAATCCCTTAACAAGAAGAAATAACTGTAATATTATTCTTTACTTCCTATTTTAACTAAACAGTTTAATTAGGAACATTTACCAATGAAAGACGGGAGTAACGGAAAATGATGGAAGAGTTAGTTTCAAAGTTGTTCTATTTTTCAATCATACCCCCTCTGTTCAAAATCTTTTTATCTACATTCTTATTCAGTTTCACTAGCTTTTCTAATTTAATATCATATTTTATTATAAAATTTAACTAAAATACTTGCACCCGGAGGGTGCATATATTTGCTAGTATATATAAAATTAGTTTTACACAACTTGACTCTGAATGGTTTTTATTATTATAACTAGCTTCTAATCAAGTTTTGCATTCTTTTCTGACATAGACGAGTATGTAACTTCGTAATTTATTTGTATATTGTACACTGGTTTTTAGAAGGGATGCTATCCAAATACGATACCGCTTTAATAGCTTAGTATTATGGACAAAATCATGGAGGGTTTAAGCTCTACATTTAGAGGGTCTGGAATGATTGCAACTCATAGAAAAAAAAGGCTTTGTGAAATATGCGTCTTTTTGAGGGGTTAATACGACCTTTGCAACTGCCCATCAACTTATAGTTTGACATAGTCGTCGTTAATCACGGGTTGATATGAACCACTGGACAAAGAAATTATCTGGTACGAGAGAGAGAGGGAAATCCGACCGAGAAAAAAAAAAGAATTTGAATAACGCCGACGGATGAGAAAAAGTCCTAATTTAAAGGCAAAATGTCTTCTCTCGGTATCTTCATCGTCTTTCCTTTTTTATTATTGTCGTTGTCGGATATTCTTCCTAAAAGGGGGATGGTATATTTCACAGTGACCCCAGCCGAACTAGCGTCGCGTGGCTAAAATCGAAATTCTTTTTAAACCACCCTGGGCCCAGGTTTTAAAAAAATCGTTACATCTATCAGTCGGTCTCTTTTTCTATACACCTTACATCTTATACATATCTTAATATAATGGAGATTGTGGTTTGTATGTCTGTAACCGAAACTATATTACTATTCAAGTCACAATTCCCTTTGTTATTTCCATCACATTCTCCATGATTTTATTTTTATTTAAACCTCAATTATTAATAAAATTGTTTTACATCATTAATACTGTTGACCATATATACATACTAATAAAATGCAATTGTAATTATATATACAACAAAATAGCGGTTTACAGTGTGAATGGGAAGGCTAATTTGCATTTTGATCTTAAAAATTTGATTTTAATAAATATATGCTTAGTATTATTGATTTCTAATTGTTTGGTTTTATATTAATGAATATGAGCAAAAATCTCGGGATAAATCTTAAAAGAAATCCATTAACAAGAAGAAATAACTGTAATATTATTCTTTACTTCCTATTTTAACTAAATAGTTAAATTAGGAAAATTACCAATGAAAGACGGGAGTAAGGGAAAATGATGGAAGAGTTAGTTTCAAAGTTGTTCTATTTTCAATCATACCCCCTCTGTTCCAAATATTTTATCTGAATTTAATTCAGTTTCATTAGCCTTTCTAATTTAACATATTTTATTATATTAAAACTTAAATACTTGCACCCGGAGGGTGCATATATTTGCTAGTATATATATATATATATATATATATATATATATATGTGTGTGTGTGTGTGTCTTCTTCCATTATATTTTATTTATTCTTATTTCTTATTTATTATTTTTGCAGCCTTTATTCTCTCCGTATGTTCTTTCTATCTGTGCGTCCTTTCTCTTTGCTTGTCCTCTAAAAAAAAAAAAATCCCTGACTCTTCCATTCCTAGTGCCGGCCCGTTACGCAGCCCTCAGCGCGCCATTTCCTTCCCGACATGCACTGTTACGTTCAGTTTCTCATTCACTTCGGACGGTCACGTGATCCGACTCGAGAGTCGAAATGGAATGTCACGCAGCTGTGGGCGAAAGTTGAATTTAATCAGGACACTGGATGTTTAAACTGATACATTTTTTTGGGGGTGGGGGGTATTTGTTTTTATTTAAGTTAAAAAATATATAAATAAAGATGAGAGTATACATCAATTTATCCGGCATCTTTTTTCTTTAAAAAAAAATACATTTCTGCGTTTTTTTTTTTACAATCTTTAAAAGAACATCAGTCTTAGCGCGTATGCGAACACGTTCTCAAAATTATGAACTCTCTCACACACACACTCACACACACACACAAACACACATACACACACACACACACACACAGAGAGAGAAACACACACACACGTGTGTGTGTGTCTGTGTGTGCATTTGTGGTTGTGTACATCTCAGTCGGTAGAGCGTTCGGCTAGAAACCTCAAGGTTCCTAGTTCGATACCGGCCCCCGCCAACTCAGCGTATGAGTAGCACAAGGATCTGTGCGGTAAAGTAAGGAGCTGATGGTAGGTGTGGCGATCCACCTCAGACGTGAAAACAATCTCCTTGGTCTAGCGCTTGTGAAAAGGGGATACTCTCCCTTGCTGATTGGTTGATACCGACTTTAGGCCACCCCAACGACTTTACTTATTATGATGTTTAGAGATATTTGTTAATTTGAAACTTTATCGTGTTCTGTGTACGTGCCAATGTTGATAAAGTTTCAGAATTTTGCTGAGTAAACATTTATATTAGGTTTTATACTGTGCAATATTTTAGCACGATAAAGGGGCCGGGTTAGCTCAGTCGGTAGAGTGTTCGGCTAGAAACCGCAAGGTTCCTAGTTCGATACCGGTCCTCGCCAACTCAGTCAGAATTATCCTGATGATCCGTTTGGTGAAACGTAGGTAGGTAGATTGTGACTTTTTAGGCTTTATAGTTTTGTGCTATTTAGTGTATTAAGCACTTTTACTTATTTCACTTTGGCATCTCTTTCAGTGTTTTTTTTCTTTTGGCCATTTCATTACAGCAGTTAGGTGATTATTTCCAGACAGTACAGATGTTTTGGTCTTTTCTTTTTTATATATACAAGCAAATATATGCACCCTCCGGGTGCAAGTATTTAAGTTTTAATATAATAAAATATATTAAATTAGAAAGGCAAATGAAACGGAATAAAAATTCAGATAAAACGATTTGGAACAGAGGGGGTATGATTGAAAGATAGAACAACTTTGAAACTAACTCTTCCATCATTTTCCATTACTCCCTTCTTTCATTGGTAAATTTTCCTAATTTAACTATTTAATTAAAATAGGAAGTAAAGAATAATATTACAGTTATTTCTTCTTGTTAATGGATTTTTTAAAAGATTTATCCCCAAGATTTTTGCTCATATTCAATAAGATAAAAACAAACAATTAGAAATCAATAATACCTAGCATATATTTATTAAAATCAATTTTTTAAAGATCAATATGCAAATTAGCTTTCCCATTCACACTGTAGACTTCTATTTTGTTGTATATATAAATACAATTGCATATTGTTAGTATGTAGATATGGTCAACAGTATTAATAATGTAAAACAATTTTATTAATAACTGAGATTTAAATAAAAATTAAAATCATGGAGAATATGACGTAAATAACTAAGGGAATTGTAACTTGAGTAGTAATATAGTTTCGGTTACAGACAGAAAAACACACAATCTCCATTATAATAAGATTTTCGCCAGACTGCAGTTGGGATTTTGTTCCTTTGTTTACAAATTGAATTGTCTTTTTTTCCACACTGTCAGAATTTTATACCTAAGACCTGGACTTATCTGTCGCAAAAACCATCACACGTGAACACAAAATTAAAATTAAAATTGAAGATGGGTAAATCATATATATATATATATATATATATATATATATATATATATATATATATATGTGTGTGTGTGTGTGTGTATATGTATATATATATATATATGTATGTATATATATATGTGTATATATATATATATGTGTTATATATATATATATATATATATAAGATTTTTGGATGTTTTTTTAAGAAGCATTGTTGAATAAAGTATATATTATCATTTATATTTTTGCTTGAAGGCAATTACAATGCGTATATCGCATAAAATTCGATAATTATAGAAGATAATAATGACAAATGAATTTCGGTAAAGAATTATTCGGTGTATAGAACATCGTACAGACTGTTTCAACTTTATTAAGTCTCATCAGCGAAATTCACTTGTCATTATTAAGTCTCATCAGCGATGTATGCTAACGAATAATTCTTTACCGAAATTCACTTGTCATTATTATCTTCTATAATTATCTAATTTTGTGCGATATACGCATAGTAATTGCCTTAAAGCAAAATATATATATATATATATATATGTTGTATTTTAGGGGTCTCCGTATGCTTCTCTCGGTATATATTTTTATGTTTTTTTTTATGTTGAAGTTGGGCGTTATTATGAAGCATTTAAAAATAAATGAAGGAACTCGATGTTATGGAGTACTGGATTCACTTATTTTTTATTATTTGCTATCATAAATATTCGGGATCGTTAGATTCCCTTTTTCAAATGAATGTCGCGTCTGACGCTGCCAATAACAACAAAGACAAAGGATCCGTTGAACAGGAGCGACATTCATTTGAAAAAGGGAATCTAACGATCCCGAAAATTTATGATAACAAATAATAAAAAATAAGTGAATCCAATACTCCATTACATCGAGTTCCTTCATTTATTTTTAAATGCTTCATAATAACACCCAACTTCAACATAAAAACACACACACACACATATATATATATATATACATATATATATATATATATATAAACAATCGTTGGCTCATTATAAATTAATTTCAACAAACATATTTTTAAGAGAATTCCGGATCATCATACATAGTGTACGATGATGCGGATTCTCTTTAAAAGAAATGTTGAAATAAATTTTAAATAAGCCAACATGACGGGTTTTTAAGTTTTTGCTTAATATGGAATTTGTCTGTATATAAATGTAAAATTGTATATAAATGTAAAATTGTCATGCATTGAGATTTGAATAAGTCTTCCTATATATCGATGTGAAAGAAAACAATCGATTCAGCATCAGTCAGACAGCTTAACCCTTCGGCTATCGTCACCTACAGAATGGGAATGGGATTTTAACTGTTTTAATACACACATCTGTATGTATGTAAATGCCGCCATAGAGTGCTCCATCCCTTTTATAGGAGAGCGTATATATATATATACACTAAACTTGTGGGTAAATCCTCGCGGTGAGAAAAAAAAAACAGGAAATAGTTTGATTGTAAAAATATACTACCAAACATTACCCGGTGAGAAAAATTTTTTTGGGTAAAAAGAAAAGACCAAGATAATCGTACAAAAAAAATCTATTGGTACAATATTCGGCCAAAAGAAAAAACAATTTATATATATATATATATATATATATATATATATATATATATATATATATGAATGATATATATATTCATACAAAACCGTCAGGAAACTAAAGCTAATAAGTAAAAAGTGCTCAATATCTAAGTAGAGCAAATAATAAAGATAAATCTAATGAGTCAGATAAACCTACTAAAAGTTTCACTTAATGCACTTCAGGGCTAAGATCCGAGTCGGATCTTCACCCTGAAGAGCATTAAGCGAAACTTTTAGTAGGTTTATCTGACTCATTAGATTTATCTTTATATATATATATATATATATATATATATATATATAATATATATAAGTTCTTGCAGAAGGCTAAAACAAACTAGGTCTAGTTTTTGTTTTTGTTCTAAATCCAGTCACACTTTAATAGTTTCCTAATTTTGAGAAGCTTTCTTCTTGCCGAAATGGCTTGTTGATTACTTTTTTCGTGCATTTATCACCTTTTTCTTTAAGTGATGGATTGGTCAGTGGCCAGTGATGACCGAAATCTGATTAACACCAATTCTCGCCTTGACCCTCTACACATTATTACGTCCAGTCTTTTTTTAAGGCAAGCTGTTAGACATCGTAGACTGTCTGCAAATTAGGAGCCTTTTGAAGCTTTCACACAGCAGGTGCGACTATTCTCTTTTAAAGAAAAAAACAATTTGGATACACCCTATAACAATTATTTTTACTTTTTTTTATTGTTCCTCAATAAACAGTATTATTTCCCAATTGTTTGTATCGAAGACAAACGGGGGAAAAATCAATTTACTTATTTGAAGCTTTTTTGAAGTGTGTAATGAAATTTGCACAACAATAAGAGACTAAAAAATATTTGGAGACTGATTCGTGAAAGTTACAGTCACACATCTCGAAAATAAATACCACGAAACATTTTTGATTATTTTTGTGTAAATAATAATTTTGAATATTTTCCACATGAATTTTCCACAAAATCGTAGTAATTTATTAGTAAACTTTTTAATCATTTATTTTAACTTTTTGATAACCTTCAAACTGTGATATCAATCTTAGAATTTAAATGTGTTTACGCAATACCTTCATAAAAAATAAATGATACGCTTGAGTGATAATTAACAATTAGCATCACATTGAAGTTTTATTTTTTTTAATGAATAAATAAGTAGCGTTTTTTTACTTTGTTTTTCTCGCAAATTTGTTTTCAACTTGAAAAAGACATTTTTTTCAACATTTTTACTCTTTTCTCACAATTCACTTGTATTTCCTTTAATCATTCATTTCTTGTCAATCTAATTTGATGACTTTTTAAAGAAAATATTGTATTTCTTCAAATTTGTTTTATAGTTTCTTCTTTTTGTATTATGATGTTTTTTATTTCATTTCATTTTATTTATTTACGATATTTTAAAAAAGTTATGGCTGGCATCAAATTTGCCTGTATTTTTTGTTTTATTTAGCTTAATAACTGAAAAAAAAAGTCGAGAATAAAAAACAGGTTTTAAAATTGTTCACTAAAGTTTTGAGTGTATATAACACAGGGTTCTCCTTTATTCTATGTATTAACGATTTTGACTATAAATTAAATACTCATTAATAGACTTATGCAATCATTGACAATACTGCGACGTAACCTGTAACGTAGTTTTGGTTACAAACAGAAAGACACCCAATCTCCATTATCAATAAATTTGATGGTGTTTCTTTGTTTATATTGTGTAATATGTGAAAATAAACAATTTTGATTTTTTGATTTTGATTTTTTGACATCACTATCATCTCATTCTACATTGTCATAATCTTCAGCGATGTGTTCTCAATAGAATCTCTAATCTTCGTATAAAAACATGTAGATTTTTTGTAATTGGTAATTTGCTTGAAGCATTGTTAAGTATGTTATAATATATTAAAATTTGAAGGCAATACAATGCATATAAAAAATTTAAAAAAACAAAAAGATGTTGTTTTTTTTGTCTTATCGATTTCAAAGAAACTTTATCATCAGAGAAGAAAATCCGAAATGGACGTGCTTAAGTTTTTTTTGTTTTTGTTTTTTGCGTGGTGATACTTTCTTTTTTTTTTTTTCTTCTCTTTTTTCATTTTGTTTTATCCAGACATTTTGTGAATGAAAATGTTCAAATTTGCCCTTCTTTTCAGAGAAAATAGGTTAATTTCTAAATTTCATTATCGAAGGCACACAAGTTTGAAGTGAATAATGGACATTTGTCTATACTTGTACAACATAAGTAATTAAGAAATAACACTTTTCTATTCACGAAGAAGATTAATGCTGACAGTATTATATATACTAGCAAGAATATGCACCCTACGGGGCATCAGCAAATTTTAATGTAATAATATCAAATTAGAAAGAATAATGGAATTAAATAAGAAGGCATATAAAAAGATTATTTATTTCAATTTTGTTTAAATTGGTTTCGATATAAAAACTTTCATATGATTGATTTTAACACCTTGGAGAATAAAACTATAATATTAGTGATCAATAATACCAAGTAAATATTCATTAAACCCGGTTTTTTAAAATCAGTATGCCAATTAACTACACCATATATTATGTTAACTTTCATTTCTTAGTAATGTATAAGACACATTGCAGGATTTTAAATGCACTAATAAATGCACTGTTTTGAGTCAAATCCAACTTAGATTTTCATAGAGACATCGTTAATAAATTAGATTTATTCTATGTTTTAATGATTTTGAGTATAAATGCAATAGTCATTGATAAACTTACACAGTTCCTAAGGGTATTGTGATGTAACAGTGACGGAGTTTCTGTTACAGACAGACATTGAATCTCCATTATAATAAGATATAATAAAAGTAACTTATAATATGGCACTTCTTCACAGTAACTTAAGTTTCCTGTGGCTACACAATCATCAGAATCAGAAAGATTAATTATTTATTTTCTTATTTCATATATATATATATATATATATATATATATATATATATATATATATGAGAGTAAGTAAACAAACAATGTGTTTATTTGATATGGATTTTTTAGCCGACACAATTTTGGAGGATATATGCTTAATTGAAGTCATACCTAATTTTGAAAATTAATTAGTTAATAATTAATGAATTTAGGAGGGCAATATGTTTAAATGTAAGGCTTAACATTTTCTCGATTTGTTTACCCTTACATTTTCTCGATTTGTTTAGCCTTACATTTGAACATATATGCCCGCCTAAATTCATTAACTAATTAATTTTCAAAATTAGGCATGACTTCAATTAAGTACATATCCTCCAATATATATATATATATATATATATATATATATATAGAGAGAGAGAGAGAGAGAGAGAGAGAGAGAGAAGTGGCCGGACAGCGTGAGTTTATCTCCTTTTCAATAACGCTAGCACTGAAAGATTGGTTTTGCGTCTCAGGTGGAGCGCCACATCTACCATCAGCTCTCAGATCCAAACTTTGCTCCTCATACGCTGTGTTGGTGAGGGCCGGTATCAAACCTCGACTTCGTGGTTATTATGCAGATGGTACCGGCATGTATATATTGTAACTACGTTCCATTGTAACCGCGTTCCACAATATTATGTTATGTCGAGAATTTCGTCGATCGGAAAAACGCTGTTTGGTGCAAATTACAAAACTCACAAAATTATCAATATTTGCAAAATAGACTGGAAGTCTGTTTTAGTAGCTCTAATAAAAACTACACAGGTGTGACGTCGATTTCGACGTATGAGGTTCTCTAACCTTGTGTGTTAAACAATGACACAGATGGAACAAGAGTGTGCACTATTTGGGACACTAGCCAATACTCTAGTTTCCGATGATTGTGGATGTATATATATATATATATATATATATATATATATATATATATATATATATATATCATTCATTCATTGGCAATTCAGTCTCGAAAGACTATGATAAACTTTTTGTGTGCCCCTGAGGTTGCAGCGCCTCCTGTGACTATGAAGTCCTATGTTGAAAACATTCTCGACCACAGATTTTGCAATGAAGGCTGTCCCTGTAGATGATGTTCCGATGCTTTGTTGCCGTTGCTTTCTTATGGACCTCTTAGCTTCATGATATTGTATCAGGGTGACTTCTGACATGTACAGTCCTCTATGAAGATTCTGCGGCCACCGAGGGCGGTCTTGAGCCAAATTTTCCCATCTGGAAGGGACAATGGCAAAGCACCTGAGATCATTTTTGCAGACATCTTTGAATCGCAGCTGGGGGCGACCAATCTGTCTTTTATCAGACGTTAGCTCTCCATAGAGGATGTCTTTTGGGATTCGTCCATCATCCATCCGACGTACATGACCCAACCATCGGAGACGACGTTGTCTCAGTAGAGAGTACAGGCTGGGGAGTTGAGCTCTCTCTAGGACTGCTGTGTTAGTGATCCTGTCCCTCCACGTGATGCCCAGTACACGTCTAAGGCAGCGAAGGTAGAAGTTATTTAGCCGCCGCTCTTAGTGGGAGTATAAGGTCCATGTGAAACATATATATATATATATATATATATGATTTTATATATGAAAATTTTCCTCAATGGTTGGTTTTACAATGATAAGACAGCGATATAACAAATATAAAGTGCTCAATACGTAAGTAGGGCGAATTTAATATTATAATGATATACACAGCAATAACCTACTCGAGTTTCACCATAAGGATCTTCAGGGTTAAATCTACTGAATCAATTAAGGTATAGATTAATTTCAGCCGATTGTACGCGTGTATTTTGTGATCGTTAATGACAGATCTGCAGTAAATGAACGCCGGGTCGTTATTTTCAAAATGAGCGGAGTTTTTTTTCCAAAGGATCAAATATAAACATTATGGGTAATCCTCTTACATATATATATATATATATATACATATATAATAAGTGGGTTAACGTTAGTTTGAATTTACTCTCCTAGACTGGTTGAATTTACCTTCTCATATATGTGTTTTCTAATCCAGTCTGCCCTAATATTTATCCATTTTTTTTTCAAAGGACACCACTGTGAAGGGAAACGCAAATAGCCTCGTCCGGGATTTGAATTCGGGAAGCCGATTTTATTTCCTATGGTGATAACCGTCATGCTAAGACCGCCATCAGTATACATACATATGTGCGCGTATATTTGAGAAAATTGGTGTGTGGTTTTTCGTTCATATATATATATATATATAATATATATAATGTGTGTGTGTGTGTGTGTGTGTGTGTGTGTGGTCTTCAGAATAATTTCTTGACTGCTAAACATTTATCTACCTATCCTTATATATAATATATATATATATATATATATATATATATATATATATATGTTGCATGTTTGTGGACACTGACTAGTTGGGCCTACATATCCAACAAGAAAAAAATATCAAATAATTTACGTATAAACATAAATATTTGAGACGGGACTGTTTTGAAAACAACAATACGATCTTCGGAAAATGTCATCCCAAATTGGTGTGAAAGACAAGACTCAATCTAATAATAATAATAATAATAATAATAATAATAATAATAATAATAATAAAAACGACATTAATGATGACAAAACAACACTGTTTAATTATTGTTATTGGCTGGAAATCAGAGCTGGGTATAAGAAATTGTGTAACACCAAGGATTGAAAAACACTTTGACCTTCAAGACATTCTGAAAATTACCCCGCTTCATAATCTTCAGACGTAAAATGAATTCAGCTAATTTTTTTTTCTTGTTTATATTTTTTAGTTTGTTTTGGGAAAAGCTGAGAGGAAATTCTTCTAATTTACAATATGATAAATATTTTCAAGCCACTTTTGGTATGGGGTGGGTTAAAGGGGTGTCTGTTTTCTTTAAAGCAAACATCAATTAAAACGATTTGACGACGTTTTTCGTCGTCTACGTTTTGGTAGAAATATTTTAAAACACAAAAAAAGCGGGACCAGGGCACCCTCAATGGTTATCTTTTATGTTCCTTGTTTATTATGAGTTACAATTTTGTTTTGTTATCATAACTAGACCTAAAATATTACTAAGTCATTTTTACTGTGTTTTTTTCTTTTTCTTAGATTGGTTTGGTTTATATGTTCAACGGTATATCAATCCATCATGGGTTATTTAGTACCGAAATTTGATAAACTTGTTAATTGTAATAACTAGCAAATATATGCACCCTCCGGGTGCAAGTATTTAAGTTTTAATGTAATAAAATATTGTATTAAATTAGAAAGGCTAATGAAACTAAATAAGAATACAGATAAAAAGATTTGAAACAGAGGGAGTATAATAAAAGATTTGAAACAGAGGGAGTATAATAAAAAATGGAACAACTGAAACTTACTCTTCCATCACTCTCGTCTTTCATTGTTATTTTTTCTAATTTAAGTATTTAGTTAAAAGAGGAAGTAAAGAATAAAATGACAGTTATTTTATCTTGTTAATGGATTTCATTTAAGATTCATTGAAGAGATTTTTGCTTATATTCATTAAAATAAAACCAAACAGTTAGAAATCAATAATACTAAGCACATATTTATTAAATTCGATTTTTTAATATCAATATGCAAATTAGCCTTCCCGTTCAGATTGTAAACCGCTATTTTGTTGTATATATAAATACAATTGCATGTCATTTGTATGTAGATATGGTTAACAGTATTAATAATGTAAAATAAATTTTATTAATAATTGAGGTTTAAATAAAAATAAAATCATTGAGAATGTTATATAAATAACTAAGAGAATTGTGACTTGAGTAGTAATTTAGTTTCGGTTACAGACGGAAAAGCACACAATCTCCATTATAATAAGATTACATTTTGAATGTTCTGTTGTATTTCATTTTGTATTTCATTTTATATTTCCCTTGTTTTTTTTTACTCTAATTATTTGTTAGTATATATGTGCATGGTTTCAAGTATAATACTATTTAAAATAATAGTAATTATTAATATATAATTAAATAATAATTAATACATTTAAAACTATTTTTTCGGTCAATTTTGATCAAATATATCTTAAGATGGTCTCCGTGAGTCACTGTAAAATCCGTATTTACAAAATAAATCTAACACTCTCGATTGAAAAAAATACAATTAAACTTATACACGATTATTTGTTTTAAAGTAACTATTTCTACTCAATTATCTGGTTTGTTTGCAGTTATATGGTTTCAAGTATTCCTATCTAACTCCAATAAGTTGCAAGCCAATAATAATAATAATAATAATAATAATAATAATAATAATCCATTTTTTCAATTTCCTATAGCTTCACCCTGTGATCTGCTGGAACTGCAAAATCCACCAGTTGACAAGTTATTTCTTTTTTGTTAATCAACACTAGGTCTGGTCTTCTTGCTGGGATAAGGTGATCCGTTTTTATTTCAAAGTCCCAGAGAATTTTATGCGTTTCGTTCTCAAGAACAGATTCTGGTTCATGCATATACCATTTTGTTGTATGGTGGACAAATATCTGGACCTTGCCAGAGAACTGAAAAAGTTATGGAATATGAAAGTGAAAGTGATACCAATTGTGGTTGGTGCACTTGGAACGGTCCCAAAAGGATTGGAAAAGGGTTTGGAAAATCTGGAAATCAGAGGAAGGATTGAAACCATTCAGAACACTGCACTGCTGCAATCTGCCAAAATACTCAGAATAGTTCTGGAAACCTGAGGTGACTTGCTATCACTCAGACTATAGTGAAAGACCATCAGCTAATGCTGATGTGAAAACTCAGAAGGAGTAAATAATAATAATAATCAATAACAGCAGTTGCAAAATATGGAGAAGCAGAAAAAACACAAAAACAAGGAAACAGAAATGGGAAGAAAAACAAATATATGGATAATTCAAACGACAAATTGGGGAGGTTGCATATGAAAAGACCTGGACATGGTTAAGAAAAGGAAACTTGAAGAGAGAAACCGAGTCACTTATAATTGCTGCTCAAAACAATGATATAAGAACTACTTATATCAAAACAATAAATTGTATCAAAAAAATTATGAGAACAACAAAACAGCAAATGTAGAGTGTGTGATGACATAGATGAGACCATTAACCGTGTATTAAGCGAATGCAGCTAACTAGCACAACGAGAATTCAAAGCTCGACACCCCTGGGTTGCAAAGCTGATCCATTTAGAACAGATTCTGGTTTATGCATATACCATTTTGTTGTATGGTCAAAATTTAATTTTTTTGCACAATTCCCAGTGGATCACCTTCCCAACCCAGTCGTGTCTAGTTTTGTATTATTATTATTATTATTATTATTATTATTATTATTATTATTATTATTATTATTATTATTACGTGTAAATGAACGAGTGTGTTTCACGTATACATGTGTATGTTGTATAAACACAGCGAAAATAATTCTGAACATCATCTTAAACAAATGTATTTTGTTCATAGATGGGACACTAACAGAATCTGTGTAAAATTTAATTCCTGTATGTATTTACCCAACTCCTCGACACGAGCAAGATATGACACAAGGTCAATTTTAAGAGGAGTTTCATAGGTTTTAATTCCTTCTTATATACCAAGGGTAAAGAGCCAACCCGCCCTACTATTTTACCCATAGCTGGAGGGGGAAATTTTTGGATGCATACCTTTCCCAAAATTATTCGCGGATTTGAACTCGGGTCGCCGTATCCATGTCCTACACTGATAACCAGCGTCTCACCATTTTCAGATTTATATTCACTGTGGTAATTCTATTTACTCCATCTAGGAAATACATTTTTAAGGCCTTTAGCCTTGTTTTGTCTAAGTTAGCATTTGCATTTTAAAATCCTCTATTCAAAGGATAACTTATAACACTATTCTAGCTTCCCCTTACTATATGCCTGTAATGCACTAGATTGTCCCCCTGACTCGGCTTGATGGCTTGAACTGTCAATCTTTATTCAGGATAAACAAAACCGAATTTGTACAGTGTATTAAAAAGATTACATATTTCCTACTACCCTGTCGACTGGGGCGTTAGAATGCACCGACTGCAGAGAGGTAAGACTCTCCCAATGTGCCCACATGTTGGCCATGGGTGGCAACCCAGGTGGTTGAGCAGTCCGTGACATGCAATATTCCACTTTGGTCCCTAACTTGGGCTAGACGGGCGGCCGGAGAAACCCCTCTGATCAATCGGCTGGTCACGTCAAGCCCTAGCATTGATATGATTGCCCCAACCCTATTGCCCTTATGGCAAGCCCCAACCATTTTATCATATGGGGGCTAGAAGGCGGTGGCTGAGGGTCTACATATCCTGGGAATGACATTAAACTCTATCTGTTGGTGAGGCTCCAGTTCTGGGGGTTTGGGGAATGTGGAGCACCCCTTCATCACCATTGCTCCCTGGTCCACTCTAGTACCTGTTAGTGTCCCATCTATGGGTTAAATAGAAAAAAAGTATTTATAAAAAAATTGTGTATCCCATTTTAATTAATTTATTTCAAAACTTAATCGGCATTAAATGACCCACTGAGTTTGACATGGCATAAAACAAACCAAACCAACCCGTTCGGGGTGGAAAGGATGTGACACATGATCACTATTATGTGGCATTTAGCAAAAATCGAACTCGCTTTTCATTAGTAAGGCATCTGCGAGTCTAACTTGTTAACCAGTACACCATGATGAGATGCCCTAGGTATTTATCCCAGTCGTTCACCATGGGTAGAATGGGCATTTTTGGAGATGTAAGGACGAACTCATAAGCGACGTTTTTCTCATTTCCAACACATGGACACACTAGTGTTGGCTGAACAGCAAAATCTTACATTCATCAGATCTGTGCGGGCACTGTATGTCGTCTGGAGAATTTTTCAAGAGAGATGGCTGATATGAAGAGATAGCGAAAGGGAGGCAAATAAATCTGTGCTGTCAAATTTTATGATTATATATATTTATTTATTTATTTATTTATAATTAATAATACAATTGAAAAGTCGGTCCTACCATTGGTTTCTGAATAACACTTTTTTTCACCGAAAAAGTGTTATTCAGAAACCAATGGTAGGACCGACTTTTCAATTGTATTATTAATTATAAATAAATAAATAAATAAATAAAGCTCTTACATAAGTAATTGAGCCCTCTATAATCAATTCTCCAACAATAATAATAATTTAACCTATATATATATATATATATATATATATATATATATATATATATATATATTACAGTTCTTGTTTGATGAATGACAGTATTCCAATTGTCTGGTCTGGACATTTTCTGCTGACGTACACGTTTATCTGTCCGGACACACACACACACACACACACACACACACACACACACATATTATATATATATATATATATATATATATATATATCATAAGTTAAGATGATGATATATACACAATGGTGATAATTTTGTATATATATATATATATATATACATATATATACATATATAATATATATATATATATATATATATATATATATATATATATATGTCATGATGATGATATATATATACATAATGATGATAATCATATATATGTATACATGTATATGTATATATCAAAAATTTGATGTCAGAACAAAGTACATAAACAGAACCGACTGGTAGTACTGACTCTTGGCTCTACCCTTTGTGAGCAGTTCACTTATTCTTTTTTTTCTGTTCTAATCAAATTCACTGAACTACCTAACATTTTGATATATGTATTTCCTGTTTTGTTTGTGTCATTAAAAATTTCAACAAATTTTCACTTAAACTGATTTAATTTTCATACTAACTAATTACGTCCCCGAGGACGTTCTTAATGGAGGTGATAGAATCGTTAGAATTTAATTTCAAATCACCCGTTTTGAAATCCCCCCCACTCTCATAATTACCCACGAGCCAATAGTTATTTTTATTTATTTTTTATTTTTTTTTTTTTTTTCATAATGTTTAAAAAAAATCAGACTTGCTGATTCGCGTCAGGGTTAGAAAACGGGCTGAGAACACACTCACAACGAGGAAATGTCATTATAACAGAGAAATTACAGCGTGGCGCCCCCTTGAAATGTTTTCACTAGCCAAAAAGTAAATTGTCAATTTTTGTTTTGTTTTTTTATTTATTATTATTATTATTATTATTTTTTTTTTTGGCTGAACACTCGATTAAAGGTCACCTGAGGCACCTATTAACCTCAACGTCGAGTCATATTCTATTTATAGAATCTATGCACGAATACCGTTGTATCAACTTACCTACCTTCGTCTTCGGGAATCAGTGTGCGTCACTCTCAACCAATATGAAAATCTGATTTCTGATAAAGATAGAACGAGAATACTTCGCTTAAGCTGTAGCCGTGTCGTATGGTTGAACTATTTGGATTCTACCAAAAATGCTGGAGAAACAGAAAGGCTTGATGGGAGCTACACAGGGCTGCTGCGTGCTGTCTTGAATAAATCTTGGAAGCAGTACTCTACAACAACGGTTGTACGGCCATTTGCCTTCATGCTCGGAATTTATTCAAGAAAGATTAGCCAGACGTGTTGGCACTGCTGAAGAAGTCATAACGAAATTATAAGCGACGTTCTCCTATGGACTACTATACATGGACACACCAATATGGGCCAATTAGCAAACACTTACATTCATCATCTCCTTGTGGACACTGGGTACCGTTTAGAGGTCTTACCTAGTACGATAACACATAGGGACGGATGGAGAGAGAGAGAGAGAGAGAGATAGAGAGAGTCAAAGGAATCCATGCTGTAGAGACGTATTGATGATGATGATGATGATGATGATGATGATGAGTAGTCAACTCTCTTTAAGTGAGTTCTTAAGTCTGTTTTAGGCCGGTGACCGTTGAGATAAGATAGATTCCCTCCTAACACAAAACTGAAGATCTTTCGTAACGATTACCATTATATAAGTAAGTAAGTAAAGTCGTCAGGGCGACCTAAAGTCGGTATCAGCCAATCAGCGAGGGTGTTTATCCCCTTTTCAATAGCGCTAGACCAAGGAGATTGTTTTGGCGTCTGAGGTAGTGCGCAACATCCACCATCAGCTCCTTACTTTACCACACAGATCCCTGTGCTACTCATACGCTGAGTTGGCGAGGACCAGAATCGAACTAGGAACCATGTGGTTTCTAGCCAAACGCTCTACCGACTGAGTTAACCCGGCCCCTATGTTTATTCAAGTGAAAATATGAAACACCCCACTTTGGTCCTTAGGCTATAATTAATCTCAACGGTCACCGGCCTAAAACAGACTTAAGAACTCACTTAAAGATAGTTGACTACTTATCATCACCATCAGCAGCAGCAGCAGCATCATCATCAATATGTCTCTACAGCATATATTCCTTTGACTCTCTCTCTCTCTCTCTCTCTCTCTCTCTCTCTCTCTCTCTCTCTCTCTCCATCCGTCCCTATGTGTTATTGTACTAGGTAAGACCTCTAAACGGTACCCAGTGTCCACAAGGAGATGATGAATGTAAGTGTTTGCTAATTCAGAGAATAACACAGACAATTCCCTTAATTGTCTGTTTTATTCTCTGCTTAGTGATTGAGTCAAATATATGAATTAAGTAAAGTCGACGGGTTGACCTAATGTTGGTATCAGCCCAACAGCGATGGAATATATCCCCTTTTCACTAGTGCTAGACAAAGGAAATTGTTTTTCTGTCTGTGGTGAAGCGCCACGCCTATCATCAGTTACTCACTTTACCGTACAGAACCCTGTGCTACTCATACGCTGAGTTGGTAAGGGCTGGTATCGAACCAGGAACCTTTCGATTCCTAGGCAAGTGCTCTACCGACTGAGCTAAAAGTAAGTAAAAGTAAACTAGGCGGGGTGGACTATTGTCGGTATTAGCCAGACAGCAAAGAAGTCTATCCCCTTTTCACTAGAGCTAGATCACAACACCTACCATCAGCTTCCAACTTTACCACACAGATGTAAGCCGTGTTACTCATGCGCTGAGTTGACGAGGACCGATATTGAACCTGGAACATACTGGTTTGTGTGGGATGTAATGAATATGCATACACCTGGGCCCCTCCTCCCAGTAATATGATTGGCTGGTGTCAGCCATAAATACAGAGCAATGTAGAGATACAATGCCTACGACTACCACGTCGCACCAGTATTATTACTTACCTGCTCGATTGTACCACTCTGCTACCGTGGTCCCACCACTCTGCCACTTCTACTAAATCTATCCCTTCCCGGGACATATCAGGTTGGCACCTCAGCTCAGACTAAAAAAAACAATCTCCCTGATCTAGCGCCAATGACAAAGGCATAAACTCTCTCGGTGTCTGTCTGATACCGATTTTACGTACTTATATAAATTAAACTTTGCCATAAATATGTACGTATAGAAGTAAACCGTATCTATAGGGTTCGTTTGTATCCGCTGTCTCCAACAACTCCTGAGTGTCTTCAAACACATCCCTCGCGAATAAACGGAAAATACTACAAATAAATAAATACAAATAATAAACTGAAGCTTCTGAGTGGTAAACAATACTGTTTACACAGAAGATGTGTTTTATATATATATATATATATATATATATATATATATATATATATAATATAAATTTGTGGTTGGAATGGAAAGGTCAAGCGTGTATTTCTACGTCCGCACTTTCCCTGATCGTCCTGAGTCGTTCGTGCGTGAATAAATGATGAAGGACTTATTCTCAAAAATTTGCACTCACGTGAATGCGCATGCGCGAGTCATGCTTGAACCAACACGAAAGAAAACGTCAGGCAATTCGAAAAGAATGGCGCGCATGTGCGTCAGTATTGTATGTATGGGTAGACTTTTAAAAAAGTGTTTTATCAACAGGAAATAGGTCTATCTGTATATATCATTCTGTTTATATATATATATATATATATATATATATATATATATGTCTGTGTGTGTGTGTGTGTGTGTGTGTGTGTGTCTGTGTATTTCAGTACGTTTTCCTATCTTTCTCAATTCGTATATCAATCTACCTGCTTCTCTGTCTATCTATCTATCTATCTATCTATCTATCTATCTAATTCATTCTCTTTCTTTCTTTTCAGTTTGTATATTATCTATCAATCTATCTATATCCAGCCGTTTTCTTTCTTTTTTCTTTCTTTTTTCTTTTTTCTTTCTTTCTTTCTTTCTTTCTTTCTTTCTTTTCTTCTTTGTTTCCTTCTATCTTTCTTTCCTTGTCAGTTTCTATATCTATCTATCTATCTATCTATCAATCGTCATCCGTTTTCTTTTTTTCTTTTTTTCTTTCTTTCTTTCTTTCTTTCTTTTCTTCTTTGTTTCCTTCTCTCTTTCTTTCCTTGTCAGTTTGTATATCTATCCGTTTTCTTTTTTTTTCTTTTCTTTCTTTCTTTCTTTCTTTCATTTCTTCTTTGTTTCCTTCTGTCTTTCTTTCCTTGTCAGTTATATTATCTATTTATCTATCTATCTATCGCCATCCCTTTTCTTTCTTTCTTTCTTTCTTTTTTCTTTCTTCTTTGTTTCCTTCTGTCTTTTTTCCTTGTCAGTTTGTATATCTATCTATCTATCTATCTATCGCCATCCGTTTTCTTTTTTCTTTCTTTCTTTCTTTCTTTCTTTCTTTCTTTCTTTCCTTCTGTCTTTCCTATCCTTGTCAGATTGTATATCTATCTATCTATCTATCGCCTTCTGTTTTCTTTTTCTTTCTTTCTTTCTTTCTTCTTTCTTTCTTTGTAAGTTTATGTATCTATCTATCTATTTCGGTCCGTTTCCTTTCTATTTTCCTTTTTTCTTTGTCTATCTATCTATCTATCTATCTATCTATCCATATCAGTAGCTCTCTTTTCAGTTTTTATATTATCTATCACTCTATCTATCTATCTATCTATCTATCTATCTATCTGCATCCATTTTCTTTCCTTCTTTCTTTTTTGTATATCTATCTACCTATCGATTTCGTTCCGTTTCCTTTCTTTCTCAGTTTTCTATTCTTTCTATCTGTCTACAACCTCACTTCCAAACATAGTCACAATGTCTTGGTCGCGTTTGGCAATTACAATATAACCAATACCAAAAGCAAACGTCTATTATTCATTTGTTTTAAATCTTTTTAGCCCATAGACGGGACCTTAACAGGTACCATCATAACGGATTAGGGTGGACCTGGGAGTAATGGTGATAAAGAGGTACTCCACATTCCCCAGAGTTCGAGAATTGGAACTTCACAATTAGATGAAGTTTATCGTCATACCCATGACACCAAAGTGGACCAAGTAAGATCTACCACCTCTAATCTAATCTATCACTCTCTCTCTCTCTCTCTCTCTCTCTCTCTCTCTCTCTCTCTCTCTCTCTCTCTCTCTCTCTCTCTCTCTCTCTCTCTTATATACCCGAGAATGTCAGAAGGGTATATATATATATATATATAACTGTATAACATTACCAGAGAGCTTTGTGTACTTGGAAAAAGATATAGGCGGAATTGGAGATGAGAAGAAAAGCCAAGACCATTCAGACCACAACACTTGAGATCAGCTAGAATACTTAGAAGAGTCCTGGAGATTCGAGGAGACTTGCTGTTCAAACCAGTTTTTTCAGTACTGACCTACCATTTCTCAATATACCAACTGAATTCCCTCTCATGTGAGCCCTGATTTAAGCCACAAAAAGGAAAGAGATTATATATATTTACTAATAGTCTGGTAGATAAGAAGGTGGATCAGGAGAAAATTGTTAAATTTAATACATGTATGAGAAGGATTAGCCGAAAGCGCTGGAAGCACAATTTACTTATCCCCAAAAAGATTACCCATGTACAAAAGCAAAACTATATAGAAAACTTACCATACACTTCTTGTCTGCTTACAATCACTGGTTCTCACTAGATCACTGAAGTTAAGCAACAATGTGCCAGTTCAATACTTACATGGGTGATCATTTAAGCAACAGTGAGTACTGCATATGGTATTCTTTGATCAGATATAAAATTAGATAATCCCCAAAATGGCATAATACAAAAATAAAATAAAATTACCAAGTGAATTCTATCTGGATTCGAACCTCCAGTCTAGAGCTAACAAAAGTGAGTGATATCTTATTATAATGGAGATTGTGTGTTTTTCAATCTGTAACCGAAACTATATTACTACTCAAGTCACAATTTCCTTAGTTATTTACGCTACATTCTTCATGATTTTATTTTTATTTAAACCTCAATTATTAATAAAATTGTTTTACATTATTAATACTGTTGACCATATCTACATACTGATAACATGCAATTGTATTTATATATACAAAAAATAGCAGTTTGCAGTGTGAACGGGAAGGCTAATTTGCATATTGATATCAAAAATGTGATTTTAATAAATATGTGCTTAGTATTATTGATTTCTAATTGTTTGGTTTTATCTTAATGAATATAAGCAAAAATCTCTTCAATGAATCTTAAATGAAATCCATTAACAAGAATAAATAACTGTCATTTTATTCTTTACTTCTCTTTTAACTAAATACTTAAATTAGAAAAGAATAACAATGAAAGACGGGAGTGATGGAAGAGTAAGTTTCAGTTGTTCTATTTTTTCGATTATACTCCCTCTGTTTCAAATCCTTTTATCTGCATTCTTATTTAGTTTCATTAGCCTTTCTAATTTAATACGATATTATTTCATTACAACTTAAATACTTGCACCCAGAGGGTGCATATATTTGCTAGTATCTACAATATAAGCACGGTAAAATATACTTGGAAATACTAATTAGTGCGCACAGATACTACACTTTGATCCTCCTAGGCAAAGGGTCAGGTAGCAACACTTTTATCCTAGGCGAGTGTACACAGATTTCTCAAACAGACAGAACTGCCTATTCATAATTCCATTCTGTTTTTATGATTTGTAAGAATGCATAGTTCAAGGGTTTTTCATACATAATGTTTGTTTATAAATAAATTTGCATAAATACGTCACAAAACTGAATTTAGAATTAAGATAATTTGTGTGTGTGTGCGTCATGTGTGTGTGTGTGTGTGCGTCATGTGTTTTATTTTATTCAAACCCTAACTTCAATTTGAAATATAAGATAAATAGTTTTTTACTTTCTTTTGTTGGTTTTTTTTTTTTTAGTTTTTAATTGCTAAAAGAAAATGAAATCTAAAATTAATAAAAAGAAAAAAAAACTGATATCAAAATGATTTGATTCTGCATTGCATTGTCCGAAAATGGTTAATATTCTGTAACACAAAACAACCAACACTCCTTGTCAGTTATCTTAAACATGCCACAAAGAAGGATTGTTGCCTAAATACTCAATAATATATATGTACTAGCAAATATATGCACCCTCCTAGGGCATTTATTTAAGTTTTAATGTAATAAAATATACTAAATTAGAAAGGCTAATTAAATTAAATAGGAATGCAAATAAAAAGATTTGAAACAGAAGTGGTGTTCCAATTCTGGAGCTCTGGGGAGTGCGAAGTACCTCTTCATTGCCATTACTCCCAGATCCATTCTAAGCCGGAGTGGTACTACCTGTTAGGGCCCGATCTATGAGTTAAATAGATATTTTAAAAATGAGTTTAAAAAGGGGATTTGAATACCAAATACAAATAGAAGAAACCGTTTTTGGTATAGATAAGCAAAGGGTTGACATGCCGTAAAATTCAACCATCCAACCTAATATATATATGGTCTCTCTCTCTCTCTCTCTCTCTCTCTCTCTCTCTCTCTCTCTCTATCTATCTATCTATATATATATATATATATATATATATATATATATCATTTAATTTTTTGATTACATCTCGAATTTATATCTACCTATCTCTCTCTCTCTCTCTCTCTCTCTCTCTCTCCTCTCTCTCTCTCTCTCTCTCTCTCTCTCTCTCTCTCTTTGTTTCTCTCCCTCTCTCTGTTTCTCTCTCTCATTTAATTTTTTTGATTACATCATCTCGAATTTATATCTACCTATCTACCTATGTCTCTCTTTCTCTGTCTCTGTCTCTGTCTCTCTTTTTCTCTCTCTGTCTCCCTCTCTCTCTCTCTAATTATTTTTTTTATTACATCATCTCGAATTTATATCTACCCATCTACCTATCTCTCTCTCCCCCCCCTCTCTCTCTCTCTCTCTCTCTCTATCATTTATTTTTTTTAAATTACATCATCTCAAATTTATATCTAGCTATCTACCCCCCCCTCTCTCTCTCTCTCTCTCTCTCTCTCTCTCTCTCTCTCTCTCTCATTTAATTTTTTAATTACATCATCTCGAATTTATATCTACCAATCTACCTATGTCTATTGAAGTTTATTCAAATCGGTCATTAGAAGTTTATATCTGCATCAAAATCTCAATAACTTGGAGAGGGGCGTTCCATCATGGTGTAAGGGTTAGCGAACTAGTCTCACAGATCCATTACTACTGTATACCGAGTTCGATCCTTACTAACAAGTCCATACTTTCGACCTTGTGTCACATCCTACCGATGGCGAACAGTTTCGGTAAATACCTACATAACTTATGTTGTACGTATCTAGCTCAGTCTACCCTTCTCCCTCACCTTCTCTCCCTCCCCCTCCTCTTTCTCTCCCACTCCTCTCTCTCTCTATATATATAGTGAGAGTGAGGGAGAGAGAGAGGAGAGCAGTCTCTTTCAAACTCTCTTTCTCTTTCTACATCTCTACCTATTTCTCCCTGCTTTTCTCTCTCCCTCCTCAAGTTTCTGTTTTTCTTCATATTATTCTATCGATCTATCTATCTATCTATCTATCTATCTATCTAACCCAGTCTCTTTAGGTCTTGAGCTTTCTATCGATATATATCAGTCTCTCTCCTCTCTTCTCTCTCTCTTCTCTCTCTCTCTCTCTCTCTCTCTCTCTCTCTCTCTCTCTGCCACTCTATATGGAATAAATAAATAAATAAATAAAGACAGAAATTCCACCATTTAGATAATGGGACGTAGGCTTGTAAAAATTAGGCCTGTGATTTTCACTACGTCATTTGCCACGAAACGACACCAGAAATTGGCAAGCAATTTTGTAAATGTTTTATTGGCTTAATTCACATCTACAAACCCCAGACCTAGATACAGTGTTAATAACATAGTTTCTACAGAAATTATCATCTCTCAATATAAAAAAAATCCATACGTGCCTCTAAATTGTATAGAGATATCAAGCTCCTGTATGCTATTACTGTATATATATATGTATTCATTATATATAAATGGAGAATTGTGTGTTTTTCTGTCTGTAACCGAAACTATATCTATCAAGTCACATTCTCTAGTTATTGACATCACATTCTCCATGATTTTATTTTTATCTAAACCTCAATTATTAATAAAATTGTCTTACATTATTAATACTGTTAACTATGTCTCATACGAACAACATGCAATTATACTTTATATATACAACAAATAGCGCTTTTCAATGTGAACGGGAAGCGCTAATTTCGCATATTAATATTAAAAAATCGAATTAATAAATATGTGCTTAGTATATTGATTTTCTGATGTTTGGTTTATTTTAATGAATTATAAGCAAAAAATCTCTTCAATGAATCTTAAATGAAATCCATTAACAAGATAAAATAACTGTCATTTTTATTCTTTCTTCCTCTTATAACTAAATACTTAAATTGAAAAAATAACAATGAAAGACGAGAGTGATGGAAGAGTAAGTTTCAGTTGTTCCATTTTTTTTATACTCCCCTGTTTTCAAATCTTTTTATTATACTCCTCTGTTTCAATCTTTTATCTGTATTCTTATTTTAGTTTCATTAGCCTTTCTAATTATATACATTTTATTACATTAAACTTAAAATATTACATTAAACTTAAATACTTGCACCGGGAGGGTGCATATATTGCTAGTATATATATAAATAGATAGAGAGATTTATCCAAAACTTGGTAGTAAGGGATGATTCTATATGTGATTTCTAAGATCCACTGTACAAATATTGATGATCCAGTATGTATAATACAGCGAATCTTTAAATCACTGAAGAGAGCTCAATATATAGATACCTTTTAGATTATATACAGAGCAATATTATCAAAAAATGAAGGAAGAACTCAATACAGTAATCCATAATAAATTTATTTCGACGAAATTTGGGGGCCCATATAAATCTAAGTTGATTTAAACCGGCTCCCCAAATTTCGCCTCATCAGATGGGTCTTCAATTCACTTATGGACAAGCATATATCAACAAAAAAAGAGCTGAATATATATAAATTCAAACAAAAACAAAATAATAAAAAATATATAGTTTTTCTTTTTTAACAGTGTAGGATTGTAACCATAGAAACAGGAAGTGAATGAAAAAAGAGATACATCTTAAGGTTGATTCCTAGGTCGTCCAGACAGACAAAAAAGTGACATGACAGAAAAAACAGAGTAAGTATATTAAAATATAAATAGACAAGTAAAATAAAAAGATTTTAAACATTCTGGACGACCTAGGAATCAACCTTAAGATGTATCTCTTTTTTTCATTCACTTCCTGTTTCTATGGTTACAATCCCTACACTGTTTAAAATATATATTATATTTTATATAATAATATATATATTATATTATATATATTTGGAGGATATGTGCTTATTTGAAGTCATACCTAATTTTGAAAATTAATTAGTTAATAATTAATGAATTTAGGCGGGCATATATGTTCAAATGTATGGCTAAACAATTCGAGAAAATGTCAATCCCTGAATGTACATTTCGACCTATTTCATGACCAAGGTTACAAGGTTATAGACATGGGAGACTAAAAATTGTCGGCTAAAAGCCATATCAAATAAACACATTGTTATTTACTTACTCTCATATATATATATATATATATTATATATATATATATATATTATTTTTTTAATTTATATATATATATATATATATTTAAGAAATTGAAAAAACAAGTGTTCCAAAAATAGGATGAATTTATTTATCGACGCTTAAACGTTTCGGTTTCATCAGGATGTATTATGGGTGAAGAAATTGATGGATGTTTTATAGATGACAGGAGAACGTTTAAGAGTCGATGAATAAATTCATCCTATTTTTGGAACACTTGTTTTTTTCAAATTTCTTAATATTGTCGGATTTATTTCCAATATTTACTCCCATATATATATATATATATATATATATATATATATATATTAAAGGAATAGAGTAAATGAGAAAAGTATTACCATATATGGGGCCTGGTTAGCTCAGTCGGTAGAGCGTTCGGCTAGAAACACAAGGTTCCTAGTTCGATACCGGTCCCCGCCAACTCAGCGCATGAGTAGCACAGGGATCTGTGCGGTAAAGTAAGGGCTGATGGTAGGTGTGGCGCTCCACCTCATATGCTAAAATAACTCCTTGGTCTAGCGCTATTGAAAAGGGATAGACTCCTCGCTGACTGGCTGATACCGACTTTAGGCCGCCTCGCGACTTTACTTTACTTACTTTATTACCATATAAAGGTGCTCAATGCTAAAATAGGTTGACATGTCGTAAAACAAACCAAACCAAACCAAATTAGGAACATTTTTTGTCAGTTATAAATGTACTTCAGTACATAACTTTCATACAATGACTGCAATTACACTTGTAACAGACAAAAACCGGAAGCGAATCTCCATTTATATATATATATATATTATAATATATATTATATATATAATATATATATAATATATAAATCTTCATACAATGTCTGCTATTTACACCAGTAGCATTGCAACCAGCAAAGCCTTCATCAGATGATGACTGAGTTCAGGCATGGTTTCGGGGCCGAAGCATCATTATCACTAACCTAGAGCGCCCAGCAGTATCTCATACTACCACCAGGCTTTGCCAGTTTGATGTCACATTGTAGGATTACCATATCCACGCTAATCGGTTAGAGCTTTATCCTGGATCTTTTTGATGTATTTCCTCTTGTCTGGTGGAGAAGTCCAAGTTTAGACAAAAATGCCAAAGTTGAGTTGGTAATAAATCCCCGGCATCCGACTTCGATAGGAAATACATCCGTTATCCATCCGTTTTCTGACGCATTGTTCTCGTAAATCTTCACATTTTCCCAACATACGCTGATGTTCCAGTGTTTATATATCAAATTAAATTATTCTTAAAAGATGTAGATTATCTTGTTGGCTGGTTAGTTAGTTGATTAATTGGTTTTTATTCATGTCAAATCTGTTGGGTTATTTAATGCCGAAGTCAGTATTTCTAAGCAATTGAGTGGTTTCAATTAACAAATGATCATAACTTTGTAAATAATTATAGCCTCAAGTAACTGTTCTAAATACTAAAAATATATTCACAATATATGACTTAAAATAGCTATTTCTAACTAATAACAATTATTTGTTTGTACACAGTTCAAGAGTTCCTATCTGATTCTAATAATTTGCACATAATTATAGGGTTTCAAATATTGAAAAGAATCATATGATTTTAAAGTAACTAACAGCAACAACAACACAATACCACCACCACACCACAACAACAACAGCAACAACAATCCTCTGTATTACTTTATATATATTTACCAACCCCTCTGCACGAGCAGGATGTGACACAAGGTCAATTTCTTAAGCAGATTTCAACAGGTTTGAATTCAGAGTTTTCCTTCTCCTAGACCAGTTGCCTAACCAAGGTTAAGAGCCAAGTCTGCCTTATTATTTATCCATAGCTGGAGGGAGAGTAGGATTCATACCTTTCCCAGGGGTATTAGCGCTAAGTGAAATGCAATTACCCCATCCAGGATTTGAACTCGGGGCGACGAGTCCATTTCCCATGATTTTAACCATTACACCACGCGCTTCCTCTGTATATACTTATAAGTTTGGTTTCTTTGTTTAATGGCATATCAATCTACGTGGGTATATTTAATATAAAATCTATCATGTAGAAGAACAATAGGGGTACTAGTTGAGGGATGAGGGGTTCATACCTTTTCCCATGGGTATTAGTCGAAAGTGAATGTCATAGTGCAACTGGAGTTTGAATTCAGTTACTACGATCTCGTAGTCAAGCACGTAAACAGTTATACAGGATCAGGCAAAATGATCTGACACATTTTATAGGGTTAATAAAATGTGCAAATAAAGTAAGAACAAAAAAGTCTTTTTATTTTTCGAAAAGTACATATAATATCCATTTTTTTCATATAATGTCATTTTGTTTTGTTCTTTATAATGCCATTGTTTTTCGTCTTTTTTCAGTTGCTGCCATGAATTGGACTGGTGAGCATCGCGCTTTCATTGTGGAAAAATTTATCAAAACAAACGAAATCTGTAACTGCAACACAAAGAGGCGTTCGTTTGCACTTCAATCTTGGTAGACATGATCCCGTACCAGCTCGAAACCGACCTTGTTATGGGTTACCAACTTCAGGGCTACTGGATCTGCATTGAAACGAAAATCAACGGCCGACCTCGCACCGCCAGAACTCCAGAAATGTGCAAGCGGTAAGAGCTTCAGTTCAACAGTCTCCACTCCGTTCCACATTTAAACGCGCCAGCGTCTTAGACTTTCCGAAAGAAGTTTGCGAAGAATTCTTCACAATGATCTTCAAATGCATCCATACAAAATGATGTTGATAAACGTTTCCACAATGAAAGCGCGATGCTTACCAGTCCAATTCATGGCAGCAACTGAAAAAGAAACGAAAAACAATTGCATTATAAAGAAACAAAACAAAATGGCATTATATGAAAAAAATGGCATTATATATACTTTTCGAAAATAAAACACTTTTTTGTTTTTTTACTTCATTTGCCTTTTACTAAACCTACAAATGTGTCAGATCATTTTGGCTGATCCTGTACATGTTATCCTAACAGGTACCATTAACAGATTAAACTCGGTAATAATGGCAAAAAGTCATGATATATTTCTCACAGTTCCGGAACTAGAACATCATAATATTACAAAATCTATGCATAGATTATTGTCAACCCTCTGTATTTCTGAAGGGATGGCCCCTTTTCATATCACGGGCGGGACTTTCCATGGAATATTACAGAAAGCCCGCGAAATACGTGAAGTCACGTGGGACCTGTTTGGATCTCAGTTTCAGCTTGGACGTCAGGCAGATAAGGCCTATATGCCTTAGCTGGTCCTCACCTGCACACGCGCGCTATGCTAGTTAGAGGAATATGTTTAGTTAAGTAAATAAAGGTTTAAATAAATAATATGGTTTTGTGGTTGATGAATGTCTTGGCAACAAGACTGACCTAGAAGAAGAAATTAATCAGGGACGACCAACCAGCAAGACGAAGTCCAGACGCTAGAAGGAGAACGTAAGATACCAAAGATGAGCAGAAGAATAATAGAAGTAAAGAAAGGGTATACAACAATCACTGCATACAGTTCATAACCAGGATCCAATTTTTTCAATCGGAGGGTATTTTTTATTTTGCTAGTGTTATTAATAATAATATAATAATGATAATAAACTTTTTTTTAAATTTTTTATTTGTCTCTAATAAATGTTTGTTTGCACAATTGTATATGGTATCAAGCATACCTATCTAATACAATAGAAATTATACACAACTCAAGGGTTTCAACATTCCTATCCTATTCTAATAATTTTCAACACATTTATTTATATCCTATAGATCGTACTCTAATAGATACTTCCACTTTGCTTTTCTTTCATGGCCCTCTCACTTTCTATCTTTCTTTTTCTCACGTCTTTATTGTTGCTTTTTTTTCTCTTTTTCTTTTACTTTCTCTTATTTTAAAACTAGAAGTGGCTACCCGGCGTCGCCTGGGTAGAGGTTTTTTTTAAGTTAGTCTCTCAGATCCATTATTACTTATCACAAGTTAGATCCACACTGGATGCCCCATAAAATCCCCCACGTATATATATAACATTATAGTAAGAAATTTTAATTCAATAATTTAGAATTAAAAAAAACACAATATAAATGAGGCGATTAATTCAATCAATCAACATCATATTTCAATTACCTTCTGTTACTATACAAATTTTAATTTTTAAATATCTTCCAAAATATAAATAAAATCTTCATTATTTTTGCTCAAAAACCAAACCCTGGTGATAGTGAATGTATATTATATATATATATATATATAATATATATATATATATATATATATTATATATTTTACTTTGTTGTTAATTGTTTTATTTTCGAAGTTTCCTCCGGATATACACATTTACATAACTGCCCTTTATATATGTACTAGCAGCGGCTACTCGGCGTCGCCTGGGTAGAGGGGGATTTTTTAAGTTAGTCCCGCAGATCCATTATTACTTAATCGTGAATTGAATCCTCGTGGGATGCCCCATTTAAATCCCTATGTAAAAAAATAGACCTTTCATTGATCCAGCTACTCTGAAAAGAAATGTTAATGTCTACTATCTAAAATATTACATGAAAAAAAATCCATGCTGTTATCATCTAAATCTTATTTTTTAATTATCTTCACGAATATAAATAAAATCTCTATTATTTTTGCTCAAAAACTAAGCCCTGGTGATATTTAATGTGTATATATATTTACTTTGACGTTAATTGTTTTATTTTCGAAGTTTCCTCCGGACATACAGATTCACACAACTGGCCTTTATATATGTATAGATTTCTTCCCTCTCTCTTTCACTCTTTATTCCTCTCATTAAATTCCACCATCTTTCTTTTTCTTTCTGACGTCATCGCAAAGAATTAAATCCTCTGTTTGATTCATTCTTTCATTATCTATTAATAATGGAGATTCGCTTCCGGTTTTTGCCTGTAACAAAAATTACGTCACTGCTTACGTCACAGTACCCCAAATCGTCATAGAATGAATACACTCAAAATTTGAACATGCAACATTAGACAGTCCTCATTGTTTTTTAAAACAAGTTTTAATAAATTCATGACTGATATTATATATCTATATATGGTTTGTTTTATTTTTTATATTTAAAGTTTACATTTCAAATTGTTTTATTTTTTAATTCTTTAATGAATTTGATGATTTTACTTACTTAGAGTACAAACTCGCTGACATTGAATTTTTTACTCCAAACCCTCAGGCAATATGTTTCAAAAATCTATTTTTACATCGCCTGGAGGGTGTTTTTTTTATGTTGTACTAGTAGAATTAACTTATAATATTGACCTATTTTTTGTCCTACTTTCTCATGCCACAATTTGTAATTTTGGTCCCTAGGAAACCGGAAATGAATTCAGGAGCAAATAGAATAAATGTAAATACCACCACTGGATTCCTTGTGAGTAAAGTAAAGTCGTCGGGGCGGCCTAACGTCGGTATCAGCCAGTCAGCGAGGGAGTCTATCTCCTTTTCAATAGCGCTAGACCAATGAGATTGTTTTTTGGCATCTGAGGTGGAGCGTTACACCTATCATGAACTCCTTACTTTACTGCACGGATCCCTGTGATACTCATACGCTGAGTTGGCGAGGGCGGGTATCGAACTAGGAACCTTGTGGTTTCTAGCCGAACGCTCTACCGACAGAGCTAACCCGGCCCAATTTATTATTTATTTATCTATTTCCTTTTACTTTTATCTTTTCTTATTTTTCTCATTCTCTCTCTCTCTCTCTCTCTCTCTCTCTCTCTCTCTATATATATATATATATATTATATATATATATATATATATAATATATATATATATATTTTGCTCTGTGACTAACATTAAGAGCACACATTGAGCTCTCAAACTGCGACAGGTTTTTTTTTTTTAATAAGACACTTGTGTCGTAAGGAAGATTTCTTCTCTGGACTTTTGGATTATATATATATATATATATATATATATATATATATATATATATATATATTATATATATATATAAGAGATTTATCCAAAACTTGGTAGTAAGGGATGATTCTATATGTGATTTCTAGATCACTGTACAAATATTGATGATCCAGTATGTATAAATACAGCAAATCTTTAAATCACTGAAGAGAGCTCAATGTAAGATAACCTTTTAGATTATATACAGAGCAATATTTATGAAAAAATGAAGGAAGAACTCATACAGTGATCCTAATAAATTTATTTCGAAGAAAAATTATATATATATATATATATATAGAAAGAGAGAGAGGAGAGAGAGAGAGAGAGAGAGAGAGAGTAAATATATATATATATATATATTGTGTGTGTGTGTGTGTGTGTGTGTGTGTGTGTTCATATCTATCTTTTTATCTTTGTTTATACCTATCTATCTATCTGCAAAGATAGTTTATTAAGTAATGAGACTGTCTAAAAATATTTATTTAATAACAAATTAACTTTTTTTTTTTCCTTTCTTCTTTTCTTCTTCTTCTTCTTCTTGCATATTTTTCTTTATTTTTCTTTCTTTCATTTT
>CM042165.1:19399729-19402229 GCA_023376005.1 Doryteuthis pealeii | reverse complement strand
TTATTATTATTATTATTATTATTTAGTGGTTTGAAGGCTTAAAAGTAAGCCATATTTTTATCGACAAGTAAATGTAAATATTTAGCCCCCTTCTTGAAATATTTTAAAGAGGGGGAGGGTTAAAATATTTACATTTACTTGTCGAAAAAAGACTGGAGAAAGTAAAATATCGCATTAACTTTTCGGGAAAAAACGCCTTAAGTGCTTCAGCAGGCACCGCTTCAGCTAGGGACTTCATTCGTAGGGAGGGTTTTTCAGCTATCACCGCCAAGCATTTTTTAAGGCCGGGACGGAATTCTGCGAATATTACACTACCGCTCTACAGCAGGCGTCCTATGTAGATATCTACTCAGTTTAGCATAGTCTGGCACAACATCACAATCACAGAGCAAAACGAACACCGAACTCTCAATTTTGAGTCTAATTTCTTCCCCACTGCTGACATCTCATGTAAATATCATAGCACAGACGGTAGAGTGTCCGCCTAGGGACCACACGGTTCCTGGTTCTATACCAGCCTTCGCTAACTCAGCGTATGAGTAGCACAGGGATACTAATTTTTGTATGCTAACTTACAAAAATATTTCTTATTTTTGGAGATGAAATATTGGTCTTAAAAACGAGTATATACTGTGTATATTTTGGTAGCTTAGCGTAACGGTTATCACCGGTGGAATCGGTGTACCGATTTCAATTTTAACTCATACTACGATAAGTGTAAAGAAAATAAGAGGCTGTACGAAATACCCCTTACACACACATCTTAAAATTTACGTTAAATTTATCGAAATTTACCAAAAAATATAAATACATTTTTAATATTCCATAAACCAGAAAAAAATTCTCGATAATCTGCTTTTTATTTTAATTGAACGGTTAGGTCCCAAAATTTCGTATCCAACTAGCAAAAACTTGTCCATCGGACATATTTCTTTAGTCGTTATTTAGTGATAGCTGATTTACAATTTTGGGATTTAACCGTAACTGTTCATCCAAAAATGGAGCAATAACTGAAAATATCGTCTTTAAATGAATTGAAAATATAAGTACTACACTTTTTTTTACGTTTTAGGGAGCGCACTACGCGTAACGGTTATTCCGGACGAGGCTGTGTGAGTTTCACTTTGCTCTAATACACTCAAGGAAGTCATGAATCTATCTCTTTCTTCTTTCCCTACCTATGGGTAAATAATAAGGCAGAGTTTCGGTTAATTTAACTTTGGTTAGGCGACCTGAAGGAAAATTGAATTCAAATCAGCTTTATTTCGCCTTAAAAATTAATGAGCGAATATATATATATATATATATATATATATATATATATATATATATATATTAAGAAATTTGAAAAAAACAAGTGTTCCAAAAATAGGATGAATTTATTCATCGACGCTTAAACGTTTCGGTTTCTTTAAACCTTCATCAGGATGTATCAAGGGGTGAAAAAATTGATGGGTATTTTATAGATGACAGGAGATAAAAAAATCTTTATAAAATTTTTTGTTGTGTTTTATAAAGATTTTTTTATCTCCTGTCATCTATAAACACCATCAATTTCTACACCCCATGATAATTCTGATGAAAGGTTTAAAGAAACCGAAACGTTTAAGCGTCGATAAATAAATTCATCCTATTTTTGGAACACTTGTTTTTTCAAATTCTTAATATTGTCGGATTTAATATATATATATATATATATATATATATATATATATATATATATATATACATATATATATATGTGTGTGTGTGTGTGTGTGTGTGTGTGTGTGTGTGTGTGTGTGTATGTGTGTGTGTTGTATTTCTTCATTAAAAGTTTGCTACCACATTTTCATGTAGTAGCATAGTAGTTAATCCAAAATGGCTCATTATATTTGTAAAATATAACACTTATAGTTGTACAAAAGTTTTTCTCCCTGCCATGGTTTCGGTTTTGAAGATACAACTTCCTAAATATATATATATATATATATATATATATATATATATATATATATATATGAATTGCAAGCTTCTATCTTTAATTCTAGGGAATTTTTATATCATCACTTTTTAAGATCAGATTAGTTTGTCTCAAGGCCAGAAATGCGGAGCCCTCACTGAGAATCGAACCCTCTATCAATGGTCTGCTAGCTTAGCACATCAAACGAGAGGCTTCTTTAAAGTAAAGAATAGCTTAAATTATGCACAAGACTGCAATAAGGGTAAATCTAATGGGGACTGAATTCGCTACCCGGTAAGAATTGATCTGTGAGACTAGCTTGTTAACCGTTACGCCATAGTTGGGGTCCGTGCTGTTATTTGGACACTATTTTGTTAAATATCTTGTCACTTCCCCACATAAACAGATCCATACACACAAATATGTAAACATATGTTGGCGTGAAACTGTGAGCGTCGGTGTATGTTAACGGGTATGTCATATTATGTAATAAAATATTGTAGTTGATAAAAAGTTTGTACTGTAAATCTATATATTAATACTCGTGTTCCTTAATTG
>CM042165.1:19387229-19389729 GCA_023376005.1 Doryteuthis pealeii | reverse complement strand
ATTGTTAATATTATTGGAACTTAAATTAATTGACATAACGATAACAATTGAATTCAATTTGAAGTCTGCTTTTTTTAATTTCTTTTCAAATATTTGGTTTAACAAAAGCAAAACAATGTCACTTTCAACTTTGCATCCATTTTATTTTGTATGATAGACTAACAAATGACAATGTGTTATCTTTATTCAAATATTCACTAGAATATTCCAATTTACAAAAAAGAAAAAAGACTAGAAAACATTTCAATAACATTTATTTTACTCATTATATGCAATTTTCACTATTAATTATTATATTATTATTATTATTATTATTATATTATTATTATGTATTGATTATTATTATTATTCACTTCCTTTTGAGTTTTCCCATCAGCATTAGCTGATGGTCTTTCACTGGAATCTTGAATCTGAGTGACAGCAAGTCTCTCAAGTCTCCAGGACTCTTCTGAGTATTCTGGCAGATTTGCAGCAGTGCAGTGTTCTGAATGGTTTCAATCCTTCCTCTGATATCCAAACTTTCCAAACCCTTTATTATTATTATTATTATTATTATTATTATTATTATTTTACTTTTTTACCCCAAGGTTGATGGTCTTTCACTGGAGTTTGAGTTTGAGTGACAACAAATTTCCTCAGGTTTCCAGGTCCCTCCTGAGTATTCCAGCTGATTTCAACAATGTTGTTGTTTGGATAGTCTCAATTGTTCCTCTGATTTTCAGTTCCTCTAGTCTTTTTTCTAATTTTTGGGGGACCGTTCCAAGTGCCCCTACTAGTGATATCACTTTCACACTCATATTCCACATTTTTTGGAGTTTTTTTTTTTCAATTCTATAGTAAGGTCAAGGTATTTGTCTATCTTTTCTTTTTCTTTAATCTTCATCTTCACCCTGTGATCTGCTGGAACTGCAAAATCTACCAGTAGAGAAGTTTTCCTTATTATTATTATTATTATTATTATTATTATTATTATTATTATTATTATTATTATTATTATTATTTACTCCTTTTGAGTTTTCACATCAGCATTAGCTGATGGTCTTTCACTGGAGTCTGAGTGACAGCAAGTCTCCTCAGGTCGCCAGGACTCTTCTGAGTATTCTGGCAGTATTATTATTATTATTGTTATTATTATTATTATTATTATTATTATTATTATTATTATTATTGTTGTTGTTATTGTTATTATTATTATTATTATTATTATTATTATATTTTCACACCAGGTTAGAACTGGTGGTCAGTAACTAATCTGAGTGACAGCAAGTCTCCTCGATTCTCCAGGACCATTCCGAGTATTCTAGACAAATTTGATAATGTTTTGATTTTCAATTACTCCAGTCACCTTCGACAATACTCCTAGTGTCTTGCAATTTACATGAACTAGTATCTAAGGAGAAATTTAAGACTGGGATAATATTTCTATTAAGTAAAAGTATTTCTCAGTAATAAAATAAAGCTGTATCTATACTAAAGAAACATAGAATTTCAACAACCTAAGTATATGTTTGAATTTGTTCATGATTACACATACAATTAATATAGCTAGATTACAGTAAAGGATTACATATACAGATCATGTGCTTAATTAAAGTCATACCTAATTTGAAAATTAATTAATTATAATTAGATGAATTAGGCGTGCATATCGGTTTAATTGTAAAGCGTAAACAAATCGAAAAAAAGTCGATCTCTGTATGTACATTTCAGCCTATTAGGCCTCATCAGCAGAGTTATAGACAGGGCAGTGCTATGTGCCTGATTCGAATCCTACTTCCGCCTGTCACCCTGAAAGGTAGGGTTCGAATCCCGTACAAAGCACTTCCCTGTCTATAGCTCTGCTGGTGAGGCCTAATAGGTTGAAATGTACATACAGAGATCGACTTTTTCTCGATTTGTTTTCGCTTTACATTTAAACCGATATGCACGCCTAATTCATTTAATTATAATTAATTAATTATCAAATTAGGTATGACTTTAATTAAGCACATAATCTCCCAAAAAATTGTCGGCTGTCGCCATTTCACACACATTGTTTGTCCACTTCATATACAGATCAGTATGTGAACAGGTTAAAAATAAGAGGTGTACAACAGTACTAAGACCCTATGCATTTGCATAATATATATATATATATTATATATATATATATATTATATATATATGAGGTTAAGTAAACAAACAAAATGGTTTTATTTTTATATGGCTTTAGCCGACAATTTGGAAGATATGTGCTTAATTGAAGTCATACCTAATTTTGAAAATTAATTAGTTAATAATTAATGAATTTGGGCGGGCATATATGTTAAAATGTAAGGCTAAACAAATCGAGAAAATGTCAATCCCTGAATGTACATTTCGACCTATTAGGTCTCATCAGCAAGGTTATAGACATGGGAGACAGTCGAGGTTTCGAGTCACACACGGAGCAGCTGATGAGACTTAATATTGTATGTAAATATACACACACACACACACACACACACATACACACACACAC
>CM042165.1:19374729-19382229 GCA_023376005.1 Doryteuthis pealeii | reverse complement strand
AGGTTATACTCTAATAGCCTCTGGATTGTTTTTGACACACATAATAACGTATTTCTCGGGTTAGGTTTTCGGTAACTTCTTCCATGCAATTCTTTTTTCCAAACCACCCTATATCTTCATTGACTTCGTGTAATATTCTTCCAACGTTCTTTGCCGGATTTCCGCACATATAGCTGGTCTAGTTAGTTATTGGTATGCCCGCCCAAGTTTTATACATATGTCCGTTCCCTTTTTATATTGGAACATCTGCTTATATTTAAGCTTTTATCTTTTCATTTCTTCCAGCTTTATTTTTTTCGGCATGCTCTGTCCCTATAACTCGAATGTGCTAACAGAGTCATGAGGCCTGTATTTATATTTACTCAACTTCTCCTCACGACAGAACATCCAAGGGTTCATTTTCTTACTGAGTTTCATTACTCAGTTTGACTTCCAGGGTAGTTCTTCCGTTTCTCCTGTAGTTACTGGTTACCTAGCCATGTTAAAGAACCCTGTGTCTGTCCCTGCTATTTCCAATACTGAGGGAGAGTAGGCAGTCATATTCCCTCCTGTTAGGAGCTCTTTAATGAAATCTAATTATCCTACGGGTTTAGGTGTCTGACCAGGGATTTTTGATACTCGGGCGACTATTGTCCAATTTCCCATTGACTTTACCATTTACATCTCACGTCGCTTTCCATGTGGCCTATAGTTTGTCTTCTGGAGTTGCTTTCCACCGATGTCAAACCCACATCGCCAGTCATCCTTGGTTTGTCACCCATCTATGGTCTATTTCCAGGGTTGGCAACCATGACTAAACACCAGACGCTACCTGCGACAGCGCACCATCAGGACCCCGATAAAGGAGAGCATCAAGTTGTCACGCTGGAAACCAGTGAGTTTTGTTTGAAGGATCCAGCAAGTTAAGAGACATGGGTCGTTCTGAATTACCTGATGACACTCGACGTATTTAACCCTTCATCGCGTGTAGCAGAGAAATCTAGGTGGTATGTAAAATGAAGCCAGAGTATGAGATTTTGTTCTTTCATTACTAATATACCATTACCTCATACTATATATATACTATATACCTATACTATATACTGCTACTATATACTACCGCTATATATGTACAATTATACATCATATATATGTACCAGGCTATATATTTGTGTTATAGTATCTATCAGGTGATGGTTACTGCGTACTATATCATCCAATAGATAGTGTATATGAAAACCAAAGTTACTATTAGTAGATATATATATATTAGTTACGTAGGTGTAAATCTGATATTCAGCTATGAGCGGAAAAATAACGTAGTGACCTATATATATAATATATATATATATATATATATATATGTATGTGTCTGTAATATGTATGTATAACCCATATAGAAGTACGGCTATAGTATCGCTAACATTAAAAAATTTTATCCATTTCTTGATCAATCAGCATTATGCATGTAATTGGAGCGACCTGCATTGCTTAATCTCTTACACTGACAGGTTTGATATTTGTATCTACATATATGAAGTGTACGCACGGTGATGATAGAATATTAATAGATATATATAGTAGAGATATGTGATAGATTAGTAGAAGAATGATAAAGAGTAATATAGGAATATTATCTACCTATAGATATAATAATGTAAGTACGCACCTCATGCCGATACTAGTAAGTACGTAAAGGCAAACCGGGTACGTTAGAATACTATAGTATACATGACAGAAACAGTATATACCGACTGTAGTAGATGATAAGTAGTGTATATAATATTGAACGCGTAGTATGTAAAGAGTAGTGCGAAATAGTGCGTAATGAGCTATATAGCGGATGATGATAGTATAATGTCATGGTGGTTACTAAACCTGTATTTACTCTGGTATAATAGTCACCAAGTGCTCATTATATTGTATGCCATAGACGACCCAGCATCACATATATACATAAAGTGGGTCAAAATATAGTCCTCAATACAAACTCCATAATGTGTGTGCCTCGTGTGTGCTAGTGTTGTGTGTACCCGACATGCGAATTAAATCGGAAAGAGAAAGAAGGGGAAGGAAACAGTGTCCTATAGATGAGGAAAATGTTATGCAAAATTTTTTACAGTTTCAGACTTTAAGGAGATAAAACCAATCTTCAATTGTGATGTTTTGACTGAAAGCATCAAAATTCCACATCAGAAATTGATCAAAAATCGTTGACCTAATTTCTCTTTTTTTGGAGAGATTGTCGGTATAATGAGAGAACATTTGTTCTTACTACCATATTGTGTGAATACAAACACAAGAGTAGACTATGTCATCTTTCAACAATCAATTATATATATATATTATAAACAATTATAAGATGATGATATATAGATAATATATATATAATAGATAGTAGTAAAGTATAGATTAATATAGTATAGTCAGTATCCCATGCATCATGCGTGTTGTGTATGAGTGTGTGATCGTACGCATGGTGTGTTGATATATGCAAGTTCACACACACCACGCACACACAGATACACACTTTAGGTACTAGTAAATGCTCCCCACACCTGTTCCCAGACACAACCACACCAGTCCTGTGAGATCGATTTTAGTGAGCGTTACGGCTAGAAATCAACAAATGATCTCCTCATCAGATACCGGATCCTCGCCACTGCAGCGATGAGTAGCTACGAGGGATACTGTGTCTGAAAGTATAAAATAAGAAGCTGAATGCCCTTATGATGTAGGCCGCGATTCCTACCTCGATGCTAAATAGCAATCTCCTTGATTGCCTGAGCGCTACTGCGAGAAAATTATGTGCCAAATTGAACATACCCTACCAACTTGATGGGTTGAGTATACCGATTAGCGCCTCCGTCACTTGACATTACTTACTACTTCGGTGCATATATTAGTTTTGCTAATAAGCTAATAATGATATATAATATATTAACTAATATTATCAGAAAAATAAATAAGTTTTTAGTGTATGTGATATGTATTTTATAGCGTTAGTTCCTTTACAAGTACTTAATAGCGTTCCATTGATGATTTATCACTAGAGTGAATATGAGAACAGTAAGTTAGTCTAAGACAGAGCTCAGTCGTTTACGATATATCTTAATAATAAAATATAAATTCTATTTTATATCTATAACACAACTTAATACTAAAAGACGTTTACAATTACACAGATAATATATTACATATTAGTAATAAACCCGATAGGGACCTATATATAGTTATATTTTATAGGTTATAGCACCTATATTATGAGTTTAGGAGAATATTGTTACTACACAAATATCATAATATGGATTTGAACGAATACATCGTAGATAAGGAAGAACCTATTTTTAATCAAGTCCCCGTGCAGGAGTAAAACCATTTTTACGACTTATAGTCTCACTCATTATACCCAGACCCCCAACCACCATTACAAAGTTTCAATTTATCCACTTAAAAGCAATCTTCAGGCGGTTGGCATCATATAATTATCATGTATATATAAACAATATAATAAGTTAATATATTATATTACTTATCATTATGTAATATATAATCAATTATCTAGGCTTCATATTTATGTACATAATACAGTATTTGCATATGTAATTAATTTATATGATATATATATATATATTAATATTATATGTAGAGAGAGAGAGACAACAAACAGACAGAATAACATAGAGTGAGTGAGCTACATATCACATAGTACTAAATAAATTAATTATGTATCTTATCTGATGTTGTCACAATAAATAGTATGACAATGATGAGGATGTAGTGACTTCTAGGCAACAAAACACACTAGCACACAACTCTACATCTCTCTATTCTCTCATACACATCACAAACAAAAGCCCGAAAGCATAGATAAGTATAGCGTATATCTCTATTTACACACAATGCAATACAAACATCTTTATCTATAAAATTTTTGCGCGTCCATAATATATAAACTATAATAAATCAGCAATAGATAATATTATAGTTATATTTCTAACTGAATAATATATCATATTATCCAACAAGAAGTAAAAGATTTTTATCTATTTAGTAATGTAAGTGCAAACGTCACTATCTACGTAGAAGTATATCAGCCAAAATAAACTTTTAAAGACTATGAAATATCCCATGATGTTATTTCAGCCTATTTGTCGTCGTGTGGAAAATACAAAAATCATTATTTTCATATTATTAAAAATAATCAATATTCATTTGATAGCAAATAAGCTTCTTTCTTTCAATACGTAACTGTACGATTTAATTCATAAGAATCAGTAATTATACAAAATATAGTATTATAATTACGTTTTATATGGATATATAGTGGCACTTTTATACAAACATACATGTGGTTGAACACGTATGGAAATTTATACTTACAAAATTTAAATTACTCCACCTTATTCATATATGGCCTATAGCATAATTACATTAGATAAAAATAAGCTGCGTCGATACGTCATTTACTTACTTCATTCACGTATACTACGCTGTCATATATGACTATATATATATACATAAGATAGATATATATATACAGTAAGATAAATATGAATAGATAGAAAGAGTATAGAGTATATAATATAATAATGAATGATTAATATTTTAAATCGTCAAGACCTCACGAAGTGAACGAATGGATTAGGAGTAGAAATTTTTCATGAACAACGTATAAATAAAATACCGGTAGTATGAGTGATGAGCCCGTCACCCCATATTATTATTGTCATATAATGTATACTATAGCCAAAATAATAGCCGATATAATGTAAAGACTGGCAGTATAGAAAAGCGAACGGAAGTAATATAATAGAAATGTAGAAAAGGTAAGAAAATAGGTAAGCGGTCGGACCTATTATAGTGACCTCAACAATAGATAAGTAGCTGCGACAGACCCACCCCCAGAAGGGCGGGGAGCAGTGCTTCAATATAGGGCAAGAGAAGGGGAAGAAAGACAGAACGAAAAGCAGGGGGTATCATGATAGTATTGCAGAGAACCTCTAAAGTAGGTAGTAAAGGTAGATAGCAGTATGGAACCGTAAGGGGCCCGGCATGACTATATATATATATTAAGTTAAAATATAGTAAATATATATATTGTGTAGTGTGTGTGAAGTAAAGAAGGAAAAGGCCTTACTACCCATAGGTATATAAAGCACTTTGTTTGCAGCGAATATAAATTTGCTTGTTTTATAAAAAAGTTAAAAACATTGAGAACGTAGCGTCGAGTACAGAGAACCTGACATCTACAACAAGACTACTGATAGGACTAAGGACCAAGTCTAGAATCACCTTGCTAACCGAAAGAACTCGGATCTCCACAAAGAAATTGATATATAGATAATAGTAAATAATAAGTAATATTATAAATATAAGAATATAATTACAAAGAATATTAGCTAAGTAATATATTATATATATATAATAAGTATATATATATATGATACTCCCAATACATGTATTAGCCGAATGCAGATCTCCGGTCGTTTGTGTGTAGTCAGAGATGGCATATTTTCGTGAAAATAACTCTTTTTATTAGAGAAAGAACCAAAGAGAGTTTCCTCCTCTGCGGTATCCTCTATACGTCCCACCTCTATACCCCTGCTGCGCGTAGTCTCTACAACTATATATCATGAAATTAAACAAAGTGAAGGAAATAAACAATACATGTTAGAAAAATGTTAACTCTTTCTACTACATCTCATCTTCGTCTCCCTTACCTACCGATGCTCTTATCAATGCGAACCTTTCACCGACGCTATCTCTAATAAGGAGTGTGGATAAGAGGAATATAATATAAAATAGGCTAGTTATTATGAGTAGGTAGAATAAAAATTACCGTGGCAGAAAGGTAAAAGTAATAGGTAATGAAATAAAGGGTGTTAGCCATAACGAGTAAGTAGTCCCCAACATATAGTGTATTATTACAAGACGTTAACTTATTCATAGGTATATTTATACAAGAAGAAAGTTATCTATGACCATGCGCATGCAAGGGACAGATATATTCAGTATATTTCATGTGCATGTTAATATATATGGCAACTCACCCATACATGTAGCATTATGTGCCACACTACACCACAACACACTTAACAATCACAACACATCACACATATATATTTAATATTAGTATGTATATTAAGTATAAAAAATAAAAGTATAGTTTTTCATCTCATCTATATCCACTAATATATTATGTGATATTCATAAACACCTCATTCCACTCACTCTAAGTGGCCATATATGAAACAATCAAAATGAACTGTAAATGTTTATTTACTCTGGAAATATTCTTTTAATAAAATGATTAGATTGAATTGTTTATAATTTTTTTATTTATGCATTGTTATTTTAATAAACAGTGGATTTGAGACAAATGTTGGTTCCCGATTTTAACACGAGAGCCCAGACAATAAAAGCGCAGATGTTTGACATCTTATAAATTCAGTGGACTACAAATTTGCAGCAGTGTCCAAAACATATGGCTTAACAAACCAAGCCAGTTAAGTAAGATAGATCTCGCTATCGTTCAGTACTTTTCAGTCTCCGACTCAAATCAAAACATTAGATTCCCATAATCAGTTTCTCGCGATGTCGGTGGCTCTCATGCTAATCTGAAGTTATAGGTCTCCGACTACGCCACACATATATAATCAATAGTTTCCTACGGTGTGGTATATATGATTTTCTTAATGTATTTTAATATACGTTCCACGAGATGAACTCGGTAATCATCGTACGCGTAGGAGCGCTCCGGTATCTACATATGATATTGCCATATGATATGATCATATCATAAGTACATTGACTATGGTCTCGAGATAGTCTGTAAGGTAGGTTATTACCTCCATATAATAAACTATAATATAGTATAGTAGGTATATAGGTAAGGTTTTACAATATCTACCAAGTATAGTATAATAGCTGGTAGGTATGTGGAAGAAGTGAAATACCGTGAAAAACCATGCAAGGCCGACAATGAGTTAGTTGATGAACAAGTTTCACAGAGTGATAAGACAGCGAATATAACAATGTAAAATAGCTCAACCTGACCGTTGAGATATAAAAAAGAAAGCAACGAATTTGCATTTAATCGTAGATTAGGCTCACTGAGAATACCAATTACATAAATAAATAAAATATTGACTTACAACGTATAACCGCACGACATAAATCCTCCCACATGAGTTATTTACGTAATGATACCCTTTATGACTAAACTCGTAAAATAATAGTATATATAAAATAATATACTATAATAGTATACTAAAGTATATATATATCTAATATTATAAGATTATATCTTCTTGAAGAAGTTATCCGACCTATCGAGACGAAATATTAATTGACGTACGATTGTGTACATAATTCGTATTGTCTATTTTTATGCACACACACAATATATTGTATATATAATAATATAGTAGAACACCTTACGTTACTAGTGCAGTATATTACTACAATACTAATGAAAGCATAGAGAAAATATCATATATATACGTAAAGAGTATCAAC
>CM042165.1:19354729-19367229 GCA_023376005.1 Doryteuthis pealeii | reverse complement strand
TAGCTTGTCTCATGTTTGTGTGACAAATGAGAGGGCTGTTCGTCAAGCAAGCAGTCCGACCTCGTGAAAAAGAAACAACCCGTATATCCAATGAAAAAATCTCACATATATCAAGTTAGTGCCAAAATTCTGTCGCATGGGAGGACCTATGACACTACAACTAGTACTAATTTCTTATTTTCTCATGTTTATTTAGTCTGGTCACCAATTTCAGAATTGGGGTCTCTGTGGCGTAGAAGGTAACGTGCTGGACTAAAACATTGTAAAAAAAAAGTAAAGTAAAGTCGACGGGGCAGCCTAAAGTCGGTATCAACCAGTCAGCGAGGGTGTCTATCCCCTTTTCACTAGCGCTAGACCAAGGCGATTGTTTTAGCATCTGAGTTGGAGCGTCACACCTACCATCAGCTCCTTACTTTACCACACAGATCCCTGTGCTACTCATACGCTGAGTTGGCGAGGATCGGTATCGAACTAGGAACCTTGTGGTTTCTAGCCGAACGCTCTACCGACTCAGCTAGCCCAGCCCCTTGTAGTAAGCGAATTCTAATCCGATTCTCGCTAATACGTTCACTTTCATACTAATTGTTGTGGGGTTTTAAGGGGTCAAAATAAGACAAACACGACGGGCAACAATGTAGACAAATGTATTTAATAAAAGAGTTGAAATTTACAGCAAAGAAAGTGGAGATTGCGTCCGACCAATATAGTTACGAGCTGACTCGCATTTGCTTCCCTCAAGCCACAATTGTTCCTATTACTTATAGTAACCGTTGGCGCATTCCATTATTGTCCATAGGTTATATCACCTATAACACTAATAATCTTGGGAAAGGTAATAACTACCCTGTTGCATAAGCTATGGGTAGCATAGATTATTGACAACACCGGGTTGCGAAAGTACAAAGACCTCAAATGGAAAGTTACAGACCGTTGGGAAGCTTTGACCCCAGAGGCGGATAAACTGCAAATCCCGTGAAGTCACGTGAGATCTAGTTAGGTCTTCAGTTGCAGCCAGGATGTTAAGCAATAATGATAAGATGACAACGGTCGTACAATTAAGGAACACGAGTATTTCTCCCTTTTCATGACTAATCTTCGACCCTTTTTTTCTTTGTCCCCTTTTTTTTTTCTTTTTTTTTTTTGTATGGTCGGTTTAGCTCAGTCGGTAGAGAGTTCGGCTAGGAATCACAAGGTTCCTGGTTCGCTACCGGCCCTCACCAAATCAGCGTATGAGTAGCACAGGTATCTGTGCGGATAAAGTAAGGAGCTGATGGTAGGTGTGGCGCTCCACCTCAGACGCTGAAATAATCTCTTTGGTCTAGCGCTAGTGAAAAGCGGATAGACTCCCTCGCTGTCTGGCTGATACCGACATTAGGCCGCCCCGGCGACGACTTTTACTTCTTTTGTGGTATTTTCCCTGCCTCTCGGTAGATTTGGATTTTTTAACCAGAGGGTTTTGCAAGATGATAACGGTCGTACAATTAAGGAACACGAATATTAATATATCGATGTTTAATTTATTTCTCCCTTTTCATGACTAATCTTCAACCCCTTTTTTTCTTTGCCCCCTCTTTTTTCTTTGACCCCCCCTTTTATATGCCCCCCTTTTTTTCTTTGCCCCCCTTCTTTTCTTTGCCCCCCTTTTTTTCTTCTTTGCCCCCCTTTATATGCCCCCTTTTTTCTTTGCCCCCCTTTTATGTGCCCCCCTTTTTCTTTGCCCCCTCTTTTTTCTTTGCCCCTCTCTTTTTTCTTTGCCACCCCCTTTTTGTTTTGTTTTGTTTTACCTCTTTTGTGGTATTTTCGCTGCCTCTCACCAATGATAAACTTTTGTTTTGTCATGAGCCACCTTTTTCTTCCCTTTCCCGTCTTCGTTCCTTTCCTCCACCCCCCACCCCACCCCAAAAAAAGTTTGTTTATTCATTGGTTTGTCAGCAATGGTTTGCAATATCCGATTGGGGGGGGGGGGTCCCGCCGCTTATGTCATCGCAAACGAGATTGTCCGCCAAGCAAGATGGCGAAAACGCTCTTGTGTCAAGGGCGGGTACCCCACCTGACTCTACCACACAGAACTGAGGCGCTAACAGCGAACATACGGCTGAAAATGTCACGGCTATTTTTTGCTAGAATACGACTTTAATAGGCTTCCACCATTTAAGACCTGCGTGATTATTCGGACGAGAGACTTTTAACGAGTTTTAGATGTGAGATCCGACAGAGGGAATGTTTATTTTATTCACCAACTAATAAGAACCATAATAATAAAAAAATAAATATAAAACAAAAAAGTTAGTACAAAACGCTGGGAACAAAGTTTAGCACATTTCTCTTGCTGCCTGATGTGATGTTACTACGTTGAAAGCTCTTATCTCACAGAGATGATTATCAAGAAACCATTTTTTATCGCAAGGCTAACTAGTAGACATTAGAGAATATGTAATTACTAGAGTGAGTCAAAAGTTTTGCAATATTTTGGTAATGTGAAGTGTTACATAATGAATAGGCATAGTCTGTCATTTTTGTAATGAAGTGTAGTTAGAATTTAGGTCTAGTATTAGTGTTACGTAATGAATAGGCAGAGCATATCATTTTTGTAATGAAGCGTAGTAATAATTTATATCTAGTATTAGTGTTACATAATGATAGACTATGCCTATAGACTATGATAGACTATGCCTATCATAGTCTATCATTTTTGTAATGGAGTGTAGTTAGAATTTATATCTAGTATTAGTGTTACGTAATGAATAGGCATAGCATATCATTTTTGTAATGAAGCGTAGTTAGAATTTATATCTAGTATTAGTGTTACGTAATGAATAGGCATAGCATATCGTTTTTGTAATGAAGCGTAGTAATAATTTATGTCTAGTATTAGTGTTACATAATGAATAGACATAGCCAATCATTTTTGTAATGAAGTGTAGTTAGAATTTATGTTTAGTATTAGAGTTACGTAATGAATAGGCGTAGCATATCATTTTTGTAATGAAGTGTAGTTAGAATGTATGTCTAGTATTAGTGTTACGTAATGAATAGGCATAGCATATCATTTTTGTAATGAAGCGTATTAATAATTTATATCTAGTATTAGTGTTACATAATGAATAGGCATAGTCTATCATTTTTGTAATGAAGCGTAGTAATAATGTATATCTAGTATTAGTGTTACAAAATGAATAGGCATAGTCTATCCTTTTTGTAATGAAGCGTAGTAATAATGTATATCTAGTATTAGTGTTACAAAATGAATAGGCATAGTCTATCATTTTTGTAATGAAGCGTAGTAATAATTTATATCTAGTATTAGTGTTACATAATGAATAGGCATAGCATATCATTTTTGTAATGAAGCGTAGTAATAATTTATATCTAGAATTAGAGTTACATAATGAATAGGCATAGGATATCATTTTTGTAATGAAGCGTAGTAATAATTTATATCTAGTATTAGTGTTACATAATGAATAGGCATAGCATATCATTTTTGTAATGAAGCGTAGTAATAATTTATATCTAGTATTAGTGTTACATAATGAATAGACACAGTCTATCATTTTTGTAATGAAGTCTAGTTAGAATGTATGTTTAGTATTAGTGTTACGTAATGAATAGACATAGGATATCATTTTTGTAATGAAGCGTAGTAATAATTTATATCTAGTATTAGTGTTACATAATGAATAGGCATAGCCAATCATTTTTGTAATGAAGTATATTTAAAATTTTGTGGAATCGCGTGGTGTAATGGTTACTATCACAGGAAATTGACACGACGACACGAGTTAAAATCCTGGGTGATTGTATTTAACATAGAGCTTATACATTTGGGGAAGGTACGAATCAATCTATTCTCCTTCCATCTATGGGTAAATAGTAGGCAAACTTGTCTCTTTAACCTTGGTTAGGCAACCTGTCTAGCAGGAGAAAAACTTTGAATTCAAACCTTTTAAATTCCGCTTAATAAATTGGCCATGAACCACATTTTTGTTTTAGTGTGGAGGGGTTGGGTAAATATAAATATATTTATAATATATTAATAATTTGAAAGCAATTACAATGCACATAAAAAATAAAAACAAAATTGAAATTGAATGAACGGCTAAATGACTATCACGTCTTTCCGCGTGGCATTTTAAAAAAAGAACACCACGAGACGCGTGTTTATAACATAAAAAAATAACGACATAAAAAAAAAACGCGTCCATTCCTGGAATTCGTCTCTGAAGATAAAGTTATACTTTGAAATCGATAAGACAAAAAATAACATCTTTTTGTTTTTATTGTTTATGTGCATTGTAATTGCTTTCAAATGATTAATATATTATAACATACTTAACAATGCTTCAAGCAAATTACCAATTGCTTTATTTTTAATAAATTTATTTATAATTTTAAATTACTCAGGTGAGTCAAACGTTTGCAATATTTTGGTAACGGGGATGTTACATAATGAATAGGCATAGCCTTTCATTTTTGTAAGGAAGTATATTTAGAATTTTTATTTAACGGTAATGAAAATCACCAATAACGAAAATAATATAGAATACTTAACACTTGTACCCGATCATAGTTAATGGAATGAGAACAAACTACCCCAATGGATTGAATAAAGAGTTCGGTTATGATTATGACACGAAGAATCCCGAGTTCGACAAGAAAGGCCAGAGGGCACACCGACCAAAAGGTTGTGTATATAACAATAAAGATGAGGACAACAGTAAAAAAAAATTAAAATGATACAAATTCAGCGATTTTATTTACTAAACTTTACTTAGTCTTGCACATAGGCGTCAGTTTGCTTAAAGTACTTTCTGTTGCTAAGTGGTCACCCATTTAAGTTCTGAACAGGCTTATCACTGCTTAACTTTGGCAATCTAACGAGAAACAGAGCTTTCAGCATTGCTGTTATTCAACTTTGCTTAGTTTTGTATACACACCTCATAATTAACGCTCGAGTCACACATCTGCTCAATCAGAAATAATTCATTTATTCGCGGCAAAGCAGAGTGTATCGAAGGGTTTTCGTGGCCCAGTTCGGGTCGACGTATACACGAGTCATATAAATTAACCCTTTGTTTCGTTATTTTTTAGCTGAAAATCAGAACGAAATGCACTGTCAATGGTCAGGAATTAATGAAAACATTATTGAGAGAACAGTTATGAAATGTTTGGTCTTGTTTGGTTTATTTCTTTAACGGCATATCAACTCCTTATGAATTATTTAATGCCGAAGTTTGATTATTTTTTAAATGTTTGGTTTGGTTTATTTTTTAACGGCATATCAACTTCTTATGGATTATTTAATGCCGAAGTTTGATTCATTTTTAGATATTTGGTTTGGCTTAATTTTTAACGGCATATCAACTTCTTATGGATTATTTAATGCCGAAGTTTGATTCATTTTTAAATGTTTGGTTTGGTTTGGTTTATTTTTTTAACGGCATATCAACTTCTTATGGAAAATTTAATGCCGAAGTTTGATTTATTTTTAAATGTTTAGTTTGGCTTATTTTTTAACGGCATACCAACTTCTTATGAATTATTTAATGCCGAGGTTTGATTCATTTTTAAATGTTTGGTTTGGCTTATTTTTTTAACAGCATAACAACAACTATCAAGGATAGAGGAAAAGGTTTACTAAGCAATGAGACAAGGTGTACAGGGTCGCAAATGCCAAGCTGAATTAACAAGTCCTGTTAGATCTCGTTTCTCTCTTCCAATGTTTCGTCAGACATTATTCATAGGAAAAACAGGCGATTTCATTCTCATTATTTAGGCATTATATGATGACACATATATTACCAATCTGGGTCGGAACACCGGAACTGAAGCCTCACCACCGGATGTAGTTTTGTGTCATACCCAACACAGTCCATTCATTTGTAAATGTTTGATTGTAATCATAAATATATTTGTAAATGTTCCACTGCATTTTGTATTTCCCTTTATTCTAATATAAATAATTTGCACACGGTTTCAAGTATTCCTATCTAAAACAAATAATTTATACACAATTATATGGTTTAAAGTAACTATTCCTATTTAATAATAATTATTTGGGTAATTTATGAGGAAGTGCGTCCCGGTCTCCTGTCTCAAAAATTGCTACCCGGTAACTATCAAAATAACAACCCCAGCTCGTCGTAATTCTTGTTTATTTATCGTAATTTGTCGTAATTCTTGTTTAGATATGAAGATGGATATATAGTTTGGAATAGACTGAGATAGATAGATAAACAAACAAAATAATATAGATAGATATGAACAAGTGGAGATAGATAGATATTTTCGACAAGTAAATGTATTGGGGGCGGGCGGGTTCTTTTTAGTCGTAATTCTTGTTTATTTAAACTAAAAACAAGACATTAAACAAACATGAATAAAAAAAATCATAGTTTTTAAAGTAATATAGATAAATATGAACAAATTGAGATAGATAGATAGATAGATAAATGTGAAGATGAATAGTTTTTAATAGACTGAGCAGGGTCGTTATTTTAATAGTCACCGGGTAGCAATTTTTGAGGCAGGAGACCGGGACGCACTTACTCATAAATTACCATTATTTGTTTCCACACATTTACATGGTATCAACATCACCATTGCTCCCTGGTCCACTCTGACCCGGAGTGGTAGTACCTGTTAGGGTCCCATCTATGGGTTAAATAGAAAAACATGAGTTGATAAACAAAATTGTATTATGCATTAAGAATGAATTTATTTCACAACTTTATCGGCATTAAATGACCCACCGAGATTGATATGCCGTAAAACAAAACAAATCAAACCAAACCATGGTATCAAGTATTCCTATCTAAATAATTTTCAAATAGATCTATACGACTCATACATGGAAGCCTAACAGATACTCGCATTTCGGGTCAGAATTGGGTTGGGATTGTAAGATTCAAAGTTGATAATTGAATAACATACAATCCGACACGTTGTGAGACAAAACATTTAATATATATAACAGCACATGGAAACGATAATATACATAATGTACAGGAGAACAGAACATGTAAATACATATATAATATTTAGGTATAAACAAGATACCCAAATGTACTTAACATATAAATATTACAGACATTGAACTAAAGGATAGTCCATGCTGTATAAAGGACTTACACTAATGTAAGAGGGGGGACAAAAGCCCCACCGAGAAGGGGGGTAGATAGACTCTAGCCCGTAACAGTTCTTGATAAGATCCAGCTAAAAGAGGAAGCAGCGTTTGAATGAACGCGCTTAACTACCAGAGGTCCCCCTAGTGGGAACAAACAGCAACGCAGCGAGGAGATAACTCTTCAAGCAAAAGGAAGATAATTCCCTACATGATTAATGAAAACCAAGCGGTGACTCTATACTCTCAGAGCTTCAGAATCAAAGCTTACCCACCTGATGCAGTGTCCTACCCAGGATACCCCATTCTGTATTCTAAGCTTCACCGATAGGGTGTAATTAATTATAATCTTTTACCATCATCCTCATCATGTCGCGTATGCAGCACAGGTCAGTCATATGGAGGTCCGATCTCCCTGACAAGCTAAAGCGACAGTTCTTCCAGGCTGTGGTTGTGTCGGTGCTGCTGTATGGTTGCACCACCTGGACCCTAACAAAGCGTCTTGAGAATAAGCTAGATGGGAGCTGCCCAAGAATGCTCCGCGCAGTCTTGAACAAGACATGGAAGTAGCACCCCACAAGGAAACAGCTGTACGGTCGTCTGCTCCCCATCTCATAAACTATCCGAGTGAGACGGACAAGACATGCAGGACACTGCTGGAGAAGCAAGGATGAACTCATAAGCGACGTTCTCCCGTGGAAGCCAACACATGGACATGCAAGTGTGGGGCGCCCAGCAAGGACCTACATTGACCAGCTATGTGAGGATGCTGGTTGCTCCGCAGAGGACCTCCCAGGTGTAATCTTTTATAAACAACTGTAACTTCAAGTAACTATTTTTAATTCAATTATGGTCACTAGCAAATATATTCATCCTCCGGGTGCAAGTAATTAGGTTTTAATGTAATGAAATATTATATTAAATTTGAAAGGCTAATGAAATTTAATATGAATGCAGATAAAAAAGATTTAAAACAGAGGGGGTTTAAATCGAAAAATAGAACAACGGAAACTTACTCTACCATCACCCCCGTCTTTCATTGCTAAATTTTCCTGATTTAACTATTTAGTTAAAATAGGAAGTAAAGAGTAAAATTACACTTATTTCTTCTTGTTAATGGATTTCTTTTAAGATTTATTCCCAAGATGTTTGCTCATATTCATTAAGATTAAACCAAACAATTTGAAATCAATGACACTAAGCATTTATTTATTAAAATCAAATTTTTAATATCAATATGCAAATTAGTCTTCCCATTCACATTGTAAACTGCTATTTTGTTGTATATATAAATACAATTGCATGTTATTAGTATTTAGATATGGTCAACAGTATTAATAATGTAAAACAATTTTATTAATAGTTGAGGTTTAAATAAAAATAAAATCCTGGAGAATGTGTCGTAGATAATTAAGGGAATTGTGACTTGAGTAGTGAAATAGTTTCAGTTACAGACAGAAAAACACGCAATCCCCATTATAATAAGATGTAAGAATAATGATTATATTTAAAATTATTTACCCCATCCGTTCACCAAGGGAGGCATTTGGCACAATGTCACAAGTATAGGACATCCAGCGAGTATAGAACTCACTATTCGATAATAATGGATCTGCGAGACTAGCTTGCTGCTCATTACACCACGACAGGACCATTTGTTAGCACATAGTTATATGGTTTCCCGTTTTCCAATGCAGTTTCAAACAGATCTATTTTACCTAGAATTGGTTCAAAGATGAACATGCCTAAACATTTCAAAATATCGTCTGATTTTCATTTTAAAAAACAAATTAAAATTTAAAATTATTTAAGGTCAAATTTTTGTACATCAAAAAAATCTTAAGAAACAACTAAAAAAAATGTAAATATGAACGTATAATGAACACAATTCCCTAACCTCTAGGCGTAAACTGACCCTTCATGGGTTGACATGCCGTTAAAATCAATCAATCAATATTTTCTGACATTCATCGGTATTGTATAAATCACCCTGTCAGCGGGGCTCAGAATACACTGATTGTATCCCTTGAAGAGGGGTAATACCCCCTCAAAAAAAAAGAAAATGAAGAAAAGAAAATAAACAAAACAATTGAGTGGGGAGAGAAAAAAAATAGAAACAAATGAACGAGCTGACTAGTTACACTCATCGCTTAACAGAGCAAAATAACGAGGAGAATATATATATATATATATATATATATATATATATATATATATATATTATATATTATATATATATATATTTGAAAAGCGCTCCTCTCAAATTAAAAACTTATTTTCCTCGATATTTAGCTTTTTTAATCGATAATTAACAAAATATTTGATCATTTTAGAGCTCTAATAAAATGTTGTACTCTTAAAAGAGTTTCAAATATATATATATATATATATACTATTGTTTATATTTTTTGAATTACTACTACAGAATTACTTCTATATTTCCTTTGCTTTAGCACAGATTGTATAATCTGATCTGTGCGGTAAAGTGGGGAGCTGATGGTATGTGTGGCGCTCCACCTCCCAAAAATAACACCCTCTGGTCTAGCGCTAGCGAAAAGGGGATAGCCTTGCTGTCCGGCTGATACCGACAATAGGCCACTCCGCCAACTTTACTTTTTTTTACTATATATATATATATATATATATATATATATATATATTATATATATATATAGAGAGAGAGAGAGAGAGAGAGTGAGAGAATTTGAAAATTTTCTTTTTGGAGCATTGTTAAGTAAAGTATATTATTGTTTATATTTTTTGAAGGCAATTACAATGCGTATATCGTATAAAATTCGATAATTATTGAAAATAATCATGACAAGTAAACTCGGCAAATAACGAGCGAGATGTGGTACAGCGAACAGTTGTTTCAACTTTAAATAAATAATTGAAGTCATACCTAATTTTGAAAATTGATTAGTTAATAATTAATGAATGTAGGCGGGCATATATGTTCAAATGTAAGGCTGAACAAATAGAGAAAATGTCAATCCCTGAATGTACATTTCGACCTATGCTGATGAGACCTAATAGGTCGAAATGTACATACAGGGATTGACATTTTCTCGATTTGTTTAGCCTTATATTTGAACATATATGCCCACATAAATTCATTAATCATTAACTAATTAATTTTCAAAATTAGGTATGATTTCAAATAAGCACATATCCTCCAAAATTGTCAGCTAAAAAAGCCATATCAAATAAACATTGTTTGTTTACTTACTCTTATATATATATATATATATATATATATATATATATATATATATATATAATAAATAGATATATATATAAAATATCGGTAACAACGGTATTTTACCGCAAAGAAATTATACTTTAACCAAAAGATTATGGTAATTTGCTGTCCAATTTACAAATGAGTAATAATCCTGTGGGGTATTTGTTTGTACCGAACGTCATTTTTCTTTTTTATTAGGATTCAACATCTCTCTCTATTATAAAGGAAATAACTACGAAATTATGATTAAAAATGTTCACTCCTTTCTAAATAGAAGCATCAAGATAATTATGGACCGCTGTTATTATAAGAATCTGACAATATCAAAATTTTTTTAGTAATTATTAGACTAACAATAGACTAGTAGATCGCAAAACTGAGAGGAAGATTGTATAGCCCCGTTCACTCAAGTGAAAAAGAGTTTGCTAACGTAAAAGACAGTTGGATTTTATCTGGATTCGAACACCGACCACTGTTGACCGTGGGGTATAGAAAACAATCATTGCCACAGGGCATACCCTAAGGGTCACCGAAATTTGAGAAAGGGGGGATAGTGAAAGTGAAACTAGAAAGATTTCAATTCAAATTGGAGAAGAAGATAGAATAGAAGAGACAAAAGAGAGGGGGAGGATTGGGGGGAGTCTGTGGTTGGGGGTGTATGTGGGGAGGGGGAGGTGAAGACACAAAGAAACTGTTGAAGAACAAACAACAAATAATGAGCGTTATCTTGGCATTTCTTTTAGTTTGGCTTCGAAAATTTAGAGGCAACACTGAAGGGGAGTAACTCAGTTTTTTTTTTCTTCATTTTTTTTTTTTCATACGAGAAAGGAAAAGGGGGAGAAAGGTCAGTATTTTCTATTTGACGAGAATACGGGTTTTGTAGGGGGGCGGGGGTTTGGGGTAGAGGACACGAGAGGGGAGGTGGGGCTGATGGAACGGACGCGTAGCTGACGACGGTATTAGCGACATTTTTCGCTGACTTTCTTTTTCTGTGTATTTTTTTTTTCTTTTTTCTTTTTTTCGTTTTTGTTTTTGTTTTCGTTTTGTTTTTTTTTATTGAAAGAAAAAAAAATAAAGATAGAGAGAGAAGTCGTTAGTTTGGAATTTCGATGTTGGACCGGAAGTTATACGCTGGGCTGATGAATTTGGCTGATGGGAAGAGCCTCTCCTCTCCGCGAAAACCCGACAAAAAATCTGTAGGAAAGCGAAACAAAGAAAATAAAAAGCAAACAAGGAACTGTGAAAGGGTTTTAAAAGCAGCCAAAGCAATAAGGAATTTTGGCTAATTTGGCCCAACCTTCACCCCCCCCTTTCTGTATTGATATTTAGTCTGGCATAAGGCTAAAAATATAAGCACCCGGTGAGTATCAAACTCACTACAATAGTGATACCCAGACAAGCGTGTTAATAATAGCTCGCCAAAGCAATAAGGAATTTTGGCTAATTTGGCCCAACCTTCACCCCCCCTTTCTGTATTGATATTTAGTCTGGCATAAGGCTAAAAATATAAGCACCCGGTGAGTATCAAACTCACTACAATAGTGATATCCAGACCAGCGTGTTAATAATTATTAACACGCTATTATATAGCTCGCCAAAGCAATAAGGAATTTTTGGCTAATTTTCACCAACCTTCACCCCCCCCTTTCTGTATTGATATTTAGTCTGGCATAAGGCTAAAAATATAAGCACCCGGTGAGTATCAAACTCACTACAATAGTGATATCCAGACCAGCTTGTTAATAATAGCTCTAATCTGGCATCCAAATAGATATTATAAACTTAGCAAAGACTGACACATGATCACAAATATAAACACCCGGTGAGAATCGAACTCATTGCTATAGTAATATCCAGACCAGTATATTAATGATAAATATCATCTGGTATCCAAATATCTATCATTAACATAACCAAGACTGGAACAAGGGCACTAGTTAAGAGCATTCAGTAAATATTTTTTCTATTTGCAAACATCTAAATATGTATTTAGGAAGTGTAGCTTCGTTTGACACAATACTATAAATATGAATCACTCAGTGAGGATCGCACTCACTCCAGTTGCTATCGTCTAGTTTGTTAATCGTTCTAGCTAGGTAAACAAATAGGTATTTGCTAAGTATAACTAAGTTT
>CM042165.1:19347229-19349729 GCA_023376005.1 Doryteuthis pealeii | reverse complement strand
TCTCGGACTCGGCAACCTTCTTTTCGGACTCAGGAAATACCTGAAATACCTGAAGAAGGCCGGAGGGCATATCGGCCGAAACGTTGTGCAGATAACAACGAAGTCGAGGACAATAGTCCGAATAACGCAGATAATACTAATCATCAAGCCTCTTCTCAAACATTCAGAGACATTTTTAAACAGATCTATTTGACCAATAGTATATATATACAACAAAATAGAGGTTTACAGTATGAATGGGAAGGCTAATTTGCATATTGATCTTAAAAAATTGATTTTAATAAATATATGCTTAGTATTATTGATTTCACTCATCAAGTGGACCTAGGAGAAATGACAAGGAAGAGGTACACTACATTGCCCAGAACTGGTGCCTCACCATCAAACTCAATTTATTCACATACCTAGGACGCCAACTTTTTGGGGGGTGATTGTCCAAGACGAATGCTCAAGATTGAACTATACCAATATTAAGATTTACATGATACTCTCCAAGTATTTGAATAGATACATTTTCGGGCAATAAACTTTGTGGGCAAGTATGCAGACAACACTAAAAAGGATTACTTCGAGGGTAATGGTAGAAACTACTTATCAGCTTAAGTATATATTTACCCAGCCCTCCAACCCGGGGAGAATGTGAAAGTATGGGTTACAGCTGGTTTGAATTAAGTTTTATCTCTCCTAGATTGGTTGCTTAACTATGGCTAAAGAACCCAGTCTGCCCTACTATTTAACCATAGCTGGGAATGGGCAGATGGATATATGCCTTTTCTCATGGGTATTAGTGCGAAGTTAAACGCAAACAACCTCGCCCAGGATTTGAGCTCGGGTCATCGATTCCTCTGATAACCGTTACACAAAGCGCATTTCTTCCAGATTACTTAGGATAGCCACTGTTCCATATCGATCACCTATCTAAGCAGATTCATCACAGCTTAATCCCAGTGTTCCAGCTGGACTACCTCGTGACTGTTATAGTTTTTTTTATGTTAGAAAAAATAACAATTATTAAGTAATACATAAAAAGAAAGAAAGAAAGAATGAAAGAAAGAAAGAAAGAAAAGTAAGAAATAGGGAAATTCAAAGATAGATAGATAGATAGATAGCGAGAGAGATAAAGATAAAATAAAGAAGGAAAGAGTGAAAGAGAAAGAAGAGTGACAAGTTCAATTTAATAATACACGTGACTAAATTAAAGAATATTAATGAATAATATAATCTTATCTTATCTTATTATAATGGAGATTGTGTATTTGTTTGTCTGTAACTGAAACTATATTACTATCCAAGTCACAATTCGGTTATTTATTTATATCATAGTCTCTACGATTATTATTTTTATTTAAACCTCAATTGCTAATAATTTTTTTTACATTATTAATGCTCTTGACCATCCTAATAACATGCAATTGTATTTATATATACAACAAAATAGCGGTTTACAATGTGAATGGGAAGGCTAATTTGCATATTGATATTAAAAAATTGATTTTAATAAATGTGTGCTTAGTATTATTGATTTTAATTGTTTGGTTTTATCTTAATTGAATGTGAGCAAAAATTCCGGGGATAAATCTTAAAAGAAATCCATTAACCAGAAGGAATAACTGTAAATTTTATTCTTTACTTCCTATTTTAACTAAATAGTTAAATTAGGAAAAATTTGCAATCAAAGACGGGTGTGATGGAATAGTAACTTTCATTCTTATTTAATTTCATTAGCCTTTGTAATTTAATATATTTTATTCCATTGAATCTTAAAAACGTGCACCCGGGGGTGCATATATTTGCTAGTTATTATAATGGAGATTGTGTGTTTGTCTGTCTGTAACCGAAATTAAATCACTACTCAAGTCACAATTCCCTTAGTTATTGACGTCACATTCACCATGAATTTATTTTTATTTAAATTTAAACTTCAATTATTGATAAAATTGTTATACCTTATTAATACTGTTGAATTAGTCTAAATACTAATAACATGCAAGTATATTTATATATTCAACAAAATAGCGGTTTACAGTGTGAACGAGAAGGCTAATTTGCATATTGATATTAAGAATTTGATTTTAATAAATATATGCTTAGTGTTATTGATTTGTAATTGTTTGGTTTTCTCTTAACGAATCTGAGCAAAAATCTCGGGGATAAATCTTAAAAGAAATCCATAAACAAGACGAAAGAACTGTAATTTTATTAAATACTTCATAATCTAACTAAATAGATAAATTATGAAAAATGAAAGACGGGAGTGATAGAAAATGATGGAAGAGTTAGATTTAAAGCTGTTCTATTTTTCGATTACACCCCCTCAGTTTATCATTTTCTAAATAGTTTCTAATTCAATACAATATTTTATTACATCAAAACCTAAATACTTGCACCCAGAGGGTGCATATATTTGCTAGTATAATGAATAAACCTTTCCCGAGGGAATTAAGGTGACAAGAAACCCAAACAGTCGAAGCAGTGATTTGAACTCGGGTCGCCGGTTCCA
>CM042165.1:19309729-19344729 GCA_023376005.1 Doryteuthis pealeii | reverse complement strand
GTTCTCGCATATCCCTTGCCTAAATGAAGGCTATGGGGAAATAAAACCGAGTCATGGATACGATGGCCTTTGTTTTTAGAATATTAGCCTAGGATAGAGCTCGTACGTGACGTTCTCCCAGTTGGAAGTCATGGGAAATGGACTCGGCGCCCCGAGTTCAAATCCTGGATGTGGTAATTGCATTTCACTTTCAGTCTAGGAGAAGGAAAACTCTGAATTTAAACCTGTTAAACTCCGCTTAAGAAATTGACCTTGTGTCACATCCTGCTCGTGTGGAGGGGTTTGGTAAATATATATAAGTGACGTTCTCCCATGGACATCTACACATAGACACACCAGAGTGGACCGGCCAGCAAAAACCTACATTGATCAGCTCAGCACGGATACTGGATGCCATGCTGAGGCCCTTCCAGGATTGATGGCTGATAGGGACGGATGGTGAGATAGAGTCATGGACATCTGTGCTGTCGGTTCGACTTGATGATGAAAATAATTTTAAAAATATCATTATATATCTACCAACTACTCCGTACGAGCAGGATGTGTCATGCTATTATTTTGTTAAGTGAAGTTGAACAGGTTTGAATTCAGTGTTTCTTTCTCTTAGATTGGTTGCCTACCGAAGGTTAAAGAACCCAACCTGTCCTACTATTTACCCATAGCTGGAGGGAGAATAGTTGGATGCATATCTTTCCCAAGAGTATTAGCACTAAATACAATCTTTATTTAATCTAATTCAATCAATCAACATCATATTTCAATTACCTTCTGTAACTATACAAATTGTAATTTTTAAATATTTTCCCAAATATAAATAAAAACTTCATTATTTTTGCTCAAAAACCAAGCCCTGATAATAATGAATGTATATATATATATATTTAATTTGTCGTTAATTTTTTTTATTTTCGAAGTTTCCTCCGGACATACACGTATACACAACTGCCCTTTATATATGTAGATAGATAGATAGATAGATAGATGTATTTCTATTTAAGAACCGGGTTAATGATGTCCTTGTGCCATTTATCGTATTTATCATTGCACTGTAATCACGTTCATTTTTCAAACATACTGCTCGTGTCTTTGTCTATAAAATATTCGGAACTTTTTGTTGCCCTCTGATAGCACCACGTGGCCAGCGACCTTTAAGGAATTCAGTGGAACCCGTTTAAGGGGAGAGGGGGATAAAAAAAATCCCTAAAAGAGAAACTGAATCACTAATAATTGCTGCACAAAATAATGCCATAAGAACAAATTATATCAAAGCAAAAATTGATAAGACGCAAGGAAACAGTAAATGTAAACCGTGCGGTGACAGAGATGAGATGTATTAAGTGAATGTAGCAAACTAGCACAAAGAGAATACAAAGCTAGACACAACTGTGTTGGGAAGGTGATCCACTGGGAATTATGTAAAAAAGTATATTTTGATCATACAACAAAATGGTATGTGCATTATCCAGAATCTGTTCTTGAGAATGAAACGCATAAAATTCTCTGGGACTTTTAGATAAAGACGGATCACCCTATCCCAGCCTGGAGACCAGACCTAGTGTTGATTAACAAAAAAAAAGGGGGGGTACGTGTCAACTGGTAGACTTTTCAGTTCAGCAGATCACAATTATGTCCTTGTGCCATCCATCGAATTTATAATTACACGAAGTTTCCTCCGGACATACACGTATACACAACTGACCTTTATATATGTATATAGATAGTTAGATAGATGTATTTCTATTTAAGAACTGTGTTAATGATGTCCTTGTGCCATTTATCGTATTTATCATTACACTGCAATTAAGTTCATTTTTTCAAACATACTGCTCGTGTCTTTGTCTATAAAATATTCGGAACTTTTTGTTGGCCTCTGATAGCACCACGTGGCCGGCGACCTTTAAGGAATTCAGTGGAACCCGTTTAAGGGGGGGGGGGGGTTAGGGGGTATTAAAAAGAAGTCACCTCAGTCTGGTGAGTGTGGGTCCGCGACGGTTTCATGCGCGACATGTCAATAAAGGGCGACATGATAGAGCAATGTGACGTTTTGATCCTTGATTCATTCGGTTCAAAGCGGCGGGCCCCGGGCCCCCTCATTTGTGTACGGCAAAATCGGCGCTGGTGGTGACGATGAGGGGGGGGGAGAGAGCCTGGCATTTGAGAGGAGACGCCCAAAAGATGGTTTGTAATTGTGTTGAATTAATGACTGAGCTGAACTATCAAAATGGAAAGAAAGAAAAAATAACAACATGAAAAAAGGAAATATAATACGGTTTGTGGAGATGAAGGCGTTTACAATTTGTGTCATCAAGTATTTTCTTGATTCCGCATATATTTCTGACAACATCTTAGAGACACAAACATCACTACTGCTACTACTACTACTACTACTACTACTACTACTATACAAATAATAATAATAATAATAATAATAATAATAATAATAATAATCTTATTAATAATGGAGATTCGCTTCCGGTTTTTGTCTGTAACAAAAATTACGTCACTGCTTACATCACATTACCCAAAATCGTCATAACATAGAATAAATACACTCAAAATTTGAACATGCAGCATTAGACAGTCCTCATTGTTTTTTAAAACAAGTTTTAATAAATACATGACTGGTATTATATATCTATATATAGTTTGTTTTATTTTAACACATATTTAAAGTTTACATTTCAAATTGTTTTATTTTTTAATCCCTTAATGAATTTGATGATTTTACTTACTTAGGGTACAAATTCGCTGACATTGATTTTTTTACTCCCACCCCTCAGGCAATATGTTTCAAAAATCTATTTTTACATCGCCCGGGGTGCGTTTTTTTGTAATAATAATAATAATAATAATAATAATAATAATAATAGCAGATGTAATATATGGACAAACAGGAAAACAACGAAAACTGCGAAGAAAATCAATTATATGGGCACTTCAAACGACAAATCGGAGAGTTTGCATATAAAAAGACTTGGACATGTTTAAAAAGAGGAAACCTGAAAAGAGAAACTGAATCACTAATAATTGCTGCACAAAATAATGCCATTAGAACAAATTATGTCAAACCAAAGATTGATAAGACGCAACGAAACAGTAAATGCAGACTGTGCGGTGACAGAGATGAGACTGTAAATCATGTATTAAGTGAATGTAGCAAACTAGCACAAAGGGAATACAAAGCTAGGCATGAATGGGTTGGGAAGGTGATCCACTGGGAATTATGCAAAAAATTAAATTTTGACCATACAACAAAATGGTATATGCATAAACCAGAATCTGTTCTTGAGAATGAAACGCATAAAATTCTCTGGGACTTTTAGATAAAGACGGATCACCCTATCTCAGCCAGGAGACAAGACCTAGTGTTGATTAACAAAAAAAAAGAAAAAAAAAAAAGAAAGAGAACGTGCCAACTCGTGGACGTTGCGGTTCCAGCAGATCACAGTGAAGAAAACGAAAAGATGAATAGATACCTGTAGTTCGTGCAAATGGAACGGTCCCAATAAACTTGGAAAAAAGACTGGGGGACCTGGAAATCAGAGGAAGAATTGAGACCATGCAGACTATTGCACGGCTAGAATACTCAGAAGAGTCATTGAGACCTGAGGTGACTTGTTGTCACTCAGCCCCCTGGGAAATACCATCAGATAACGGTGGTGTGAAAAACTCAAAAGTAGTGAAAATAATAACAATAATGATAACAGCACAAAACAATGCCAAATCAAAGCAAAATTAGATAAGACACAACGGAACATCATTTCTTTGTCACCGGACACAACCTACAGACATAAAACAATCATGTATTAAGCGGATGTAGCAAACTAGTAAAGCGAAAATACAAGTCTATACATGATTGGGTTGGAACGGTGACCCATTGGGAATTGGGAAAGACACTCAATTTTGACCATACAACAAATTGGTTCCTAAGAATGAAACACATTAAATTCTCTGGGACCAGTATTGATTAACAAGAAAAAGAGAATTCGTAAATTTTGCATTTCCAGCAGGGTGAAGATGACAAAAAAAAAATAAAAAAAAATGAGAAATACGATGGGTTATTGTTATGCTCTCTCTCTCTCTCTCTCTCTCTCTCTCTCTCTCTCTCTCTCTCTCTCTCTCTCTAACCTTATCTCACTTTCTCTCTCAATTTTACCCCTTTTCTCTTTATCTTCTTCTGTCTTCTCACTAAGAGCTTCTCCTAAGGGCTTCTGTTGGGCTAATCTTCGTCATTGCAATTAATTGAATGAACTACAAGACATTTATTTCTTGATCAAGTTTTTTTTTTAGCCCATATTTTTCCGCGCGAGTGAGAGATCAATCTCGAAGCAGCACGTCAGCTCTGCTTCAATGTCCGGTTGCATCTAAAATCTAAATTTTGTCCCGTGTTTCTCGTGACGTGTTTTCCAGGGATCAGAGGGCGGGGTATAACCGTCCTGGTAGTTTTCCACTCCCAACGGCCCCTTATTCATGATACCATTAATTGAAACTTCCTGAAACTAGTACGGTCTTTTGTGTTCCATGTTAGGAACGAGCTGGAGGCGCCTGGCAGCCAACCACAACAGCAGCAAGGCGGTCAGGAGTATAGTCCGGGTGTACATGTTCCATCAGGATTCTCTCTCTCTCTCTCTCTCTCTCTCTCTCTCTCTCTCTCTCTCTCTCTCTCTCTCTCTCTCTCTCTCTAAATCACACACACATGGCCCCCGTGATTCAGGTGTATCTATCTGAGAGTTTTCACGATCAGGTCAATCCCAACACGTGCCTACGTAACTCTCCTGATTTGAAATCTATGGGTCGTCTTTGAGAGAGAGAGAGAGAGAGAGAGAGAGAGAGAGAGAGAGAGAGAGGCCAACGAGGGAGGCCCTTAAATGCCAAGCACCCGTTGAAGGCCACCATCGTAGGAACGAGTACGTAGTCGCTTCAGAGACTGCGTCAAATCCGTTCTCATAGTTAGTGGGATGGATATTTTACTGAATAACATTTAAATAGTTGTTTTATTAATACAAATTTCTGGCATCCTTATTTTGGTATAAAGATATTTTTCTTAGTTTCCTGTGGTAAATTGTGTATTCTGGCATAAAAGAACGATGACGGTTTTGATTTAATTTTTTTAAAGAACTGATCGATATCATGAAATTAGTAAATTAGCAACTATACCTATTACTGGGAATTGAAATTATTCGGTAAAATTATTCAAGTGAAAATTTATGGTTAAATCGAACTTAACGGACCTAAATTCCACCATCGTATGTCACCCGCCGAAAGAAAAAAATACCAATAGTCAGGGAATTGACCGAATTCAATGAAATTTTCAGTGTTGATATATTAATGAATAAAAAATATAATGCATCAATTATTTTATTTAAAATTTTTTACATCTTTTCAGGGCAGTTAACTTTGAACCACGTATCTTTGAGAATATGTGTTACGCCTGAAAGTTACATGGTTCAATGTTAATTGACCAGAAAAAATGTAACAGTTTTTAAATAGAATAACTGGTGCATTATATCTTTTATTCATTAATATATCAACACTGAAAATTTCATTAAATTTGGTTAATTTCCTGATTTTTTTTTTCTTTCTTGGAGGTGGAATTTAAGTCCGTTAAATTCGATTTAACCAAATTTATTTTCAAAATGAGTGTGATCTATTGACCGAAATAGTATTACAAACATGTGATTACTTATCGGTCTAAAAAAGAAAAAAAATTGTAATAGGAACAATTGATAGTATTTAATTCTTAGTATTTTATTGTTACATTTTAATACGGTAAAAAAGAAGGAATTAAACGAGTTCATTCCATTTGAAATCAACAGGCAAGGAAGCTTGCTTAAAAAATAGTTGTTTCAAAAATGTAAACAAAAAGAGGCTATTCTTAAAATAAACGAATATTAAAATACACTAATTCTTAGCTTTTTTTTTATCGCTAAATCTTTATTAAAGGTAGGAATGCATTTTTAAAAGTAATATCTTAAATGTAAACTAGGTAACACTAAGTTTCTCTGTGTAATTTATCCCCACCCCACCCTATATTCAACTTGAATAAAGGTTAATATTATCTTGAAATTTCTTTGTCCATTTTAGTGTCTTAAAAGTTTTTAAAATACCACTTTCTTATGATAAATTGATTAATGGATCTGAACGGCATGACAATCCGTCAGGGGTTATTTTATGCTTAGAGTTTAGAAAACTACGTACTTTGTAGGTTTATACTTATAATATTTGTTTGTTTCTGAGTAATTGATATGATATCAAGTATTCCTATCTAATGCAAGTAATTTGTAAACAGCTCTATTTGACCAATATATCGTATTCTAAAGAAGCAAAATAAAAGGGGGAAAATTACTCATCATTATCGTGAACAATAAGAAAAACAGTCGGTTTATTTACAACACAGCCAGTTTCTTTATTGATATCATTTTTTAACAGAAGTCTGTATTTATGGTTCTTTTATTAAAAATCTTTGCCATTGAGACTCATAAAAATCTTCTGATATAATTATCTAGACTCTTATCTTTATTGAAAAAAAGTAAAAATCGTTTTTGCCGGTTCATTTTTTCATATTACATAAAATAATATAGGGGTGGAGCAGACCTCATAAAAATATTTCCCCTAATATATTTTAGAAAAAAACTATTTCAGACACATATTCATCCAAAAGTAAGTAATTATGGAAGTTTTCGTGAAAATTGGACCACTAATTTATTTTTCATAGAATTATTAAAAAATAACCTTAGTTATAACTTGTTTTTGGCTACGTTAAATTTCAATTGATTTAACGGTGCAAAAATGTAAACACTGTTTTTCGTTTATAATTTTCATTATTTTTGTAAGCCGAAAATTTTTTTTCAAATCATTAGGAGTTTGTTTAATGCTTCTTCTTTCGAGTGAATAAAAAATTTCAAGATAATATTAACCTTTATGCAAGGTTTATTATGTTAAATATACTGGGGGGGGGTAAATTTCACGGGGAAAATTGGTGGTAAGCACGGAAAACATCAAAACAAACAACATTTACGCAGCAGAAAAAAAGTATGATATTCAGGAGTCTATAGGCATTTATTTGGCCGCTTTTTTCCCCCACCATCAAAATTACAGATTAAAAGTCATCTTTTTCGCCTTGGGAAACCTACCTATTCCAGGATTTGTTCAAAATAGCAGGAATTTTTGTGTACTTCCAATATATATATATATATATATATATATATATATATATATATATATATGAGAGTAAGTAAACAAACAATGTGTTTATGGCTTTTTAGAGGATATGTGCTTAATTGAAGTCATACCTAATTTTGAAAATTAATTAGTTAATAATTAATGAAATTAGGCGGGCATATATGTTCAAATGTAAGGCTAAACAAATCGAGAAAATGTACATTCAGGGATTGATATTTTCTCGATTTGTTTAGCCTTACATTTGAACATATATGCCCACCTAAATTCTTTAATTGTCAACTAATTAATTTTTCAAAATTAGGTATGACTTCAATTAAGCACATATCCTCCAAATATATATATATATATATATATATATATATATAGTAAAAAAAGTTGGCGGAGTGGCCTATTGTCGGTATCAGCCGGACAGCAAGGGAGTCTATCCCCTTTTCGCTAGCGCTAGACCAGAGGGTGTATTTTTGAGGAGGTGGAGCGCCACACAAACTGTCAGCTACCCACTTTACCGCGCAGATCAGATTATACAATCTGTGCTAAAGTAAAGGAAATATAGAAGTAATTCTGTATTTTCTTTCTGGGCTAGTGATTTTGGGTTTGGTCCTAAGAAAACGCTGATTTTCCAAGCAAGCATTCCACATTTGAAAGATTGGCACAACACAATCTTCCCACAGGTAGACAGAAATTTAAAAGAAAAAAAAAGGAAAACTGTTATATAACGTTTGGGAGAAGATTTTAAAACTTAACAGACAGATATCATTTCACAAGCATCTTCCTTCCAGGGTTGGGAGTGGGACCCCGTCAGAGTGTGTGGTTGTCCCCGGGGTCAATGAATACGTGAGGCATGTTTGTTCTATAGTTGAATATTTATTGCTACAGATGGCCTCCGCTATACAATCGTTGTTGCTGCTTCATTATATTCCAGAAACTGCAATAAACACGAGGCAATAAGAGGAGGGCACCGGTCGATAACGGGGACCTCGTGTTTGAAAATAAACCAAAATGACGGGGCCGAGTTAAGGGTTGGGTACTCACTACGAAAGAGTGGGACGCAGCTGTTGAGTCAAGAGGCAAAAGAATTGAGTTCAAATACACATATATACATCCTCCACGTACACACACACACACACACACACACGCACAGACACGCACACACACATACACATGCATGCACACACACACAAATAAATAGACATAAATATACCCAGATATGCGTATATATATATATATATATATATAAATATGATGTTATACCCACACACGTGCATAAAAATCTATTGTTATATATATATATATATATATATATATATATATATATATATATATTAACAATGGAAAGGAGTAACCTACTCGAGTTTCATCGATTGATTCTTCAGGGTTACTTTAGTTAAATTAATCGAATTTTGGATTAAAAATTTGGATTAATTTATGGAAATTATTATTTAATAAAAGATATGTTATTCCCATAAATTAATCCAAATTTTTAATCCAATAAACAAAAACCGTTCCTGATCTTCGAAAATATAAATAAGCGTTCCTCTACTAAAGTTAAGTCCCATTCCAACGGGCATGTTTATAACACCTAAGATTAATCAAAAACTCGATTAATTTAACTAAAGTAACCCTGAAGAATCAATCGATGAAACTCAAGTAGGTTACTCCTTTCCATTGTTAAAATAAATTTATGCTCTACATTGTATTGAGCACTTTGTATTTTTTCTCAACCTTAACCTCTGGATATTGTGCGCTTCCAACGATCGTACTTATACCCACTGGTAAGTTACTACTTATACATATACAAATATATATATATATAATATATATATATATATATATATATATATAATCATACACAGATACCGTGTATTCGACGTATCCCGAATCTTCAGTATGGCTAGACATTTGAAGGCTACCTTCAGCCGGGATGGAAACCCAATCGATTTATGATGTCAGGCTTCTTAACTACTTGGCTATTTGCACCTACACACACACACACACACACACATATATATATATATATATATATATATATATATATATATATATAGTGTGTGAGATGGTCACTGTTTCAGCTTTTGCTGGAATGGTGTATCAAAGGCAGTATTATTGGTAGAGTGCTCAATATAAAATAGAGCTGTTATATAATATAATAAGATAAATATATAAAGGTTTTACATATTTATTTATTAGGTGACAAAGGAACATTCACAACCATATTGGTTTCATGCGATGCAATCATCAGGTGAAGATGTTTCATATAGTGAAACATGCACATACACGTTTTTCTCTCTTTCACACTCGGTCGGTATATCTGTCTCTCAACCCACTCTCTCTCTCTCTCTCTCTCTCTCTCTCTCTCTCTCTCTCTCTCTCTCTCTCTCTCTCTCTCTCAACATATCATCATCATTTGGTCGCGCTGATTTCTATGAATTTCGCCACCCGTTCCTATCGGTCATTGCACCTGCCAGGTCTTCTACACACGGCATCCAGTATCCGTACAGAGTTGACTGATAAAGCCTTTTCTGGTCGGACTACATTCGTGTGTTCATGTTTAGTTGTCCACGAGAGAACGTTAATTATGAGTTCGTCCTTGCTTCTTCGGCAACGTCAAGCATATCTTGTTCGTTTTACTAGAATTTTTAACGTTAGAGCCTTAATGTCCCTCCTCTCTCTCTCTCTCTCTCTCTCTCTCTCTCTCTCTCTCTCTCTCTCTCTCTCTCTCTTTATATATATATATATATAGTTAAGAGAAAAGGAAATGAATCCGACGGTATGAGTATAGATAAAAGGATATGAAAACACCACAATATGCTGTTAAAGTGAAAATATTTCATATCATATTCATAGCTAATATTGAACAATATTTTGATTTATAAAAATCATCTTTAGAGCTTGTTTATACTCCAGCCTTATCAATAGCGGAGACGTAAATAATATGAATATTTTCGTTTTGAATTCATATTATTTTCGTCTCCGCTATTGATAAGTCTGGAGTATAAACAAGCTCTGAAGATGATTTTTATAAAATCGAAATATTGTTCAATATTAGCTATGAATATGTTATAAAATCTTTTCACTTTAACAGCATATTGTGTTGTTTTCATATCCTTTTATCTATACTCATATATATATATATATATATATATATGTGTGTGTGTGTGTGTGTGTGTATGTGTGTGTGTGTGAGAGAGAGAGAGAATGTGTGTGTGTGTGTGAGAGAGAGAGAGAGAAAGAATGTGTGTGTGAGAGAGAGAATGTGTGAGTGTGTGTGTGTGTATGTGTGTATGTGTGTTTGTGTGTGTGTGTGTGTATGTGTGTGTGTGTGTGTGTATGTGTGTACATTTATGATTGAAATGGAAAATTAAAATCATTATAACAATCATAACAGTGCTCAATGCATGAGCAATATCAGAATGTATGTAAAATACAAAATAAAACGATAATGAATCAGAATAAAAAAAAACTCACGACTCAGTGTTTCACGTAATCAGTCCTCAGGTGAGCTAGTATTCAACACGTCAATTCATCTGATGGGGGTAAGTTTTTTTCTGGTTGGCCAACACTGTTTTGTTCATGTGTGATAGTCCATAGCAGACATGTATGTATATATGTTCTAGAAGCAGAAGGAAATCGACACGGCTACAAGAGTTTAGATTCTGAAGGAGACCGTTTGTATTTCACGCAGCACTAATAACCCTGGGAAAGTTACGAATTTATCTATTCTCCCACCAGTTTTGAGTAAAGTGTAGAGCATATTGGATTCTTGAATTGTATGGCAACTAGTCTAGGAGAAGGAGATTTCTGACTTCAAACCAGATCTGAAGCGGGATGGTTTTCGACAGGCTATTCCTACCAAGCTGTTTTACATGTATAGCGGCCACACAACAAACAGGTTACGGAATAAACTGATAATGAATCAGAATAAAAACTCACGACTCAGTGTTTCATGTAATCAGTTCTCAGGTGAGCTAGTATTCAATAAGACATGTAATTATCTATGTATCCATGCAAGTATTTATGTGTACATATATATGTGTGCGTGTGTGTGTGTGTGTATCTATATCTATCTATCTATATCTATATCTATAAATATATATATATATATATATATATATATATATATATATATATATATATATATATAAATAAAGTAAGTAAAGTCGTCGGGGCGGCCTAAAGTCGGTATCAGCCAGTCAGCGAGGGAGTCTATCCCCTTTTCAATAGCGCTAGACCAAGAAGATTGTTTTAGCATCTGAGGTGGAGCGCCACACCTACCATCAGCTCCTTACTTTACCGCACAGATCCTTGTGCTACTCATACGCTGAGTTGGCGAGGACCGGTATCGAACTAGGAACCTTGTGGTTTCTAGCCGTTCTCCACCCCAGACGGTAAAAAGCAATCTCCTTGGTTTCCCTCGCTGATTGGCTGATACGACTTTACTTACTTTTACTTCAACACATCCGACACGACTTTAGCAATTCAAAATACTGCCTTCTGAAAAGTTTGAACGCAGGTCGCAGCCACTAGTGAGTAAAACACAACTCTCTCATCCACCGAGCACATTAATCTGAATATTACACAGCTTCTTAACGAGCTGCTGTCATAAGCTGTGAATCCATGTGCTTTATAGCACAATCTGAACGGCTTTATTGTCTTCAGGTGTTGGCGGCAACTCGAGAACATTGGCACTTATTTCGCGCTCAGCTTTTGTCTCTGGGTAAACAAACAGAGTTGTGTACACAGCAAATGAATATCTTCTGCCGCAGTGTGTACACGTTATGCAATCAACACAGATGTTGTGTAGGTATTCTCACGCTGTGTGGTTATATTGTGCGCAACCCAAAGAAACGAAGATGCTTTCTGGCTGGCACAAATGAGACAAACGTGTGATTATTTACTTTTCGTACAGATTTAAAAGAAATCTTTGATGTAAACCAGGGATTCTCATAGGGAGGGGGCATTTATACCCCTGAGGGTGGGGGGTGAATAAAATTTTGAAAGGGTGAGTTAAAGCACAGGGGGGGACCACAGGGGATGAATATATTATTTTGTGTTTAGTATTTTAATATTTTTAATATTGATTTTATTATTGTGAAGGGGGATGGTGAGATTTATTACAATTGTAAGAGCGTGTGTGTATAATGTTATATATTATTATTATTATTATTATTATTATTATTATTATTATTATTATTATTATTATTATTAATAATAGTGGGGATGTTATTATTGTTGATGTTATTATGTATTATATACATTGTGACATATCCATGTCTTTATCTATTTTGATTTATCTAGTTGTCTTCAATCTGTTAATATCATCTGTGTCTGTTTGTTTGCGATGATTTGTTTGTGCTGTCTGTCTGTCTATCTATCTATTCTTTTTTATTTTTATTTTTATTTTATTTTTATTGTCTGTTAATATTTATCTATATCTCTATCCGTCCATCTATCTATCTATCTATCTATCTATCTATCTATCTATCTGTCTGTCTATTTAGCTTGAATGTGTTCATGTCTATCAATCTGTTGTCTATCTGTGTGTCTGTTCATCTATTTTTTATCTTTCTGTCCATCTGTATGTCTGTTTATATTCTGCATGTATCTATTTTTCTATATATCTGTTTATATATCTAACTAGAGTATGTGTATAACAAAAAGAAATTGCTGGGTCATGTAGACAAGTTGCCAGGTTTCGTACACCTAGTATAGGTCTATATATATATATATATATATATATATATATATATATATATATATATTCACCAACCCCTCCGCACGAGCAGGATGCGACACAAGGTCAATTTCTTAAGCGGCGCTTAACAGGTTTGAATTCATAGTTGTCCTTCTCCTAGACTGGTTACCTAGTCATGGTTAAAGAGTCCAGTTTGCCCTGCTATTTACCCATAGCAGGAGGGAGAATTGGATTCATACCTTTCCCAAGGGTATTAGCGCCATGTGAAATGCCAGCAGCTTTGTCCAGGACTTGAACTCGCGTTGACGAGTCCATTTCCTACGTCTCTAACCATTAGACAACGCGCCTCCATATAGACCATTCTGTTCTTGCTACTTAGACCATAGGAATTGGTGTAATGGTTAAAGTCATTGGAAATGGACTGGTCGCCCCGAGTTCAAATCCTGGACGTGATAATTGCATTTCACTTAGCTATAGTCCCCTTAGGAAAGGTATGAATTCTACTCTCCCTCCAGCTATGGGTAAATCGTTGGTCAGACTGAGCTCTTTAACCTTGGTTAGGCAACTGGTCTAGGAGAAGGAAAACTCTGAATTCAAACCTGTTAAACTCCTCTTAAGAAATTGACCTTGTTTCACATCCTGCTCGTGCGGAGAGCTTGGTATATATATATATATATATTTTTCATGGTGGTCCGGATAATTAAAAAAATAACGAGCGCGGGCCACATTATTATTGTGTTCAATACTTGCTAGCCAGAATGAAAGCTCTGAGAAAAAGATGTAAAACAAAATGTATCTGTCCATGTTATATTCATGGATGAGTGATGTAAGATGCACAAAAACAAATTTAGCCAACATATTTATTTTCAAAACATTATCAAAGAACGCAACATTAACAGAAAGGTTTAGTGAGATTCGTGAAACTGAAGTTTGTCTTTCAAGATATCGTCAATGTTTGGTTTGGAATTGCTACATCCAATCAAGAGAATTGCTTTCAAAGGTTTATCAGACATTTTCGTTCGATGGGTTGATTTCACTTATTTCAATTTTGAAAAGGCTTGAAATTTTGAAATTCGGGATCGCGTAAATAACAAATGAAATGTTCACACGCACGACATTTTGTAACCCACCAACAGTAGTCAAGTCCATGAAGATTTAGTAAGCTTAACATGATATTTAAATTTAAATGGTATCAGAACCTCTCGCGTTGCATTCAAGTAGTGTCGGATGTTCTGATAAATAATAGAATAAGAATTTTATTCATCAATAGTAGGTACAAGTTATAAAGAATAAGTAAAAGAAAAACTATATTTTTGTTAAACTACTATTGAAAGGAGGCCATGCCTAATAGCGTGAAGCTAAGCCCATGGACATGACCACCCTTGGACGCTCACAGGAAATGATACAAGACACACCAGACAACACAAACATATAGATATATATCATGAGACAAATTAGCTGTGTGAAAATCTAAATGCAAATCTGTTTTTTAAGAGGCAATAAAAATGCTTTTTCAAAAGTTTTTTAAGGACAAAATAATTTACCGAAACAAGCTTCACCTTTTCCTCCTTTTCTTCATCAAACAATACCGACTGAACAGTGTTCCAGGAATTAAGTGCATTAGAACGAATCGAATAAAATGCCTTTGCAGGCTGAATCCGGTCTGCGGGCCGTAGTCATGCACTAGACAATAGAAATGGTTAATGGTTTAGCTTTTTCCAACTCTATTGAGAGCAGTAGTATGGTGAATTATATTCGTCTGGACGACTCCAATAAAAGAGGGTAGTTGATGATACCAAAGTTAGTTTTCTTGGGCTAGACGGGCGGTCGGAGAGGCCCCCTCCGATCAATCAGCTGGTCACGTCAAGCCCTAGCACCTATATGATTTTCCCAACCCTATTGCCCTTATGGCAAGCCCCAACCCCTTTTTATCATATGGGTGCTAGAAGGCGGTGGCTGCGGGTCTACATGTCCTGGGAATGACGTTAGACTCTATTTGATGGTGAGATTCCAGTTCTGGATGTTTGGGGAATGTGGAGCACCCTTTCATCACCATTGCTCCCTGGTCCACTCTGACCCGGAGTGGAAGTACCTGTTAGGGTCCCATCTATGGGTTAAATAGAAAAATGTATTTATAAAAAATTGTATTATCCATTAAGAATTGATTTATTTCAAAACTTTATCGGCATTAAATGACCCACTGAGGTTGATATGCCGTAAAACAAAACAAAACAAACAAACAAACAAAGTTAGTTTACTGATTCTTTTCTCGTGTAAATTCAATTAAACTCTGATAAACTAGTTATGTTTTGTAATTTAATATTCAATTAAATCATTTTGTGGTGAATGGAAACTAAATTTGGTTACAATGGGAGAGACATTAAGTAAATTGTTTAAGAAACTCTGCCGTAAACCATTTCTGTGTTGAGTTATTTTAATTTACATTAAAATAACTTTTCTATATTTTGTAAAAGTTTTAATCTTAAAACCGAATTTCTTTTTTTAAAAAAATCACCCCCTCTCATCATGGCATTCCAATGAGACTAAGAATGAATGTCGACAATGTTTAATTAATTTATTTGGTGGTGAATGTAATTTAAATTTGGTTACAAGTGGAGCATCAAGTAAAAAGTCTGAGAAACACTGATTTAAACAATGGGCGAATACCGAATTTATTCGTGTATGGTATTTATCAACCCTGGGCAGGGTGTGACACAAGGTCAGTTTTTAAGTTGAGTACGAAGTTTTCATTCTCCTAGACTATTTGCCTAACCAAGGCTAAAGAACCCAGTCTGTCCTACTATTTACCCATACATAGGGAGTACCAGCATTAAAATCAATTAAACTCAATCAATACCGTTAAATACCCCAGTTGTAGTTATTAATCTTACGCTAGACTCAACTGGGCTGATTAAATTAATATTTCGGACTGCTGTCCTTATTTTTTATTGCTATATGCACAACGTTTCGGTTGATGTGCCCTCCGGTCTTCTTTAGTTGTTTCTTGTCGAAATCGTGAGCCTTCACAGGACTTCGAACCGAACCCTTTATTTAATCCATTGCGCTCTTAGGTTCAACAAAAACGTTTCCGAATTCGACAAGAAACACCTGAAGAAGGCCGAATGACACATCGGCCGAAAAATTGTGTATACAATAATAAAGATTAGGACAACAGTTTTATTTTTATTTTTATTTATTTATTTATTATTTTTTGTGAGGGTTCATGTAAAGTTTTTAAATGCCATCCTTGGCCAATTGAAAAGGGCTTAAAGAAAGTCCTGTCTCATGTAATCCTTTGGTAAGCGTGTAAGTCCTATCCTGCGTATTGGTAAAGGTCCAGTGATTTAATCCTATGTCCTTCGTCAAAGAGTGTCAATGTAATTATGACCAGTAGAGTCGGGGTTAAGTATTGTATCAACCTCAGAGTACTGCCAGTGATTGGCCAAGAGTTATATCACATAGTTCCGGCCTAGCCTATAAGTAGGAGCGGGGGTCCATCACACACCTTATATGACCAAATTCTGGGCACCTCACGTGGTGTAATGGTTAGCAAGCTAGATTAGCAGACCATTGTTAGTGAGTTCGATTCTCACTGGGCGCCCCATACTTCTGGCCTTGTGCCGCATCTGAGCTAAGTTTAGTAAATAACTATATGACCAAATTCTCAACAGTTCATTGATCTTTTATATCTGAGTTTGAATCGCACGAAAAATTATCGTCGAATTGGTAAGACAAGGCAACAAATAATCGTAACTGAATACGAATTTATCTTGCTGCAATGTTACTGCAAAATGACAGGTTATTTATGAAGCCTCATAACATCATAGAAACCAAGCAGCCAATCAGGACTCAAGGAATGGAATCACCCAAATGCATGAGTGGACTATTCTTGATTCCCATAAGTACCAGTTGTCTTGGCACTGGTTCAGTTGTGCTTAGCTAGTTGCTGTTGTTCAAACCAACAGTGCACTAACTCACTTCAACATATATCATATTTAATTTTCTTTTAGGGGCAGTTTAGCTCAGTTGGTAGAGCATCCGCCTAGGAATCATAAGGTTCACGGTTCAATACCAGTCCTCGTCAACTACGTGCAGGAATATGACAACTTGAGTAACCATTTCTATTGGACGATTTGGACAGTCTCATTTTTAACTAGACAACTAGGCAAGATGATAACGGACATACTTTTTGTAGAATAATCATACTAAGTCCAATTACCGTCGAATTGGCAAGACAAGACAGCAAGCAGTCATAACCCAATACGATTCTGGTTTGCTGCAAAGACTACTGCAAAGTGGCAGGATTAATGAAGCCTCAGAGGGCGGTCTCATTTTTAACAAAATTGTTTCGGCTCCAACGTATTTCAGTCGAGATTCGAAACCGGATCTCTCAATGTCTACCTTCCTGAAGATTGTGTTTCAATTATATCGAGTTTATTTACGAATCATCGGAAATAGCTGGGTACATTTCCACCATAGCGTATCAGAATTTCCGCCTCTCGTGTGTGCGTGCAATTCTCACTATCAACGACGATTCTTTCCTCGATCACCACCCTGCCCTTCTTCCATTCTAAGGATCTCTGTAACACTTTTCTACACCCCGAACACAAACTTAATACCCGTTATACTCTTCTACTGTGGTACCTCATCCCTCCCAACAAAGTCACCTGGACAATACGAATAGGATGATTCTTCCCGCATTGACGCAGCCGCAGGCCTGGGTACTTGACTAAAGGGTACCCTGGAGGTGGGAATGAGCGGGACGGGAATGTTGACGCAGGGGGGGGGGGTAGGTACTGAAAAACAAAAAAATGATAATTTTAAAAAATGTGGGTATCTGTCGGGAGAGGTGGCGAATTAAGCAACCCTAACAATGCGGCGTAAGGGTTGGTAGAGTACCTAGCTGAGAGGGAGCAGGTTTGTTGCGTGTTAGGGGTTTGAGCGCGTGGGGTGAGGCTAGAAATAAAGGGTGGGGGAATTTTCAGTCGGGGGAAGGGGCGGGAGATGAGGACGCATAGTTTGACACTTTTCTTTGCTTTACTCTCCTCTTCATCCTCTCTCCCACATTTTACCCATATCGACATCAACACAGCTGTACACTCTCATCCCTAAAATACCTTCGGTTCTATAACTTCTTTATCACCTTCCTTGTTTTGACTTCATCTTAAATACCCAATATCCACCCCCCCACCTTTGTATCTTTATCTGTTTTGTTTTACGGCATATCAACCTCAGTGGGTCATTTAATGCCGATAAAGTTTTGAAATATATCAATCCTTAATGGATAATACAATTTTTTTATAAATACATTTTTCTATTTAACCCATAGATGGGACCCTAACCGGTACTACCACTCCGGGTCAGAGTGGACCAGGAAGCAATGGTGATGAAGGGGTGCTCCACATTCACCAAACCTCAAAATCTGGAACCTCACCATCAGATAGAGTTTAACGTCATTCCCAGGACATGTAGACTCGCAGCCACCGCCTTCTAGCACCCATATGATAAAAAGGGGTTGGGGCTTGCCATAAGGGCAATAGGGTTGGGAAAATCATATAGGTGCTAGGGCTTAACGTGACCAGCCGATTGATCGGAGGGGGCCTCTCCGACCGCCCGTCTAGCCCAAGATAGGGCCAAAGTGGAGTATTGCATGTCATGAACTGCTCATCCACCTGTGCTCTATCCTTAAGCATCACGGGTCGCCACCCACGGCCAACAGGTGGTCCCATTGGGGGAGACTTACCCCTCTGCAGAGGTGCAATCGGTGCATTCTAACGCCCCAGCCGACAGAGCGGATAATATCTTTGGAAAATAAATCCATATCTCTGCTATTCCAATGTCTCAGCTTATCAAGAAATCAATTTAAATTCAGTTGGTTGCTCATTCTTTTGTTTACAAGCAGTTCACTGATGCAGACTACGCAGATGATCTGGCGCTTCAAGCAAATACACCTTTTCATACCGTAACTCTGCTGCATAGCCTAGTATAGGCAGTAAGAGTCTATACGTGGACTCATATAAAACAGATGGTGCCATCTCTTCAATAGATGGCAAGCCTCTGTTATCAGTAGACACGTTCATATACCTCGGTAGTAATATATCATCTACTGAATGTCAACAAACACATAGGTTTGTGCATGTCTGCTTTTCATGTAAGCTTAGGCTCTGATCTTAACGAAAAAACAATAAGATAAGTGACAATTTACACTATATTTTTAAAAGAAAGCAGTGGGGGGGGGTCATACCAAATTTTGGGCTAAACCTAGTATTTGATAATAGCAATCACTTGTTTCCATACATTCATACGGTATCATCTATCTGTATCTTATACTACTAATATTTAATACATTGATGTTACCCAAGAAGGTACTATCACTTCAGGTTAGAGTAATGGCTACACAAAGGTAAATCCACAAATTTCCAGGACTGGAGTCTCACCACCAGATACAATTTAGTATCATAACCAGGGCAGTCTTTTGTTGGGTCTTTAACTTCCGCAGTCGACATATTCGAGGTTGGTTTTGATTTAACTAGTAATCAATATAATAGCTTCAAGTAATCATTCTTAATCTTATTATAATGGAGATTCGGTGTCTGTCTTTAACCGAAACTACGTTAATGCTTACGTCCCAATACCTTCAGGTATTGCGTAAGTTTATCAATGAGTATTTAATTTATAGTTAAAATCATTAATACATAGAATTAAGAACAACCCTGTAATATATGTATATATTGTAAGTAACTTGGTGTTTGGTTTCGGTCACCTTTTATTCCTTCTCACGGGATGACGTAGTATAAACATATTTTGATGATATAACAGAAAGGCTACAAGGGTGAATCAAAAGTTTTGCAATATTTTGGTAACGTGAGACACAATTCAGCAGCTCTTCCGGAATCCTTTTCTATGGCCGTGAAGGTGACGACCTACAATGGACTGTGAGATGCCGCGCTAAACTGATACTCTCCGAGTACATTTCGACGAAATTGTCTTTCTGGCTGAAACCCTAACCCTGACCCTAACCCTAAACCTGGAGTACGGCCTCGGAATTCCCAGCTTTATGCTTAGCCAATCAGTGAATGCTTTCATAATATATTTACATATGCTGTTAAATTTCAGTCGGCTGGTTATATCAAGTCCAACCACTTATGATATTGTCCCGGCCGTATTTTTCAAATTGTCTTATGGCAAACACTAAAGCCCTCTTTAGACACTACAAGTTGGTGGCAGAGACATAACCATTAAAATAACTAGAAAATAAAAGCTAAGTAAATGAATTCTTCTATGTGACCGTTTTTATTTTGAATTCAAAATAGCTACAATGTAGCAATATTCACCGGAAATTAACCAGACAATATTAGATACAAAATTCAAACCCATTCTCAACAGCTATTTCAAAAATAAGAAACTGCAGTTATCCGCCCATTTCATTCATAACATAAAGAAAAAAGAAAAGAAAGGAAAAAAAAAGAAAGAGGAGAAAAAAAAAGAAAGAAAAAAAATATAACGACACACAAAAAAAGAAGCACGTCTATTTCTGAAAACCGTCTCTGATGATTAAGTTTACTTTGAAATCGATAAGACAAAAAAAACTTTTTTGTTTTTATTTTTTATATGCACTGTAATTGCCTTCAAATCATTAATATATAATATAACCATTAGTATATTATTACACATGAAGTCGTTTCTTCTATTTTTTAATACAAATGAAATCAATGAAAAATCTAACATATAATATATATACATTAAATATCACCAGGGCTGGAGTTTTGAACAAAAATAATGAAGATTTGATTTATATTTGTGAAGATAATTAGAGAAATAAAATTTAAATTATAATGGCATGATTTTTTTTTTTTTTTTTTTTTTGCATTTAATATTGTAAATGGTAGACATTAATTTTTCTTTTCAGAGGGGCTAGATCAACGCAAGGTCTTTTTTTATGTGGGGATGTTAATGGGGCATTCTGCGAAGATCCAACTCACGATTCAGTAATTATCGATCTGCGAGATAAATTTGTACCCAGGCAACGCCGAGTAGCTACTTCTAGTGTACAATAATTCTTATCTTAGCAAATATCATTCGTACATTGAAAACTTTTTCTCCTATTCAAGTCACCCATAAAAGTGTAAGTCGGTCTACGCGTCTAGCTGTACTCCTCATCCTTTGTGTATACTGAAAATTTCTCCTAAAACGTGCATCTCCCTATCTGTCGTTTTAATATATACATATATATATATATATGTGTGTGTGTGTGTGTGTGTGTGTGTAGATGAGCGGGTAGGGTTGTCTTTCAAAATTCCTGCCGTCCTCAAACCGGAATTCTAAGTTATCTGTTGTTCCCACACAACTCTATCCGCTCCCCATCCCCAAAATATTTGTACTCATTCCTCATCTTCTGACAGTATGTTAATGTGTTTATTTGCTTATGCGTTTCGCAATGTCAGCTTTTCTCTTACATTCAGTCAATTGAATGCCGGTCATATCTGACGGGCGGGGCGGGCAGGCTTCATGCCTTTCTGTCTGTGTCTACCCGTGCCTCTCTTCATTTGAATTTAATTTCGAGATACCCAATCATACAATAATACTCTGAAGTTGAAGTCTTGCCATTGTTTTCAATTTCTGACTAGTTTTTCTTTCATCTTATTTTTGTTGCTTGTTTACACCCCGTAGTAGTAATAGATATAATAGTCCTAAGATGTGAACATTTTTCCAATAGGGTTTTCTTGTTAATTTTCTCTTTTTTTTTTTACTATTTTGTCTTTAGTATTATTTGCGTTATTCGGACTATTGTCCTCATCTTCATTGTCATCTGTACAACGTTATTTGTACAATGTCGGGCATGGCTGACCATATATGGAATGAAAAGGTATGAATGAAATGGTATGAAGGAAAAGGGAAACCATCTGCCTTTATGGGATGAAGTTAGAATAATAGATAGGGAAGAACATTGGAAGAGAAGACGCCTCAAAGAATCAGCTCATATGATAGAGGTCTCTTAAGTAGACCGAGCATAGAAATGAACACAATATGGGAACCCATAATTAAAAAGGCTAGATTAGATTAAAAAAAAAACAATATGAGTCTAGGTAAAAAAACATACATAAGTGAATAGATATATATTCTAGCTAAAACAAAACATTGCGTTTATAAGTTCCCAAAATTCCCACTGGATTGTCCAATTGGACACCTAGTGGATAAAGGTGTTGGGTTAAGACAGTTCTAATTGACAGTTATCTCTGCAGGTTCAATCCTGGTCAAGGGCAGCAGTAACATAGAATAATAAATAACACAGCTTAACGCCTCTACCCCAGCTATGGTTATCGGAATGAGAACAGGATACCCCCGTGGATTGATAAAGGGTTGGGTTCAAAGTCCCGTGATGACTCCCGATTACGACAAGAAGGTTCCCGAGTCCGAAAAGAAGGTTCCTGAGTCCGACAAGAAGTACCCGAAGAAGGCCGGAGTGCACATCAGCCGAAACGTTTATACAGATAACAATGAAGATGAGGACAATAGTCCACATAACGCAGATAATACTAATCATCAAGCCTTATCTCAAACATCCAGAGAAATAGTTTTCTTTTGATCTTATTTTTGTTGCTTGTTCACACCTAGTAGTAGTAAAATGAGATATAATAGTCTCAAGTTTTTCTATCATCTTATTTTTATTGCTTGCACGCTGTCTTGAAGCAGCACCACACACCCCAAAGGCTGTATGACCACTTACCTCCTATCACACAAACCATCCAAGTAAAATGAACAAGACATGCTGAACACTGCTGGAGAAGTAAGTAAGAACGAACACATAAATTACGTTCTCCCAGTGCACCTACACATGGACACACCAGTGTTGGCTGAGCAGCAAAGACATTCATCAGCTCTGTACATACATTGGATACCATGGTGAGGACTTGCCATGAAAGATGACCAATAGGGATGGGTGGTGAGAGAGGGTTTGGTTTGGTTTGTTTTGTTTTACGGCATATCAACCTCAGTGGGTCATTTAATGCCGATAAAGTTTTGAAATAAATCAATTCTTAAATGGATAATACAATTTTTTTTATAAATACATTTTTCTATTTAACCCATAGATTGGACCCTAACAGGTACTACCACTCCGGGTCAGAGTTGACCAGGAGCAATGGTGATGAAGGGTGCTTCACATTCCCAAACCCCCAAAACTGGAACCTCACCATCAGATAGAGTTTAACGTCATTCCCAGGACATGTAGACCCGCAGCCACCGCCTTCTAGCACCCATATGATAAAATGCCATAAGGGCAATAGAAAATCATATAGGTGCTAGGGCTTGAAGTGACCAGCCGATTGGTCGGAGGGGGCCTCTCCGACCGCCCGTCTAGCCTAAGAAGGGCCAAAGTGGAGTTTTGTTTACTTCGCCTACGCTGCGGTGTTTCGATCTGTGTCAATAGATCTTCATCAGGTCTTTCGTTAGTTTCAGGAAAAAATAAAATGTATCACATAGACTGACCGACAAAGCAAAAGAGTCTCGCAGATTTCTTATTTTCTGTGATACATTTTATTTTTCCTCAAACTAACGAAAGCACTGATGAAGATCCATTGAAACAGATCGAAACACTGCAGCGTAGGCGAAATAAACATTACTCGTTTATTGACTTGTGTTTTTTCAATTTCTCATAATATTATATAGACAGATATGAACAGACTGAGATAGATAGATAGATAGATAGATAGATATGAACAGACTGAGATAGATAGATAGATAGATAGATAGATAGATAGATTGATAGATATATACAAACAGACTGATAGATAGATATGAACAAACTGAGATAGATAGATAGATAGATAGATAGATACGAATAGATTGAGATAGATAGATAGATAACGAACAGACTGGGATAGATGGATAAATAGATAGATAGATAGATAGATAGATAGATACGAACAGGCTGAGATAGATAGATATGAACAAACTGAGATAGATAGATAGACAGATAGATATATAGATACGAACAGACTGAGATAGATAGATAGATAGATAGATAGATAACGAACAGACGGATAGATGGAGAAATAGATAGATAGATAGATAGATAGATACGAACAGACTGAGATATAGATAGATAGATAGATAGATAGATAGATAGATACGAACAGACTGAGATAGATATATAGATAGATAGATAGATAGATAGATAGATAGCGAACAGACTGGGATAGATAGAGAAATAGATAGATCAATACGAACAGAGATAGATAGATAGATAGATAGATAGATAGATACGAACAGACTGAGATAGATAGATATGAACAAACTGAGATAGATAGATAGATAGATAGATAGATAGATACGAACAGACAGATAGATAGATAGATAGATAGAGATAGATAGATAGATAGATAGATAGATAACGAACAGACTGGGATAGATGAAGAAATAGATAGATAGATAGATAGATAGATAGATAGATAGATAGAGACAGATAGATAGATAGATAGATAGATAGACTAGATAGATAGATAGATAGATAGATAGATAGATAGATACGAACAGACTGAGATAGATAGATATGAACAAACTGAGATAGATAGATAGATAGATAGATAGAGACAGATAGATAGATAGATAGATAGATAGATAGATACGAACAGACTGAGATAGATAGATAGATAGATAGATAGATACGAACAGACTAAGATAGATAGATAGATAGATAGATAGATAGATAGATACGAACAGACTAAGATAGATAGATAGATAGATAACGAACAGACTGGGATAGATGGAGAAATAGATATATCGATACGAACCGAAATAGATAGATAGATAGATAGATAGATAGATAGATAGATACGAACAGAATGAGATAGACATATAGATATATAGATAGATAGAGATAGATAGATAGATAGATAGATAGATACGAACAGATGAGATAGATAGATAGATAGATAGATAGAAGCGTAGTGTTATAAATTAGATAGATAGACTGATTAATTGAGATAGCGTTTTATTTTTTGTTTACATAATTTCTGTTGACTAATTTTTAAATTATTTTTTTGTTGTTTTTTTTTTTCAAAACGCGAGGAGGAAACAAAAAGAAGGCTGAAAACGTTTGAACAAATTAAAGTGACGTAATCAATAAAATATTTAACGCGTTAATCTGTGACGTCATGCATACGTCAAACACAAAGGACAAACACCGGAGAAAGAGAAATAGATTGACAGAACAAAGATGGTGACCGGGGGGGGGGTAGGTTTTGGACAAAGTGGAGAGGAAATGCCTGGGACAATGTAGGCCAGGCGAATTTTGATAGTTTATTGTGATATGAAAGTATTTCAAAATTCAAACGGGTCCGACACAATGGCCACCCATTTACGGCAAACATCACTTTGTCACGAAATTCGATTATGGTTGATCATAACTGTCACAAGTAGATAAATTATGAAGATCGGTAAGCACACACACACACACACACACACACACACACACACACACACACATACATATATATATATATATATATATATATATATATATATATATCCAAAAGTCCAGAGAAGAAATCTTCCTTACGACACAAGAGTTTTATTTAAACAAAACAAAGTCGCAGTTTGAGAGCTCAATGTGTGCTCTTAATGTTAGAGTCACAGAGCAAATATATAAGTAAAGAAATAACAAAAGACTTAGAGATTTAGCGTTATAGTCTATTTCAGGGATCTCCCTGAAATAGACTATAATGCTAGAAACCGCATGGTTCTTGGTTCGATACCGGCCCTCGCCAACTCAGCGTATGAGTAGCACAGGGATCTGTGCGGTAAAGTAAGGAGCTGATGGTAGGTGTGGCGCTCCACCTCAGATGCTAAAACAATCTCCTTGGTCTATCGCTAGTGAAAAGGGGATAGACTCCCTCGCTGATTGACTGATACCGACATTAGGCCGCCCCGACGACTTTTATATATATATATATATATATATATATATATATATATATAAGTAATTAAAGTCGTAGGGATGACTAATCAACGAAGGAGTCTATCCCCTTTTCATTAGCGCTAGACCAAGGAGATTGTTTTTGCGTCTGAGGTGGAGCGCCACACCTACCATCAGCTTCTTACTTTACCGCACAGATCCATGTGCTACTCAAATCAATGAGACAGTATTGCCTGTGGGGATAGCCCCCTGGGATCAACGCTGTTAATTTTACATAGCTGCTCCAGAGGCCGAAGTTCTTTTAATTTATTCTTTATTTTTTGAATCCGCATTTAAGATTACATTTTATTTTCACTTCCTTGTTTATCTAAAGGACAAAGTTTCAATTTAACAAACTGTGATTATCTATGCATATATAAAGGGCAGTTGTGTGAATCTGTATGTCCGGAGGAAACTTTGAAAATAAAACAATTAACAACAAAGTAAATATATATACACATTAGATATCACCAGGGCTGGGGTTTGAACAAAAATAATGAAGATTTGATTTATATTTGTGAAGACAATTAGAGAAATAAAATTTAAATGATAACGGCATGGAATTTTTTGTATTTAGTATTTTAAATAGGAGACATTAATTTTTCTATTCAAATTGTTTGGATCAATGCAAAGTCTTTTTTACATAGGGATTTTAAAGGGGCATCCTGTGAGGATCGAATTGACGATTCAGCAATAATGGATTTACGAGACTACCTTTTTTACCACCCCCTAACCAGGCGTGGTCGAGTAGCAGCTTCTAGTTTACAGATATTTTCTTAGTATGCAACAAGGTAGGTGTTGACTAAACAACACGATCGATTGTTTTATTTAACGACATATCAATATCTTATGGATTATTGTTGTAAACTAACCTATCTTTACTATTTCTCTGAATGTTTGAGATGAGGCTTGATGATTAGTATTATCTGCGTTATTCAGACTCTCTGGGACACATGGCCTAGTGGATAAGGTAGTTAGGTTAAGACAGTTCTAAGTGACAGTTATCTCTGAATTCCGGGTTCAATCCATGGACTGAATAAAGGGTTAGGTTCAAAGTTCCGTGATGGCTCCCGTTTACGACAAGAAAGTTCCCGAGTTCGAAAAGAAGGTTCCCGAGTCCGACAAGAAATATCTGAAGAAGGCCGTAGGGCATATCGGCCGAAACGTTGTAAATGAAGATGGGGACAATAACGAATAACGCAGATAATACTAATCTTCAAACCTCATCTCAAACATTCAAGAAATTGAATAGGAATAGTTACTTTAAACCATATAATTGCGGATAAATTATTATTATTAGATAGGAATATTTTAAACTATACAACCGTGTGCGAATTATTTGTCTCATATAGAAATACTTGATATAGTTATCGGCCGAAACGTTGGACAAATAACAATAAGATGGGGACAATAGTCCGAATAATGCAGATAATACTATCTTTTTCTTAGAGTGTAAATGAACTTGTCCAAGATTATTTATTTACTGCTGTTTAGTTTTGTTTGTTTGAGTTTTGTTTAACGGCATATCAACCTCTGTGGGTCATTTAATGCCAAAAAGGTTATTTTGGATTTCAGACTTTAAAGTAGTGGTTCTGTGGAGATAATTGGTTATGTTCTGTTATATTTTGTTGAAAAGGTTGCTTTTTTTAATAAATTTAAAATGTTTTCAGGGTTTGTATTCTTGAAGATGTCTTTCAGGTTTCTAGCTTGATAGTAATTTGCGCGGATATGTTTAAGTCTGTTACAATTTAAAAGGATATGCTTGGTTGTAAGTTGTACTTTGCATGTTGGGCACACTGGGGCATGCTTCCCTTTTAACAGGTACGAATGGGTAATGTGGGTGTGCCCAATACGCAATCTGGCGAGTATTACTTCTTCTCTTCTAATACTTCTGTGGCTTGTCGGCCACTCTCCAATAACTTCTTGTATTTCATGGAGCTTGTTTTGAGTCAGATTGTCCCATGATTTCTGCCATTTGTCTAATATAAATTTGTTTATGGTTGGTTTCAGATCTGTATATGGGATTTTAGATTTGCTCATATGTGTCTGAAGTGCCTTTCTTGCGGCTTTGTCTGCTGTTTAGAGCAGTGGTAAAACCTTCCGAGTACGATTTACTTACGACCTCAATTATAAGCACTCTTTTGCGAAGTACTTTATGGTTAGCGCGAATTATACTGTACTATTATACCGAACATTCTATGTTCTAATATACAACTGCTATTTAATGAGGAAGTTTAATTCATTTGTAAATGTTTGATTATAATCATAACTATTTATATTTTCAACATTCCACTGCAATCATTTTCAACTGCACTTTTTTTATTCGACTCTGATAATAATCACGTGTTTAAACTTCTTGAAGCTGACCGACTCTGTTCTTTTTTAATTCTTCTAAGTTTTTTTTGTTCATTATCCACCTCTCTTTTCATTTTTCGTTTTGCACATGTTCTTCTTTTTTGAGTTGTTCCTTTCTTTGAAAAAAAATTCTTATTTCAGTGTGTGTGTGCGAAATATTTAATCTTATTATAATGCAGATTGTGTGTTTGTCTGTCTGTAACCGAATCTATATCACTACTCAAATCACAATTCCCTTAGTTATTTAATCACATTTTCCATGATTTTATTTTTATTTAAACCTCAATTATTAATAAAATTGTTTTACATTATTAATACTGTTTACCATATCTACATATTAAAAACATGCAATTGTATTTATATATACAACAAAATAGCGGTTTACAGTGTGAATGGGAAGGCTAATTTGCATATTGATATTAAAAATTGATTTTAATAAATATATGCTTAGTATTATTGATTTCTAATTGTTTGGTTTTATCTTATTGAATATGAGCAAAAAATCCCGGATATAAATCTTAAAAGAAATCCATTAACAAGAAGAAATAACTGTAATATTATTCTTTACTTCTATTTTAACTAAATAGTTAATTAGGAAAATTTAACAATGAAAGACGGGAGTAATGGAAATTGATGGAAGAGTTAGTTTCAAAGTTGTTCTATTTTTCAATCATACTCCCTCTGTTCCAAATCTTTTTATCTGCATTCTTTTCAGTTTCATTAGCCTTTCTAATTTAATATATTTTTATTATATTAAAACTTAAATACTTGCACCCGGAGGGTGCATATATTTGCTAGTACATTTAATGGCCAGAAGGTTTATGAGAATGCTCTGATCAATGTAAAGGAATTGTGATTTCATTTACTGGTTTAACTGTAATAAATTCAGTCTTGTTAGAACATTGAAATCTTTTGTTTGCGATCTAATGTCTCATAGTTTTGAGTGGGTATGGGCCGGGCTTGCTCAGTCAGTAGAGCGTTCGGCTAGAAACCACAAGGTTCCTAGTTCGATACCATCAGCGTATGAGTAGCACATGCATATTCAATTATGTGTGAATGCACTGATTTATGCTTGTATGTTTTGTTAACGATGATTGACTCTTAGCCAGCAAAATTTGTTGATCTGACTTTGTAATGAAAATCCCGACTCAAAACATAATGATCCAAACTCAAATTATAACAGCGTCATGAAGCTTCAAGCCAAAGCAGTCGTGTTATACAGATGAGGGAAATCAACCAAAAATACTGGCAAAAGAAGGTAGACTAAAATGATACCGGAAACAGAATGAAAGAATTTAATCATTACAAGACTTTCCAAAATTCCAAATGGAATCAAATATTCCTAATATTAAAAATTTTCCAAACAGATCTATTTGGTGAGATCTGAACAGGTACTACCACTAAATTTGAGTAATAGCAAATGAAGGAGTACTCAACACTCCTCAGAGTTCCAGAGATGAAGCCTCAACACCAGATACAGTTTAGTCATACCCAGGGCGCCCACATTTTTTAAAGGGGTGTGCATTTCTTCAAAGGGTGAAAAAGATGTATTCTATGCCTCGCTAACAAGGTTAACAGATAGACACAGTGAGAGGGTGGAAAGAGAGAGGAACACAAGAAATGGGCAGACAGAAAGATAAATAAGAGACAGAACGAGAAAGAGAGAGAAGGGAAAGTTAGAGAGAGAAAGGGGAGGGAAAGAGGGGAGGAGACAGACAGAGAAGAGAGAGGGGGTAAAAAAGAGAGACGAGAGAGAAGAGGAGAAAGAGAGAGAAAGGAAGGAAAGTTAGAGAAAGAAGGGAGTGAAAGAGAGGAGAAGAAGAGAGAAAGGGGGGAGAGGGAGAGAGAGAAGGTCGAGAGAGAGAGAGAGAAGGAGAGAGAGAGAGAGAGGAGAAGGTCCGAGAGAGAGAGAGAGAAGAGGAGAGAGGGAGAGAGAGAGAGAGAGAGAGAGAGAAGAGAGAATGAGAAAGAGAGAGAAAGGACGTTAGAAGAGAAAGGGAGTGAAAGAGAGGGAGAAGAAAGACTGAGAGAGAGAGAAGGTCAAAGAGAGAAAGAGAGAGAGAGAGTGAAAGATAGAATGAGAAAGAGAGAGAAAGGGAACGTTAGAGAAAGAAAGGGGAGTGAAAGAGAGGGAGAGACAGGCAGAGAGAGAGGAGAGAGAAGGTCAAAGAGAGAGAGAGAGAGAGGGAGAGAGAGAGAAAGATTAGAATGAGAAAGAGAGAGAGAAAGGGAACGTTAGAGAGAGAAAGGGAGTGAAAGAGAGGGAGAAGACAGATAGAGAAGAGAGAGGGTCAAAGAGAGAGAGAAATATATATAAAAGGAGGAAGAGAGAGAAAGGGAAGTGGGTGAGAGATGTAGAAGACAGACAGATAGTGAGAGAGGGTCAAAGAGAGAGACAGAGGAGAGAGAGAGAGAGAGAGAAGGAGAAAGAGAGAGAAGGAAAAGTTAGAGAAAGAAAGGGGAGTGAAAGAGAGGGATGAGAGACAGATATAGAGAGAGAAGTTAAGAGATAGAGACAGAAAGAGAGAAGAGAGACAAAGAGAGAGAGAGAGAGAGAGAGAGAGAGAGAGAGAGAGAGAGAGAGAAGGTCTGATCCCTTTTAATTCTGGGTCCTACAAAGTTTATCAACAAAACGATTTTTGGAGAAGTGTAGACTGAAAAAATTATGTTCGTTTATAAGATTTCTCCACTAAAAAACGACACAGTTTATTGAACATAAAGAAATAGACACATGAGACTATTTTTTTCAATTGAGAAATACTGTTTGGTGATAACATTTACATGAGTACAAAGTCTACACTCGTAAGTTTACCATTGCGTTTGAAATGAAGAATTATATATATATATATATATAATTTAATATACTCGCGGTGAGAAAAAAAACAGCAAATAGTTTGATTGTAAAAATATACTATCAAACATTACCCGGTAAGAAAAAAATTTTTGGAAAAAAGAAAAGACCAAAATAATCGTACCAACCAAAAATAATCTATTGGTACAAAAAAAAACAATGTATATATATATATATATATATATATATATATATATATTATATAACGGATATATATATTCATACAAAACCGCCAGGAAACTAAAGCTAATAAGTAAAAAGTGCTCAAACCTAAGTAGAGCAAATAATAAAGATAAATCTAATGAGTCAGACAAACCTACTAAAATTTTCGCTTAATGCTCTTCAGGGCTAATATATGTATCTCTCTCTCTATAGATATATTTATATATATGTATATATATATATATATGTGTGTGTGTGTGTGTTGTGTGTGTGTGTGTGTGTGTGGTGTTTTACTATTTCTGTTCATCTATCAATATATTTATATTTCTGTTCGTGTATATATATATATATATATATATATATATATATATATAATATATATATACCAGTCATTATATATCTATAAATAAATATATATACAGTCAATATATATATATATATATATATAATATATATACAGTCTTGTTTCACCGTTTCACGGCTCATCAGTGTGACTAGACAAGGCAGGCTGCTTGACGCTGGGTTCCAAACACGTCTGAATTGTCATCAGTCAGACATGTTACCACCTCATGATCTACACACCCCACTTTTAGGAATGGAATTTTCCTGTCATAAACATGAGATTTCAAAATCAAAACAGATATGATTAGACATTAATCAACAGTAAGAAAAAATTAAAGACAGAATACAAATTGAGAAAAAAGAAGAAGATAGAAAAATAAATAGATTAGATAGATAGATTAGACAGATAGATAGGAACGGGTTGTGATAGATAGATAGATAGATAGATAGATAGACAGGAACGGGTGGGACAGATAGATAGATAGATAGATAGATGATAGGAACTTGGCTAGGATAGATAGATAGATAGTAGATAGATATGAACAGACTAGATAGATAGATAGATAGATAGATAGATAGATAGATTAGATAGATAGATAGATAGATAGATAGATAGATAGGAACATTCAAAAGAGAGATTACACTACGCTAATCGTCTTTAGTAGACGGAAGGATGGTAACATATGTTGGGCACGGCCTCTAGGAGTAAAGTTGAAAAGAAAGTGACCCACTGACATTCACATTAATATTAATGTAAAGTAAAGTAAGTCGTTGGAGCAGCCTAAAGTCGTATCAGCCAGTCAGCGAGGGAGTTATCCCTCTTTTCAATAGCGCTAGACCAAGGAGATTGTTTTTTTTGGTCTGAGATGGAGCGCCCACACCTACCATCAGCTCCTTACTTTAAACCGCACAGATCCCCGTGCTACTCATACGCTGAGTTGGCGAGGACCGGTATCGAAACTAGGAACCTTGTGGTTTCTAGCCAACGCTCTACAATTTGTAGACAGTTGTTGTGATTTCAAGCATTTCTATCTAATACTAAATAATTAATTTTTAAAAGACTTGAAAAAAAAAAAAAAGATTCCGTTATTTTAACGCAAATTTGAATACTAATAATTATATAGTTTCAAGTAATTATTTTATTTAATACAAGTCATTTGTTTGCACACATATCGTTTCGAGGATTCCATCATCAGGAGAATATTTTTAGCTTTTACCATTCCCCCTCCCCACCAGTCGTCTCGGAAATTCAGCATCAATGTCAGCATGAAGATGTTTAATTAAAGACATTCCAATGTTGTTTCAAGAAAAACGGAATTTTTCAGAATCTTTGGAATACGACGAAATCCCCAAAAGAAACTGAATAAAGTTAATTACATGTTTACATCTATCTATATATCTAATCTATCTATTATCTAATTATCTCAGTCTTTTCATATCTATCTATCTATCTACCTATCTCAGTCTTTTCATAATCTATCTCATCTATCTATCTAATCTATATCTCATCTTTTCATATCTATCTATCTATCTATCTAATCTCAGTCTTTTCATATCTATCTATCAATCTGTTTTTCACATCTATCTATCTATCTATCTATTTATTCTATCATTAGTCTTTTCAAATATCTATCTATCTATCTCAGTCTTTTATATCTATCTATCTATCTATCTATTTATCTCAGTCTTTTTCATATCTATTATCTATTATCTATCTATAGGAACCGGTTTGTTTTCACAGTGGCAGTGGAATTGCTGTCTGGGCAACAGCTATCCTCATATCAACCCGCCCCGGCTACGTAGTTCGAAAAAAATTAGTCACTACTCTACGTCTCTCGTACACGGAAAGGATTCCACCAAGAACAACAACACAATATATATATATTATATATATATATATATATAGTGTTTTATGTTCAATGGGGAAAATAAATATTGTAGAAAAAAGAAGGTCGCAAAATGATTATGTTGTTCTTTTTTTTTTTAAATGTTATTAATATTTTACATTACCCGGGAAAATTGAAATTTTTAATAAAAAAAAAGGGTCCGCAAATGGATTATATATATATATCTTATTATAATGAGATTGTTGGGTTTGTCTGTCTGTAACCGAACTATATTACTATCAATCACAATTCCCTTTGTTATTTACACACATTCTCCATGATTTTATTTTTTATTTAAACCTCAATTATTATAAAATTGTTTTACATTATTATACTGTTGACCATATCTACATATAATAAACATGCAATTGTATTTATATATACAACAAAATAGGGTTTACGTATGAAGGAAAGGCTAATTTGCATATTGATTTAAAAATTGATTTTAATAAATATGATGCTTAGTATTATTGATTTCTAATTGTTTGGTTTTATCTTATTAATATGAACAAAAATCCGGATAAAATCTTAAAAGAAATCCTTAACAAGAAGAAATAACTGTTGATATTATCTTTACTTCATATTTTAACTAAATAGTTGAATTAGGAAAATTTAACAATGAAAGACGGGAGTAATGGAAAGATGGAAAGTTAGTTTCAAAGTTGTTCTATTTTTCATATCATACCCTCTGTTCAAATCTTTTTATCAGCTTCTTTTCAGTTTCATAGCCTTCTAAATTTAATATGATTTTATTATATTAAAACTTAAATACTTGCACCCGGAGGTGCATATATTTGCTAGTATATTAATGGAAGGTGACTTACCGGTGAATATGGTCACGATGGTTTGTTGGTGCAAATTCAGAAAGGTAAGACAGCGATATAACAAATAAAAAGTGCTCAATACGTTAGTAGAAAATTTTATTACAATATAGGTACAAGTGATAACCTACTCGAGTTTCCCAAAGGATCTTCACGTGTGTGTCTTTCGCGATAATCGGTTCGTTATGAATACTTTCTCAATAACGAACCGTTTATAGCGATACAAACACACGTGTTCGACTGCAATTAATGAATATCTTGATTAATTCAGTGGATTTACCCTGAAGATCCTATGGTGAAACTCGAGTAGGTTATCACTTGTACCTATATTGTAATATATATATATGTGTTGTGTGTGTGTATCATCATCTTCTCTTTTTATGTCTTAGTCCCTTTTTTTCTTCCTCTCCTCTCACTCTCTCTTCTCTCTCTCCCACACACACACACCACACACAACACACATATATATATGTAATATATCATATTTTGTATTTTCACATACAGTCTGGGCTAATCACTTTTAGCCTCTTCATTTATTATTTATTTATCTATTTATTTATATCTATAATTTACATATATCTGTCGGTCTGCCTGTCTATCTGTCTACACCAGGGTACAGAACAATGCAACAGAGAAAAAAACTGATTTTCTCGGTGACTCTTGTGGATTGAACCCATGTAGGTAATAGTCCGCCCAGTTCTTCGAAGCAGCAGCAACCCAAGAGGCGTTTAAAAGTCAAGAATCCACAAATACT
>CM042165.1:19284729-19307229 GCA_023376005.1 Doryteuthis pealeii | reverse complement strand
GGATTCATTTCCTTTCTTTTAACTTATATATATATATATATATATATATATATATATATATATATATATATATGGTGGACTCTCCTATAGAGAACGATAGATGAGGGTCAGCAGTGAGTGATTTGATTCCTGCCATGTTGTGCATGCTATCATGAAGACATTTTATGTTTCCTCGAGTGTGACAGCAGCCCAGCCCTGTTGCGAGCCATGAAGCCACATTGACAAACGAAATGCTCCAAGGCAGGAGTTAAATGTTTTTCTTTTAAAGTTAGGCGGAGCCGATCTCTATGCTTCAGTCTATTTTGTTCAAAGCTCTTTAGTCTAGCGAAACATGTCTTACGCCATTCCTTCCGATCCGATGCTAGATCCTCCCAAGCACTCAGGTCAATATCGAGGCGTTTCAAATTGTCCTTCAATTTGTCCTTGTAGCGTAAGAGAGGACACCCAATAGATTGCTTAGCATTTGGTAGTTGTCCGTATAAAATCTTCTTTGGAAGCCTGTTCTCATTCATTCGGACAACGTGACCAGACCACCTAAGTTGAATCTTGGCTAGTAGAGTTTCGATGCCAGCAATATCACATCTTTTTAAAATTGTGCTATTTATATATAATAATATATATATATATATATAAATATATATATATATATAGCAGTTCACCTTGATGTACTTTTTATACACCTACCATGCATTTGAATGACCATAATGTTATAGTGAATAGGAATCACACTATTTGATCAAATGTTAGTCAGGTTAAAAGGACGGGCGAGGGGACTTGTTCCGGTAGAATGGATTGATAGACATACTAACAAATAGTAAGTGTAAATAAACCCTTTCAAAAACGTTTAAAATGACAGTTGGCTTGACACAAAGTAGGATGACTGGCGACGGGACTACAAGGAATGAAATCGTATCATTTATTCAGAGAATATTCCTCTTAAATACAGTAGTTTCAAATGTCAGTGTGTCGGTTAGTCCCCTTTTTATTCAATTTTATTCCTAGAAGCCGTTGCCCAACATATCATATCATTTTGGAATCAGACAGATGTCGTGTGTAAATTAAAATTGTTCTGGGCCGAATCTGGACCCGCAATCCTGAAATTCAGTATTTCCATCTTTTAATTACTGCAATTGTTTTCGGCAGTTTTTACGTGATTTTTTTTTTTTTTTTTTTTTTTTTTTTTTGTGACGGATATTTTTGCACAATAACAATTTTGATAACTGGGAAATAGATTAGGAAATAATCGAAATTTATTGTGAAATCCAGTGAAAGTAACCCGTGAAATAGAAAGAATTGTTTGCAAGAAAAGTAAGGCCCAATGCACATCAATTAGACAAATTACCGTATTTTACGGCATATAAGACGCACGGGCATATAAGACGCACCCCCATTTCAGCAGGTCAAGGTTAACACCGGGGGGGGGGGTCCAGCGAGCTTCGGCCGCTGGGCTTCTTGGGAGTTTAATAATAGCGTCGATCCCAAGGGGCTATCCCCCCAGGCAATACCGCCCCCTTTGAGGGCAGGGCTGGGTTTATTGCCCAGCGCCTGAGCCCCCCCCCTCCCTTGTGGAAGAATGCCGAAGGGATCGACGCAATTTTTGTTCTTTCCCGCCCATGAGCTTTGGCTTGTGGGTGGGCTCACATTAAAACGAGGCCTTGTGCCTAGCCCATACAAGTGGGGTATGAGGCAAATACAAAACCCCATTTCAACAGGTCAGATTGTAATCAAGTAGTGTTCTCTCTCTCTTTCTCTCTGCCTTTCCTCCTCTCCGATACAGCCCACGAGTCGAGCCTACCCTGGAAATAAAGGCTAGCAATAGTGACTACATATTTCTCGTGTTGTAATTTTTATCAACAAGATGACCGCCACATGCCGAAGACATTTTTAGTACCGTGAATATATCGCCACCACTGCTGCGTTACTTATATCATTTTGGTACTGTGAAATTACCACAACATTACATTACTTATAAATTTGTAAATAGGTTTCTTCAGTCAGATAATGATCCCTACAAAATCAATAAGAAGATAAAGAAATCCAGTCATAATTGAATACTATAAAATTAAACCTTTTTCAAAGAGAGTATTATTTTATTCATTATTTATTCATTACACAAGCAGAAACATAGCCATATAAAAGCAATTTGGGAGTACAGGCAAGCAATAAGCATACACAAGACATCTCAATAGCTGGAAATAATAATAATAATAAAATTAATGATAATAAAACTTCAAACTTTACCTACGATGTATAAGACACAGGGTAATTTTTGAGCCCAAAGTTTGAAAAAAAAAGTGCAAACGGTTATTTATTGTCTGTTGATGTTTGCATTTGACATAAGACCACTGTAGATGATTTATTCTTAGATTACGTCATTAATGATTATCGAGCAAATGTAGGCCGGAGCATATGAAGGCCGGTCCGTGAAAATATTGTCTTAAATGAAACCGGTCCGTGGCGCAAAAACGGTTGGGGACCGTTGTTCTAAGATGTCTGTACACTATTTCTCTGAATGTTTGAGATGAGGCTTGATGATTAGTATTATCTGCGTTATCCGGACTATTGTCCCCATCTTCATTGTTATTTGTACAATTGTACAATTGGACACATGGCCTAGTGGGTAAGGTAGTTAGGTTAAGACAGTTCTAAGTGACAGTTATCTCTGGATTCCGGGTTCAATCCTGAGTAGAGGCAGTAACATAGAAAAATAATTAACACAACTCCTACCCCAGCTATGGTTAGCGGAATGAGAACAGGATACCCCTGTGGAATAAATAAAGGGTTAGGTTCAAAGTTCCGTGATGGTTCCCGATTACGACAAGAAAGTTCCCGATTACGACAAGAAAGTTCCCGAGTTCGAAAAGAAGGTTCACCGAGTCCGAGAAGGTACCCGAGCACGAAAAGAAATACCCGAAGAAGGCCGGAGGGAATATCGGCCGAAACGTTGTACAAATAACAATGTCTGTACACTAATTTGACACAGCTATTAATTTATGCGGTAAGAAGATTAATTATTTACACGCGATTATTTATTATTACGGCTAAGCAATCAGTTTTCATGTTCTTCTATTTATTTGCTTTCTCAATATGTTTCTCCCAACCCCAACCCCCTATTCTGACAAAGTCCCGACCCACCCAGCTTGCTCTACCTCCCCGCACAAATTATCCGGTTGACTATTAGTGCCAAAAAGCACTTAACAATCAAGCGGCAAGTACCCGACCCTCACCCGTTTCACTAAAAGAAAGAAAGAAAGAAAGATTAAAAAGCAGAAAACCCGCCCACCTGACACACCGGCCGTCAATGCATACGTGTACAGTCAAGTGCCAGTGTGTGCACAATATCTCGCCAAGAATTCCTGAAGGGTTTTTGACAAGACGACGAAAGGCCCCCGGGCGGGTTTCGCAAAATTGTCGATAAAAAATTCATTGTCACCAAATAATGTCCGAATAAAATTTTTTTTTTTTTTGTTCTCGAGTCACGGCTTGTCTGGGGAACAGCATCGGGCGTTGAACAGGGATCGAAACTTAGAAAACTCTGGACTGAGATTGAACCCCCTCCCCGCTAAGCCCTTCCCTCTCAACTCTCGGAACCTGATATGCATCTTAAAAACCTTCGCTGTTTTCGCTGTATGTGGTATGCAAGAATGACACACTACAGATCGTAAACATGTCATCAACTCAGAAATACTTACTTACTTCCATGAGGGATGCAATAACGGCATACATTTTAATATGACAAGATGTGTGCATATATTCACATCCTGTGCATATAGGCCGCTCACTATATAATGTGAGTGTTTATGGATGTATATTAGCTTCATACAAAAGACACCCGATTATATCATGTTAGGGAAATCATAGAATTGTCTTTCCGATACATTCAAATTCTGTGCATATAGGCCGCTCACTATATAATGTGAGTGTTTATGGATGTATATTAGCTTCATACAAAAGACGCCCGATTATATCATGTTAGGGAAATCATAGAATTGTCTTTCCGATACATTCAAATTCTGTGCATATAGGCCGCTCACTATATAATGTGAGTGTTTATGGATGTATATTAGCTTCATACAAAAGACGCCCGATTATATCATGTTAGGGAAATCATAGAATTGTCTTTCCGATACATTCAAATTCTGTGCATATAGGCCGCTCACTATATAATGTGAGTGTTTATGGATGTATATTAGCTTCATACAAAAGACCCCCGATTATATAATGTTAGGGAAATCATAGAATTGTCTTTGCGATATATTCACATCCTGTGCATATAGGCTGCTAAATATATAATGTGAGGGTTTATGGATGTATATTAGCTTCATACAATAGACCCCCGATTCATCATGTTAGGGAAATCATAGAATTGTCTTTACGATTTAACCAGCTCTTTATTTCCTGCACGCGCATCCGAAGACAAGAATTATTTTTAATCTGGCTTATATATATATTTACCAACCCCTCCGCACGAGCAGGATGCGACACAAAGTCAATTTCTTAAACGGAGTTCAGCAGGTTTGAATTCAGAGTTTTCCTTCTCCTAGACCGGTTGCCCAACCAAGGTTAAAGAGCCCGGTCTGCCCTACTATTTACCCATAGCTGGAGGGAGAGCAGGATTCATACCTTTCCCAAAGATATTAGCGCTAAATGAAATGCAATTACCACGTCCAGGATTTGAACTCGGGGAGACGAATCCATTTCCCATGACTTTAACCATTACACCACGCGCTTCCTAATCTGGTTTATATATGTCCAATATGTCCAACTGAAGGCGCGTGCTCTAATGGTTAGAGTCGTAGGAAATGGACTCGTCAACACGAGTTCAATTCCTGAACGAAGCTGTTGGCATTTCACATGGCGCTAATACCATTGGGAAAAGTATGAATTCCAGTTCTCCCTCCAGCTATAGGGAAATAGCAGGGCAGACTGGACTCTTTAACAATGGCTAGGTAACCAGTCTATGAGAAGGAAAACTCTGAATTCAAACCTGTTAAACTCCGCTTAAGAAATTGACCTTGTGTCTCATCCTGCTCTTGCAGAGGGGTTGATAAATATATATTGTGTCCAATATACCTTTGGGAAAAGTATGAATCCGACTATTCTCCCTTCAGCTATGGCTAGACATGGGCATCCCACTTTGGTGTTATGGTTAGCAAGCTCGTTTCGAAGATCTATTACTGCTGAATAGCGAGTTCTATCCTTGCTGGATGCCCCATACTTGTGACCTTGTGTCATACCCTACCCATGGCGAAGGTACTGGGTAAAAACCTACTTCTGACTTTGTGCTAAACTTCGTAAATGACTAAATATGAGAGGAAGTAATTAAATCCCATATTTTACTCCGATAAATGTGTCCTCTACGAAAGACAGGATATTGGGGCAATTTTTTAAACATATTTCTAATTTGTTGCATAAACTTTAGAACACCCGTGAACTGTGTTGTGGTCCGTTTAAAACAAACATTCTTAAAGTGCGGAAGCCTAAAAAGAAATATATATATATATATATATATATATATATATATATATATATATATTTGTTTAGCCTCACATTTAAGTAGTTAAAATCCCGCCTAATTAAACATAAATGAATTAACTTTCAAAAATTAGGTCTGACTAAAATTAAAAAGCACATATTCTCCCAAATATATGTGTGTGTGTGTGTGTGTATGTGTGCGTGTGTGCGAGTGTGTATGTGTGTGTGTGTGTGTGTGTGAGAGAGAGAGAGAAAGAGAGAGAGAATACGTGTTTGTGTTATAACATTTTGTACACATTTCAATGTATTCATATCTAATTAGAGATGTATATTTGTCTGTTAAATAGTCTCATCCATAGATAAGAGCATCCTTAACTTTTCTCTTTCATAAAAAGTTAATTTTCTTCTTAAAACAAAAATACCAGAACATTATTATTTCTGGTGGTGGAACATCAAACACTCAAAACGAATATCATTAGATGTTATTTATTACCAAACTCTACAACAATTGAAACTCATGAAAGCAATCCAAAATAAATTCATCACCTGATATATTCGAGAAATCTTATTTTCGGTTACGAAGGTGTTGATATTATATATCTCAGTCGGTAGAGCGTCCGACTAGGAACCACATTGTTCCTGGTTCAATACCGACCCTCGTCAACTCAGCGTATGAATAACACAGGGATCTGTGCGGTAAAGTAAGGAGTTGATGATAGGTGTGGCGCTCCGCCTCAGACGCTGAAACAATCTCCTTGGTCTAGCGCTTGGGAAAGGGGGATAGACTCCCTTGCTGAATGGCTGATACCGACTTTAGGCCACCCCGACGACTTTATTTACTTATAATCATTTAGTTGAAACCATATAACTCAATGCAAAAACGAGTTGGATACCAAATAATTCAGCAAGGATTAAAACGTCTTAAAACCAACCAACCAGCCAACGTATCTTTTTTCTATCTCTATATTTCATTTAGGGTTTCGGAGAAGTTGCAATTTTATTTTGTGTTACGGGACTGTTGCATTTTATTTTTTGTTACGAAGGTGTTGCAATTTCCTTTAGGGTTTCGGAGAAGTGTTGCATATCGTGCGGGTGGAAGTAGGATTTTCCGTTTAAACCAAAACAAAGAAAAGATGACAAAAATGACAAAGGACTTTTTCCGGTTAACGCGAACAAAGAAATCGAAAGTAGATTTTTCCGCTGATAATTATAATAAAAGAAAATACGTGGGTGGTTTATATACATAAAATAAAGTCAATAGCAGGGACGGGAGTTAGTCTGACAGAAGACTCAGAACAGAGAACAAGTGAGACGACAGCGATTCACGGTTGATCACGGCCGAGAGGCTGTGAGACCCACGTAGCTACGCCTTCAACCTCACCAACCCAATTCAACAGTCATTGTCAACCCTCGGACATTTCCATTGTCAACGCTCGCCACCAACGCACAGCGGAGGGAGAAGAAATAAAGTTTAAAGTTTCTACTATACACATGTGTTGCGATCTCCTTAAGTCCGACTACTATATATCGCAACGTAACAGAAGTTGCAATTTTTTTGGGTTACGGAGATGTTGCAATTTTATTATATATATATATATATATATATATACATATATATATATATATATATATAATATATATATATATATATTATTGATTGTAAAAAATAACGTAGCGTTCAACCGTTATTACACAACCATTATAATAAAAAAGTTACAAAACACACCCAACCTATCAAATATCGGACATATTCTGCCAAAATAATAACTCAATGCCTGAAGAAGACAACAGATCAGAAACACGTGTCGCATTTATATGTAAGTTAATAAAATTTTTGAAAAAAACATAATCCTATTTGCAAACCTTCTTTTTTATAAAATATCTATTTTTCTCCCGTTGGACCCATAACAACACTTTATATATATATATATATATATATATATATATATATATATATATATATATATATATATATATATAAGAATAGTATAGACAAACTCAAGGGTGTTTAGTATACAATATGTTTGTTTTGGAGATCGTATAGTCGAGAAACTGACAGTTACCAAGCGCCATTGACTATTTCTGCTTAATACTAATCTCTCTCTCTCTCTCTCTCTCTCTCTCTCTCTCTCTCTCTCTCTCTCTCTCTCTCTCTCTCTCTCTCTCTCTGTGTGTGCGTGTGTGTGTAAGTTAAATGGTAAATAATTATCAGGGAATAATTGATATGTTAACTTTAACCAATATATTTGCATTAATTAATGATTAACATTATGGAACACGTTAAATAGCGATGGCTAGAAGGTCACTAAAAAACAAGTCAATAAACAACATAATATGTTGATAAGAAAACAAATTCTGAAATATACAAATACTTTTTATCAGGGTAAAATTAACTTGCTTGGAATTTTACGGCGTGTCAACCCTTGTTGGGTTATTTCATGCCGAAAACGTTTTGTTTAATTCATTCTTAATATAATAATAATAATAATAATAATAAATAATAATAATAATAATAATAATAATAATCTTGGACTTGGTTAAGAAAAGGAAACCTCAAAAAAGAAACTGAATCATTAATAATTGCTGCACAAAATAATGCCATGAGGACAAACTATATCAAAGCAAAAATTCATAAGACCCAACAAATAGTAAATGTAGACTTTACGGTAATAGTGATGAGACTGTTAACCATATACTCTGCAAATGTAGCAAACTAGCACAACGGAAGTACAAAACCAGTCACGACTGGGTTGGGAAGGTGATCCACTGGGAATTATGCAAAAATTTTAATTTTGACCATACAACAAAATGGTATATGCATAAACCAGTATCTGTTCTTGAGAACGAAACACATAAAATTCTCTGAGACATTGATATAAAAACGGGTCACCTTTGCCCAGCAAGAATACCAGACCTAGTGTTGATAAACAAAAAAGAAAGAACTTGTCAACTGGTGGATTTTGCAGTTCCAGCAGATCGCAGGGTGAAGCTAAAGGAAAATGAAAAAATGGACAAATATCTGGACCTTGCCAGAGAACTGAAAAAGTTATGGAATATGAAAGTGAAAGTGATGCCAATTGTAGTTGGTGCACTTGGAACGGTCCAAAAAGGATTAGAAAAGGGTTTGGAAAGTCTGGAAATCAGAGGAAGGATTGAAACCATATAGAACACTGCACTGCTGCAATCTGCCAGAATACTCAGAAGAGTCCTGGAGACCCGAGGAGACTTGCTGTCACTCAGACTCCAGTGAAAGACCATCAGCCAATGCTGATGTGAAAACTCAAAAGGAGTAAATAATATACTTTCAGCTAGTATATTAGGTCTGAGACCTGTCAGCTTGTCCTGATAAACATTCATCTTAATTCTACAGAATATTTATCTAACCACAGATTATCTAACATTGACTTAAAGGAGTTTAGAGATGGGGCATTCAATATTGATGATGGTAGTTTATTCCATGTATTCACCACTCTGTTACTAAAATAATTTTGTCTTGTATTTGCTTTACAAAATCTTTTTAAAGAGTTTTGATTTATGACCCCTGGTATTGATATTTTGAGATTCCACTTGTCACTTGAGCCCATTTTGATTTAATGGATAATCACTCTTTGAAATTTAAACTCAATTTTCTAAACATTTTTGTCCTATCTAACCCATAGATGGGACCCTAACGGGTACTACTCCGAGTCACAGGGATTAATAGCGATAAAGGGGTAATCCACACTCCCTAGAGCTTAGATGCATTTTCACATCATATCCAGGACAATAAGACACTCAGCCGCCGTCTTCTAGCACAAATATGATTAAAAGGATTGGTGGTTTGCCATAAGGGCAATAGGGTTTGGACAATAATATAGTTGCTAGGGCTTGACGTGACCAGCCGATTGATCGGAGGGGGCCTCTTCGACCGACCGTCTAGCCCAATATAGGACCAAAGTGGAGTATTGCAAGTCATGAACTGCTCATCCACCTGGGTTCTATCCTTAAGCATCACGGGTCGCCACCCACGGCCAACATGTAGCCCCATTGGGGGAGTCTTACCCCTCTGTAGAGGTGCAGTCGGTGCATTCTAACGCCCCAGCCGACAGAGCGGAAAGGTATGAATCATCACACTTTCGACAATGGATTACATAGTATCACTACTGTTCTTCTACAAGGATGGTTTTGGCATTAAATAATTCACGAAGACTGATGTGCCATTAAACAAAGAAACCAAACCATCATCCTTATAAGTACTAGCAAATATATGCACCCTCCGGGTGCAAGTATTTAAGTTTTAATGTAATAAAATATTGTATTAAATTAGAAAGGCTAATGAAACTTAATAAGAATGCAGATAAAAAGATTTGAAACAGAGGGGGTATAATCGAAAAATAGAACAACTGAAACTTACTTTTCCATCATTCTCGTCTTTCATTGTTATTTTTTTTTAAATTTAAGTATTTAGTTAAAAGAGGAAGTAAAGAATAAAATGACAGTTATTTTTTCTTGTTAATGGATTTCATTTAAGATTTATTAAAGAGATTTTTGCTTATATTCATTAAAATAAAACCAGACAGTTAGAAATCAATAATACTAAGCACATATTTATTAAAATCACATTTTTGATATCAATATGCAAATTAGCCTTCCCGTTCACACTGTAAACCGCTATTTTGTTGTATATATAGATATAATTGCATGTTGTTAGTATGTAGATCAACAGTATTAATAATGTAAAACAATTTTATTAATAATTGAGGTTTAAATAAAAATAAAATCATGGAGAATGTGAAGTAATTAACTAAGGGAATTGTGACTTGAGTAGTGATTTAGTTTCGGTTACAGACAGACAAACACACAATCTCCATTATAATAAGATTTTACATATTTCTACAGGGCGTCTCCGGCCGCCCCTCTCACCTAAGTAAGGGCTAAAGTGGAGTGTTGCATGTTATGGATTGTTCAGCCACCAGGATTTCGCACTTGCGCATGACTGGTCACCACTCGCAGCCAACAGGTGGTCCCATTGGGACATTTTACTCCCCTGTAGAGGTTCAGTCGGTGTATTCAAGAGCCCCAGCCGACAAACCGGGTCCGAGTAAAGAATAGGGTTATTGATATTTAAGCTAATATTATAATTTGTCACAGAAAATTGACTTAGCGCACAGAGTTCAAATCCTGTATGAAACTGAGTTTCAGTTCGTGCTAATATCATAGAAAAGTGTTTAGTTATTTACCCAAACTGTTCATCACGGTTAGGGTTTGACATAAGGTCAATAGTATGGAGCATCCATCGAGGATGAAACTCGCTATTCATAAGTAGTTGATCTGCGATACTAGTTTGCTAACCATTAGACCATGATGGGACGCCCTATCCTTAGGAAAGGTACGAATCAATCTTATCTTCTCCAGAATTGTAGGGCAGACTGGTATGTATGGTCAAAATTTTGGTAAGACAGCACCTGCCGCTTTCTTGAAACTTTTATAAAAATCTAAAATCTTAAATTGTCACTTATTCTACTTTTTTTCCTTAAGAACAGAGCCTAAACTTTCCTATGATTGTTTTCTGTACATTTCTTAGCCATAACAATGAAATAAATCACGTTAAGTATTTTCTGTGTTATTCGGACTATTGTCCTCATCTTTATTGTTATCTGTACAACGTTTTGGTCGATGTATCCACCGGCCTTCTTCAGGTATTTCTTGTCGGACTCGGGAACCTTCAGGGACTGGGGAACCTTCTCGGACCCGGGAACCTTCACAGAACTTTGAATTCAACCCTTTATTCAGTCCACGGGGGTATCCTGTTTTCATTCCACTAATCATAGCTGGGGTAGAGGCGTTGAGCGTGTGTTAATTATTATTGTATGTTACTGCTGCCCTTGGCCTGGATTGAACCTGCATTCCAGAGATAACTGTTACTTAGAACTGTCTTAACCTAACCCCTTTATCCACTAGGCCATGAGTCCAATTGGATACTAATCATCAAGACTAATCTCAAACATTCAGATAAATCACATTAAAAAGTGTACATCTCAAAAAGAGAAGAAAATGACAAAAATGCACCATTTTGACAGATTTTAATTTATGAAATTCTCCAGTTTTAAAGACTGTAAAACAAATACTTTTTACATGTGATCTTTCAAAATTACTCTTCTTCTTAATTCAGTCAATTTTATCTTAAAATGTCAGTCATTTTTACCGAGTTTTGGATAATTTTAATTCATGGTAGGGGTGGGCATATCTACAGACTAGTCTAGAAGGAAACTTCAAATTCAAAACAATCTTTCAACTGCAGACTGGAAAAAAAACTTGTTCAACCTTGTATATTTTATGTTTTTTAACCATTATTCATTTTTCCAACCCTGTTGTTCTTATGGCAAGCCCCAACTCTTTTTATCATATATATATTTACCAACCCCTCCGCATGAGCAGGATGTGGCACAAGGTCAATTTCTTAAGCGGAGTTCAACAGATTTGAATTCAGAGTTTTCCTTCTCCTAGACCGGTTGCCTAACCAAGGTTAAAGAGCCCGGTCTGCCCTATTATTTACCCATAGCTGGAGGGAGAGTAGGATTCATACCTTTCCCAAGGGTATTAGCGCTAAGTGAAAATGCAGTTACCGCGTCCAGGATTTGAACTCGTGGTGACGTGTCCATTTTCCATGACTTTAACCATTACACCAAACGCTTCTCTTTTTATCATATATGTACTACAAGGCGGTGACTGATGGTCTTAATGTCCTGAGTATGATATTAAGCTCAATCTGATTGTGAAGTTCCAATTCTGGAGTTCTGGGAAATGTGGAGTACCCCTTCATCGCCATTACTCCCAGGTCTACTCTGATCCGGAGTTAGTAGTACCTGTTAGGAACCCATTTAAAGGTTAAATAGAAAAAATGAGAAAATGTGTTTAAAAAGATTTAATTTTTTTTAAATTGAGTACCCATCAAAAATGAATAAAACAAAATGTGCATCTTATATGTCGTCAAATTAGGAAGCGCGTGGTGTAATGGTTAAAGTCATGGGAAATGGACTCGTCGCCCCGAGTTCAAATCCTGGACGTGGTAATTGCATTTCACTTATCGCTAATACCCTTGGGAAAGGTATGAATCCTACTCTCCCTCCAGCTATGGGTAAATAGTAGGGCAGACTGGGTTCTTTAACCATGGCCATGTAACCAGTCTAGGAGAAGGAAAACTCTGAATTCAACTACGACATTAGGCCACCCCAACGATTTTATGTATATATATATATATATATATATATATATATGTTGGAGGCGCGTGGTCTAATGGTTAGAGTCATAGGAAATGGACTCGTCGACCCGAGTTCAATTCCTGGACGAAGCAGTTTGAATTTCATATAGTGCTAATACCCTTAGGAAAGGTATGAATCCAATTCTCCCTCCAGCTATGGATAAATAGCAGGGCAGACTGGGTTCTTTAACCATGGCTAGGTAACCAGTCTAGGAGAAGGAAAACTCTGAATTCAAATCTGTTGAACTCCGCTTAAGAAACTGACCTTGTGTCACATCCTGCTAATGCGGAGGGGTTGGTAAATAGATATATGCCGTCAAATTCGTAGTTCTTATCTTCCCATTTCTGTTTTCTATTTTTTTTTGTCGGTTTCTCTTATTATCAATAGAATGAAATTTTCCTTTTTTGCAATTCCCAATTGTGCTTATTTTTTGTATTCTTTTTGTACCAGTTTGTTGCATTCACTTTTAATGCAATTAACTGTTTCATCTCCATCAGCCGATAACATAATTGTTATTCTCGTGCGTATTATCAATTTTATCGATTTCATATCATTAAACCGGTTAAATCGAATTTAATGGACCTAAATTCCACCATCGTATGTCACCCCGCCGAAAGAAAAAGAAATACCAAAAATCAGGAAATTAACCGAATTTAATGAAATTTTCAGTGTTGATATATTAATGAATAAAAGATATAATGCATCAGTTATTTTGATTAAAAACGTTTACATTTTTTGCGGTCAGATAACTTTGAACCACGTATCTTTGAGGCATAACACAGATTCACAAAGATACGTGGTTGAAAGTTCACCACACATAAATATTCTGTGGTCTATAGCCAAACATTTTCAAGCAATAACTTGCTGCCGAAATATACACTATATATATATATAATTATTATTATTATTATTATTATTATTATTATTATTATTATTATTATTATTATTATTAAGCACATACAAAAAGAAAAGAAATGTACACAATATGTATATATATATATATATATATATATATATATATATATATACACACATACATACATATATATATATGTAGTAAATAGAAAGATATATATATATATATATATATATATATATATATATATATATATCCAAATAGTAAATGCATGACAATGCTAGCCTTTTTTGTTGCATGTGATATTTACTAAGCTGCCTTTGCCAACAACATGAATGAAAAATATGGAAACAATAGTTCAAATTTGGTGTCAAAATAATGAGCAACATCTCTGCAAAATTCACCAGCTGTTTGAAAAATACCAACCAGCAAACATAACATGCTATGAAATTCGATTCTATTTACAAGCCACAAGGATTTTCGACTATAGTTGCAAACGGCACGATGCTAGGAATTCGACTATAAACATACACCCGACTTGAAGTTGCAACAATGATTATTACAAAATAAGGAAGCACACACACACACACACACACACACACACATATATATATATATATATATATATATGATAGTACGCAAACAGCTTGCCCTTATGGCAAGCCCCAACCCCTTTTTATCATATGGGTGCTAGAAGGCGGTGGCTGCGGGTCTACATGCCCTGGGAATGACGTTAAATTCTATCTGATGGTGAGGTTCCAGTTTTGGAGGTTTGGGGAATGTGGAGCACCCCTTCATCACCATTGCTCCCTGGTCCACTCTGACCCGGAGTGGTAGTACCTGTTAGGGTCCCATCTATGGGTTAAATAGAAAAATGTATTTATAAAAAATTGTATTATCCATTAAGAATTGATTTATTTCAAAACTTTATCGGCATTAAATGACCCACTGAGGTTGATATGCCGTAAAACAAACCAAACCAAACCAAACCAGCAAACAGCTTGTTTGATATGGCTATGCCGACAATTTTGGGGAGAATGTGTGCTTAATTGAAGTCATACCTAATTTGAAAATTAGTTAGTTGATAATTAATGAATTAGGCGAATATATCAGTTTACGCTTCACATTTAAACTGATATATTCGCCTAATTCATTAATTATCAACTAATTAATTTTCAAATTAGATATGACTTCAATTAAGCACATATTCTCCCCCCTCGATATATATATATATATATATATATATATATATATATATATATATATACAGGGAATTACTTACCGGTATAAAATATTAGGTTAATCTCAATATTTGGTTGATGCATGTATTAATCGGATAAATCAATTTTATAACAAATATATTATATAATATAAATACGTTAGTAGACCGGATTTAGCATTAGCATGTGTATATAAATAACCTACTCGAGTTTCACCATAAGGATCTTCAGGGTTAAATCCACTGAATTAATCAAGGTATTGATTGTGTGTGTGTGTGTGTGTGTGTGTGCGTGCGTGTGTGTGTGTGTGTGTGTGTGTGTTTACTCAACCCATCCGCTCGACACAAAGTTAATTTTTGAGCAGAGTAACAAGTTTGAATTCAAAGTTTTCCTTCTCCTAGACGAGTTGCCATACTAAGGTTAAAACGTCATGTCTGTCCTACTATTTACCCATAGCTTGATTCTTCGTATATTTAAGCGTAAATATTAGGGCACAGTGGGCTCTTTAACCTTCCTTTGACAACCGGTAAAACTCTGAATTCAAACCTGTTAAACGACTTTAAAAATTGACTTTGAGTCACATTCAGCTTGTGTGGGTTGGTTGGTAAATACATATAGCTGAAAGGGGAATACTCGCTTTCACAAGGTTATCAGTGTTATGTGAAATGCAAACAGTCTCGTACAGGACATAAACTCAGGTGCACACATGTGTCTGGGTGTGCATATGCAAATTGATGTGTAGTTTGTTGATTGGTTTGTTGATTGGTTTTACTGCATGTCGAACCTTTTCGGGTCATTTAATACCGAATCAATTTATTTTTGATAAACAAAGGACTCAGGTTGATTAGAGCACCTGCTGCTGCGTATTAATTAATTGGTAAAAATAATTTTCATTTACCTCATTTGTTTTAATAAATACTGGTGTATAAGACGTAGGGCATATTTTTGAGTCAATATTTTGTAAAAAAAAAAAAACATCCTATATGCCGTCAAATATATATATATATATATTTATAGGAAGCGCGTGGTGTAATGGTTAAAGTCACAGGAAATGGACTCGGCGCCCTGTGTTCAAATCCTGGACGTGGTAATTGCATTTCACTTAGCGCTAATACCCTTGGGAAAGGTATGAATCCTACTCTCCCTCCAGCTATGGGTAAATAGCAGGGCAGACTGGGTTCTTTAACCATGGCTAGGTAACCAGTCTAGGAGAAGGAAAACTCTGAATTCAAACCTGTTGAACTCCGCTTAAGAAATTGACCTTGTGTCACATCCTGCTCATGTGGAGGGGTTGGTAAATAGATATATGCCGTCAAATTCACAACCACTGTCTTCTAACACGTATATGAGGAAAAGGGGTAGCTTTTCGCCCAATTAAGTATTAAACTAGCTAATTGTTGCTTAACTTCGGTAATCTATCGGAAACCGGTGGTTTTACCGTGACCGAACCGTAATACGTATGTATGAATGCGTTTTTTCTCTGTTTGCGTAAACAGAACTGAAAACAAAATCGCTAACTCTAAAACAGACATAATTGTTTTTGTGGTTTCTCAACAACATGCTAATTCTGAAAGACGAAAACAGGTCATTTACTTTTTTAGCAATATTTAATCATTACTTTGTACCGAGCTTTTGGCTTTGCTATCATTTTCGTGGGATTTCAGACAAATTCATGCTAACAATTAGTAATATTTGGATTATTCGGGCTATTGACCTCATCTTCATTGTTCTTTGTATAACGTTTCAGCCGATGTGCCCCCCCCCCACTCCGGTCTTCTTCGGGTTTTTCTTGTCGGACTCGGGAACTTTCTCGGACTCGGGAGCTTTCTTGGACTCGGGAACCTTCTTTTTTAACTCGGCAACATTCTTCTGATAACCGGGAGCCATCACGGAAATTTGATGGCTCCCGATTACGACAATAATGTTACCAAGTTCAAAAAGAAGGTTCCCGAAACGTTGTACAAATAACAATGAAGATGAGGACAATAGTCCGAATAATCCAAATATTACTAATTATCAAGCCTCATCTAAAAAAATTCAGAGAAATAGTGTAGATAACAATAAAGATGAGGACAATAGTCCGAATAATCCAAATAATACTAATTATCAAGCCTCATCTAAAAAAATTCAGAGAAATAGTATCTTAACAATAAAGATGAGGACAATAGTCTGAATAATCCAAATAATACTAATTATCAAGTCTCATCTAAAAAATTCAGAGAAATAGTGTAGATAACAATAAAGATGAGGACAATAGTCTGAATAATCCAAATAATACTAATTATCAAGCCTCATCTAAAAAAATTCAGAGAAATAGTTCATGCTAACAATATTTGAATCTTGACTAAAAGTTTCACGTTAAACAAATGATATACAGCAATACCTTGATTTACGAGAGTGCCAACTTAGGAGTTTTCCGAGTTACGAGCCGTGACTCGGTCGATTTTTTACTTTGTATTGCGAGCTAAAATTTGAGTTACGAGAAGTTAAAAAAGTTGATCCCAGGGGGTCATCACTCCCCAGGCAACACCTGTCCCCTCGATTTAAAGGAGCAAGACTAGGTTTATTGCCCGGTGCCTGAGGTGACCCCCTTGAGGGGAAATGTCGACGGGATCAACGTATATTTTGCACCCGCCTCCCATGAGCTTCGGTTCGTGGGTGGTCCCACATTAATAAGGCCTTGTGCCTGACCCGTACACATGGGGTACGCGGTACATACCCACTATGCGATTGTCTTACCCCTCCATCTACCCCTGATCCACACACCATTCTATAAAGACTCGTGCAATTTTCCTATTACATTCACATTTATTTGCAGGACCTGTGGATATACCACAGTATGACAATTTAATTATTACAACGTTTGACATGTTTACTTAAGAGCTATCACAAAATAGTTCAATATGTAAAAAGTATGATTATCTTGATTTAACTTTCTCTTACAACTCCTCCCCCCCTTTCTTTCCTTCTTTTCATATTTTCATTATGTTATAGATTAGCGTTATCGCTTCCGTGTGCTCACACCCTCTCTATATATTTCCCTACCCTCTTTCTTATCATATTTTACTGTGTAGCATTTTCCTTTTCTTTCCTTTCTTTATAATAAAAACGAGATGGTCCATTATTTAGCTTAGGTAAGCAACACCAGATAATCAGGATTTACATTTTTGTATTTCATCTTAGACGATTTGGACGGTCTCATTATTAACCAAGGAGTGTTGCAATATGATAATGGTCACACTGTTATGGAACACGAGTATTAATATTATTGATATTACCGCCAATGTCGGCCGCGACTTAGAATATGCTAACTGTATCCTCTGCAGAGGGATAATACTCCCACAAAAGGGGTGTCCTGGGTATAACATTAAACTGCATCTGGTGATGAGGCTCCAATTATGGAGCTCTGGGGAATGTGGAGTACCCCTTCATTGCTATTACTCTGTAGTAGTAGTAGTAGTAGTAGTAGTAGTACCTGTTAGGGTCCCATCTATGTATCGAATAGATCTTAGAAAATTATAAGTATTGTATAGGAATAGTGAAACCCTGTAACTGTGTGCAAATAAATGAATATTATTAAATAGAATTATATTAATGTTAGATTGGAATACTTGTTTAACTGTATGCAAATTACAATTGATTACTAAGGATTACTGTTAGATAGTAATACTTGAAACCATATAACTGTACAAACAAATGATTATAGAAAATGAAAAAAAATTGCAATTGAATTTGGAAGATATGATTACAATCAAACATTAACAAATGCATCAAATTTCAGTATTAAGGGGTTGATATTGTTAAACAAATAAACTAAACTGCATCTGACTGCATGTTTCATTCAATTTGTCTATGCTGGAATATGAATTATTTTTTAATTTTAAAATCTCAAGGGTCAACCAATGACTTGATATAGAGGTTGGCAATATTTTACTTCTATCATTATTTTTAACATGTGCACTATTATGGTATATTAGGAAGTGCTAGATAAGTTTTTGGTATGTATGAAAATTCTACTAATACTTATCTTCCTTAAATTGTATGTTGATGTAGTGGTATCAGTCGGTTAGCGAGGGAGTCTATCCCCTTTTCGGTAGTGATAGATTGTTTTTTGCTGAGGTGGAGCGCCACACCTACCGTCAGCTTCTCACTTTACCGCAGATATCAGATTACCCAATCTGTGTTACTTGGCGGGGACCTGTATTGAACCCGGAACTTTATCATTCCTAGGCATGTGCTCAACCAGCCTCTCTAAATTGTATGTAATATTACTTAATTATGATATGCAAATTACAATTGTTTACTAAGGATTGTTATTCCTAATTAGTTGAAAGCATATAATTGCCTGCAAGTTATTGCTGTTAGATAGGAATACTTGAAAGATTCACAGAAGGGGTGCCCTGGGTATGCCATTAAACTACATCTAATGATGAGGCTCCAGTTCTGAAACTCTAGGGAATGTGGAGTACACCTTCATCACCACTCTGGTCAAGAGTGACAGTACCTGTTTCATCATTAACTGAGAAGTAGCAAATATTTCAATTAAGATTTGTAGATTAAAACATCATTTCTCTCATGTCTTTTTCAAAGATTTATTTCAGTTGATATTAAAAGTTAAAAAAAAAAGAAAAAAAACATTAATTATATCACCAGTGAAACGGAGATAATTCCTCTATCCATTCGAAAAAAATTGACATTTTTTAAAATTATTACCAAAACAAAATATCATTATTACATCCTCGCAAGAATTACCTAAAATAAAATAAAATATTTATGTATTTAGAATACATAAATATTTTTATTTTATTTGGTAACCAATCGATTTTCGATGCTCGCGATCATCTCCAATTAATGTATAATAAATAATGTCTGAAAATAAGTTGCTGTAGAATAGTGAAACTAGAACTCTATAACTCATGTCCTTGTACCATAATTTACAAACTTATCAATCACCCTTCATGTCCTTGTACCATGTTCAAACAGAAAAATATCTGTAGAGTAGAGCTACCGATGAGGAAAATGGTACAAACTTTGCGAAATTTGCATGGTTTGTCATATGGATCTGAGGATACTTACAATATTTAGGGTCCATTAGACTCCTTTAAAAATGATTACTATTAGATAGGAATATTTTATAACTGTGTGTAAATTATTTGTATTATCATTGGCAACCTTCCGTCTACGAGAGATGATTGAGCAGTGTCAAAGTATATTTTTTAACTACATAGCCAAGGCGGGTTCTCATGGAGGATAAGCTGTTGCCCATACAGCAAATCTCCCCTCTCCACACTGCCACTGTGATCCAAAGGAAAGGTAAGGTACCAATGCGATTTGGCAACGGTAGTGTTGCAGGAGTTGATGGGTAGCACTGGATTTCAGCATCACACCATCTTAGGGACTCCGGCTCCTGATTTGTTTTCGGGGTTTACTCCCCTAGCCTTTCGTTGAAAGGCAGCAGTTTGTATTAAGAATAGTTATTTGAAGCTATAATTGTTTACTACGGATTATTATTGTTATTATTATTATTTCACTCCATTCGAGTTTTTCAAACCCGTCTTAGACGGTGGTTCTTTTGAGGCTAAGTGACAGCAAGTCTCCTCAAGTCCCCAGGGCTCTTCTGAGTATTCTAGCCGATCTCAATAATGTCTGGATGGTCTCGGTTTTTCCTCTGATTTCCAGTTCATCCAGACTTTTTCACAGGCCCTTGGGGACCGTTCCAAGGGCACACATTACAATTGGCACAACCTTAACTTTAATGTTCCTCAGTTTTCTCAGCTCTCTGCGAGGTCGAAGTATTTGTTTATCTTTTCGCTTTCTTTCTCGGTGATCGGCCGGGACGGGAAAATCCACGAGATGACAAGTTCTCTTCATCTTGTTAATCAACACTAGGTCTGCTCTTCTGGCCGGTATTAAGGGATCCATCTCTGCCTCAAAGTCCCAGATAATTGTGCACGTCTCATTCTCCTGGACAGATTCCTGTTGGGCATATACCATTTAGTTGAATGGTGGAAATTGGATTTCTTGCACAATTCCCAGTAAATCACCTTTCCCACCCAGTCATACCTAGTCTTGTACACTCTTTGTGCTAGTTTACTACATTCGCTTATTATGTGATTGACTATTTCTTCTTTTTCCCCACACATTCTACACTTGCTATTCTGTTGTGTCCTATCTATCTATCTATCTATCTATTAATAATAATAATAATAATAATAATAATAATTATTATTATTATTATTATTATTATTATTATTATTATTATTATTATTTACTCCTTTTGAGTTTTCACATCAACATTAGCTGATGGTCTTTCACTGGAGTCTGAGTGACAGCAAGTCTTCTCAGGTCTCCAGGACTCTTCTGAGTATTCTGGCAGATTGCAGCAGTGCAGTGTTCTAAATGGTTTCAATCCTTCCTCTGATTTCCAAACTTTCCAAACCCTTTTCCAATCCTTTTGAGACCGCTCCAAGTACACCAACTACAATTGGTATCACTTTCACTTTCATATTCCATAACTTTTTCAGTTCTCTGGCAAGGTCCAGATATTTGTCCATTTTTTAATTTTCCTTTAGCTTCACCCTGTGATCTGCTGGCACTGCAAAATCCACCAGTTGACAAGTTCTTTCTTTTTTGTTAATCAACACTAGGTCTGGTCTTCTTGCTGGGATAAGGTGATCCGTTTTTATTTCAAAGTCCCAGAGAATTTTATGCGTTTCGTTCTCAAGAACAGATTCTGGTTTATGCATATACCATTTTGTTGCATGATCAAAATTATTATTATTATTATTATTATTATTATTATTATTATTATTATTATTATTATGTTGTATTTGATTTTTAGCATTACTTTCACTTTCTTACAATTCTATATTCTTACAGGTTTATACCCGAGACCAATGATGAGGGAAAGTAGTTATTATATGCGTTTTATATATCTATGTTTTTTTTGTTTGTTTTTTTGGGGTAGGGCAGGAGGGTTGTGAGAGGTTCCTTTTTGGGGTGTTAGTTTTCCTCTCATGTTAATAGTACTCACCTAAGGAAATGAGCAGTTTTGCAAAATGCAATTTTTTGTATTTCATATGGGCTTATTTATTATTATTATTATTATTATTATTATTATTATTATTATTATTATTATTATTATTATTATTATTATTTCACTCAATGAAAGTTTTTCACAGACGCCTTATCTGGTGGTTCACTAGGTCTATTTTTTTACATAGGGATTTAAATGGGGCATCCCACGAGGATTCAACTCACGACTCATTAATGATGGAACTGCAGGACTAATTTTTTTAAAAAGATCCCCATCTACCCAGGCGACGCCGGGTAACCGCTGCTAGTGACAATAATAAATATCAGATACCTAGGATTCAATTCACGATTCAGTAATAATGGATCTGCGGGATTAACTTTTTTTTTTAAATCCCCTTTCTACCCAGGCGACGCCGGGCAGCCGTTGCTTCTGACAATAATAAATATCAGATATCTATTGAGGGTAAAACTCACTAGTAATAGCCTTTAAGATAAGCTTGCTAGGCATTTCTTTGTACAACAGGCACATGACTAAATCAATTATTTCTATAGTGTAATAATAAAAAGAAAAAAATCGATTATTTTTATGATATCTATTTTCCAATATAATCAGCCGTTTTGTCAATGCACATTATACATTAGTAAGAATTAAACGAATCATTTGTTGATTGTA
>CM042165.1:19279729-19282229 GCA_023376005.1 Doryteuthis pealeii | reverse complement strand
ACAAATTGTGAAATATTTTAAATCTAATTAAAACCCACTTTGCATATTGTACATTCAATTAACTCTCTCTTCCTCTCTATATGTCACCCCATCTCTCCCTCTCTCTCTCACTCTCTCTCACGCACACATACACACACACACATACATATATATATATGTATATATATTAACACAAATAAATACACACTAACCACCAAAAGGACCCACATGCACTTTTGAATATATATACTCATATTAAAACTAAATAACGTAAGTATAGTATTAATCACACACACACACACACACACACACACAGAGACATACACACACACACACACAAATATATATATATATATATATATATATATATATATATATATATATATATGTATGTATGTATGTATATATATATGAAGCAGTGTGGAATGAGTATATAGATAACATAGGTATATTTTCCATATCCTTTACAAGTATCGATACACTGATCCAATACGGACTGAGGAGGTTGTGTTAGACTTCCAGAGATAATCTTTAAAAAAATCAATATTTCTGTCTACGTTCAGATGGTGATATTCGTGCATATAATCGAACTTCAATCATTATCGATATTGGTATACACAGTTTCGTACACACACAAGTGGACCTCATTTCTTTCATTTCATTGCACTAACATCCAGCGATATCCCATAAAACATAGCATCTCGTCCCGAGAAAAACAAAATGAAAATAGCCTCTTAAGAAACTCTTAATTCAAATTCTTAATCAGATTTTTTTAGATATATCTTTTCTTTATTTTAAAACTATATTTGGTTAATTTCTATATCTAATTATTAATTAGCTACTGTAAGTTTTCATCTTTCTTTTTCTTTTTCTTAAACCTGAGAATAATATAAAGAAAAAAACATCTTTTTTTTATTCATCTCTTACCGGGCACTTGTAGTTACATTTACCTATAGAACGCAAATATACTTATATCAGATACTTCTGCTGATATTACACTGAGATATAATGGTTTCTAGTAAGTACTGATCTTAAATTAGTATGTAAAAAAAGAAAGATAGATGAATACGTTACAGTCTTCTTGTGGGTTTAACTAAATCTATATTTTAATTAAGTTTATTAATTACTACCTCACTTCCCGTATATTTTAGCTTTACTCTCTGTTGATAACACGTTAATCTACTCTCTCTCTCTCTCTCTCTCTCTCTCTCTCTCTCTCTCTCTCTCTCTCTCCTCTCTCTCTCTCTCACTGCGTTTTTCTTTCTCGAAGACAAACCATACGCAACAATACTTCTTTAGCTTATATATATACTTAACCTCTCTCTCTCTGTCAATATCACTCTTTCTCTCTTTACTCTCTAAACATCTCTTTGACAGACCTTACGCAAATAGACCAGCCACCCGCTTCTTGCAAGAACTCGGAGACAAAAAGCAATAACATTTAAAAGTACCCGTTTCTAACTCCCCTCACACCCCGTCAAAGTCCCATCTTCTCACAATATTCTAAATACCCGTCTCTCTCTCTCTCTCTCTCTCTCTCTCTCTCTCTCTCTCTCTCTCTCTCTCTCTCTCTCTCTCTCTCTCTCTGCTGTGCTCTAACCGTACCAAATATCATTGCGTCTCTCTACCTCTCGTAAGTTGCCCAAAACAGCACCCTCACCACCAGCCACCCCGGCACATTCTCAAAAATTACATTACGCAAACAGAGAAATTTAACTCGACGAGGTAGATATGTTTCTTCCGACCCGATTCGATGTCTAACTTGTGAGACTTAAGGAGGACTAACTATATTACCTAGCAGGTAAGTAAACTGCGTGTTCTCACAAGCCTGTTATACATATATATATATATATATATATATATATATATATATATATATATAGGTGTGTGTATGTGCCTCATTTTTCTTTTGTTATATATTTATTTTTGTTTTTATTTATTTATCTATGTTTATTTTTTTTTTGTGTGGTTGTTTTTTGTTATTTTATTCAAGCTTTTCAGTTTCAAAGGTATTGTGTATTTTTACCAAATTCTCGGACAACCAGGCCTGAAAAATCAACTATAAACAAAAACTATCATCTAGATAATATATATATACATATATATTAAAATACAGAGTTATACTTTAGTAAATTTAACTAGATAGACATTAACAGATACACAAATAGAGAGCTGTACAGAACGGGACAGATATATATATATATATATATATATAAATCAACATACGTATATAGACATAAAGATAGATAGATTGATATTTCTGCACATGGGAATACAGTTATTGTGTTGGCAGGACGATTGTAGTAGTTATATATTTAAACCTGAGACCACTGGTCGGGGTTCGACTTCCGGTAAAGGCAGCGAAGTGTTATGATGTGTACTACTGACGCAACATAATCTTTTCGACCTTATCCCAATTTATAGATATTTACAATATTATGGTTTGTTAAAATTTATTATTTCAATAATAAAGTCCTGTTCATGTTAGTTTATGTTCAGATATATGCATATAAATATTTAT
>CM042165.1:19254729-19267229 GCA_023376005.1 Doryteuthis pealeii | reverse complement strand
TATATATATATGTTATATATATATATATATATATATATATATATAATAGTTCCAGTTAAAAAGTTTATTTCTCCGTTTAAAAATTCTACATAATGAAAGTTATCCTGTTTTATTTGTTTGTTTTTTTTTTGTGTTGTTTTGTTTGTTACTTTAAATTATTCGAAATATCCCTAAGATTAGAGTGTAAGTATATGTATCCATTAAGAGCTAATTACAACTAATACAAAAATAAATGAACTGAAAATAATAATCTATATACTTTTTATTTTTGTATTTATATTTGAGGAAGGCTACATGTTAAACTCTTTGAAATATAAAATATTTTGACAGGACCTATGCTGACGTATATAATATATATATATATATATATATATATATATAATATATGTGTGTGTGTGTGTGTGTGTGTGTGTGTGTGTGTGTGAAGTTTGTAGAAAAATCAAGATGTTAATAGTTTTGCTGACAGAAATCTGTTACAAACTTTCTACACATACTGTCGGATTCATATCCATTTTATTTTTCACACAACACACACACACACACACACACACACACACACACACACACATATATATATATATATATATATATATATATATATATATATAGTTTAGGATCAGAGTGTAGTACTGTGTTTCTGTTTAGAATCAAAAGTGTCAAAATCCGGAACTTCTGCCAAGGATCAAAGTATGGTAACACTATATGAATTGTGGTTAAATATATTACAAAAAAAAAAAAAAAAATTGAAATATTTATATATTCATCTAATTTTTTTGTATTTTGTTAGTACGCTTGAAGAGGTTTCAATTTTTATTTTGTTTCTTAATATAGTTGCTTTTATTTTCATGTTTTAAATCATATAGATAAAATTAAAAATGTCGATAATTGGAATAAATTTCCACGAACACAGATACAACGCTTTGGTCTCAGACAGAAATACGAGGCCCATACACAGATAATGCCAGCATTTTTAACGGGCACTGTGCTCGTCCATAAACGTTTTTTTATGTTGTAACTCTCACTCACTTTTAGATTTCGCTCATAATATTTGTCACGTAAGGGACGCACCCTTAGTGTAAAAGGGTGGTTGGTTTGTTAATTAGTTGGTTTTATGGCATGTCAACCTTTGATGGGTTATTTTATGCCGAAGTCAATGTAACGTTACAAAAATGTATTTTCACAATCATTAAGGAGGGCGCATCGACTGTCACAATAACAATTATGATATTTGACTAAACAATTTATGGAGTATTGAAAATATTAGAGATAATATGAGGAAGCCAAAGGAACGCATTGGTTAGTAGGATTTACGGCATGACAACTCTTGTAGGGCTATTTTATGCCGAAATCAGTTTAACAATTATGGTCTTCAATTACATAAATTACAAAAAATATACATTCACATTGTTTATAAAAGAGTAAACATTTCATAATCTTAGATCTATTTGACCCATAAATTATGCCCCAAAAAAGGGTAGTTTCACTATGAGTCTGAGTGGACCTGGGAATAATAACGAATGGGCAATTTCACCCCCACCAAAAAAATATTCTCAGAGTATATATATTTACCAACTCCTCCGCACGAGCAGGATACCAAACAAGGTCAATTTCTTAAGCGGAGTTCAACAAGGTTTGAATTCAGAGTTTTCCTTCTCCTAGACTGACTGGTTACCTAGCCATGGTTAAAGAACCCAGTCTGCCCTGCTATTTACCCATAGCTGGAGGGAGAGTAGAATTCATACCTTTCCCAAGGGTATTAGCGCTAAGTGAAATGCAATTACCACGACCAGGATTTGAACTCGGGGCGACGAGTCCATTTCCCATGACTTCAACCATTACACCACGCGCTTCCTATTCTCAGAGTATAGGGTATTTGTCTGCTCATCCCACTTGTGAGGGCTGGACACAAGGTTTCGTTTTTACGTGGGCGCATAAAAATTGCGTCGATCTGGGGGGATGGCCCCCTGGGAACGACGCTAATAATTGTACTCTACCGGTCCAGAGACCGAAGCACACTGGACCCCCAGCCGAGGCCGGGTGGATTAGGTAAGAATCAGAGCATAGTAACTGGAACAGATACTACACTCCGATCCCTCCAAAAACCAAGTATTCTCAAAGGAATGCATTGAATTTAGTTCCGTCTCACTCTTTTTGGCGAGGTCTATGTTGGGGATGCTGACGGGGCTATGTTGTTTTATAAGATTCTATTCTAAAGGTAACAAATTAGCTCAGTCGGTCCTCGCCAACTCAGCGTATGAGTAGCACAGGGATCTGTGCGGTAAAGTAAGGAGCCGGTGGTAGGTGTGGCGCTCCACCTCAGATGCTAAAAAAACAATCTCCTTGGTCTAGCGCTATTGAAAAGGGGATAGACTCCCTCTCTGTATGGCTGATACCGACTTTAGGCCGCCCCGACGACTTTACTTACTTTTTATAACTCACTAGTCACAAAAATTAACTAGTCTGTTTTACGGCATGTCAATCCTTGTTGGGTTATTTTATGTAGGAGTTAGTTTAACCACTAGAGTCTCCAATTTTATAGGCTACGAAAAAATATATATTCACAATGACTTTAAATAGGCGAAACACTTCATACTTAATTACAATAGCAAAGTTTTAAGAGTTAAAGTATTAGTTGAAAATTATTTTAAATATGATCTCAAACAAATTTAATTGACCCTTAGATGAGAACCAATTGATTAGTGCCATTCCGTCGCCCTCTCAATAGAGTTAGAATAGACTGACCACCCCTCAATAGAGGGTAAAGATACCCTCATAGGAAATCACGGGAATGACACTAACAGCATCCGATGATGAAGCCTCAGTTTTGGAGCTCTGGGGAGTGAGGAGTACCCCTTCATTGTCATTATTCCCAGGTCAACTCTGGCAACAGAGCGGTAGCACTTGTTTATTGGTCAAATTGATCTATTTAAAAACTATTAGTATAATATAGTATTGCTTGATATTGTACAAAACTTTGTGCAAACAAATGATATTTATTGAAAAGAAATATTTAATTAAAACCATAAAATTGTGTTTGAATTATTAGAAGGGGATACGGGCACTTGTCATCATATAAAGTCGACGGAGTGGCTTATTGTCGGTATCAGCCGGGTAGCGAGGGAGTCTATCCCTTTTTCACTATTGTGGGTAAATCATTTGAATTAGGTGTAATATTTGAGATAACAATGTGTAAATAAATGATTATTATTGACAAATAAAAAAAAGGGCGACCAAAAGGATTATTGGATTTGAAAGTTGAAAATATTGTTAGGACATTTATGGTTGTTCTAAAGCAATAGACCGCCCTGTTGGCTGGGGTGTTAGAATGCACCGACTGCACCTCTGCAGAGGAGTAAGACTCCCCCAATGGGGCCACTTATTGGCCGTGGGTGGCGACCCGTGATTCTTAAGGATAGAACCCAGGTGGATGAGCAGTTCATGACTTGCAATACTCCACTTTGGCCCTATCTTGGGCTAGACGGGCGGTCGATCAATCGGCTGGTCACGCCAAGCCCTAGCACATATATGATTTTCCCAACCCTATTGTCCTTATGGCAAGCCCCAACCCCTTTTTATCATATGGGTGCTAGAAGGCGGTGGCTGCGGGTCTACATGTCCTGGGAATGACGTTAAACTCTATCTGATGGTGAGCTTCCAGTTTTGGAGGTTTGGGGAATGTGGAGCACCCCTTCATCACCCTTGCTCCCTGGTCTACTCTGACCGGAGTGGTAGTACCTGTTAGGGTCCCATCTATGGTTAAATAGAAAAATGTATTTATAAAAAATTGTATTATCCATTAAGAATTGATTTATTTCAAAACTTTATCGGCATTAAATGACCCACTGAGGTTGATATGCCTTTATTTACCTATTGAGTCCCTTCTAACCCTATTTTACTCTGCTGGACCCCCACACCCCATAGCCATTCGTTGTGTAAAAATCCCATTGTATTTTTATAGTTAAATACATTTTATTTGCATGAGTCCCAAAAAATGTTATATGGTCCCCGGGGGTGCATATGGACCCTGGTTGAGAACCACTATTCTAAATGAATCAAATTTTGCCATTAAATAATCCATAAGGAGACCCGCCTTGTCGGTTGGGGCTGTAGAATACGCAGCTCTGCAGAGAAGTAAGACTCCCATTGTCCGTGCATGGCAACTCTTAATGCCTGAGGATAGGATCGTGGTAGCTGATCAGTCCGTGACCCTAATACTACATGGTCAATCAAATGGTCAGGCCGCACCAAGCTCTATCACCAATATAATTGTATTTTTTCAAGTTGTTCTTATGGCAAGCACCCAATCCTTTTATCATATAGGTGGTGGCTGGGGGTCAACCACCAGTTTTTTTTTTTAATTCTACCAATTTACCAGTACACCATGAAAGTATCTTTTTTTTAGAACTCATTGCACATTCGGTTTTCCGTTAAACACCGGGGGTCAGCGAGCTCGGCCGCTGGACTTGTCGAGAGTTTTGATAATAGCGTCAATCCCAGGGGGCTACCCCCCAGGCAACGACGCAATTTTTGTTCTTTCCAACCCATGAGATTCGGTTTTGTGGGTGGACCCACGTTAAAACGAGGCCTTGTTGCCCAGTCCATACAAGTGGGGTATGAGACAATACCCAATACACATGAACTTAATGAAAATTATTTTCACCAGTTTTAAAACCAAATCAATATTTACCTCAAACTATTCACTTAAAAATAATATATACAAAATAAATTTTAAAAAGCAAGATTTAGCATTAGTAGCCCACAATGTGTTTGATATGTCATTAAACAAAATAACCAGCTAAACATAAGGATTCGATATGTTGTTAAATAACCAAACAAAGCAAAACAAAATACCAATCGGGTCAGAGTGGAACTGCAAGTTATGGCAACAAAAAGCTTGACTTCACGCTCTCAAGCGCTCCAGAACTGGAACCTCGCAAACAGATATAGTTAAGTACAATACTTAGAAGTGAAACAGGAGTATAATTTAACATGCATGTAAATTTATGCTATTGTATTTGTCCCGTGGGAACACAACTCGAGGACAACAATATTTAATCATCAAAATGTTTGCATTATGCGCTAGCCTTTTTCGATCATCCATTCCTTTATATCGTTATTCAAGGACAAACGTTTAAAATCTTTTTTTTTTAAATTAAGGGAAGAATTGTGAATTTTCCACTCTACATACCCAACAATTGGACATTAATTGTATTTTATAAATTCGTGAAACTGGAAGTGTCCAGAAACAAAAGGAATAATGCCGGCTATCTTTGTTAACTGTCGAAGTTTCGCAAACGTTGTGTCCCACAGTTTTAACTCTCTTGATCTAAAAATCCTATTGTTTTAGGACCACAAAGAAGTGAAAAATAAGAGTTAAAAAACTTGGACACAACGTTGGGAATGTATATGTCACAAAGATAGCCGGCATTAATTCCTTTTGTTTCTGTACACTCCCAGTTTCACGGCAATTTATCAAACAAATAATAATGTCAATTGTTTGGGTAATGTAGAGTGGAAAAAGTTTCACATATTCCTTCCCTTAAATTTAAAAAAAAAAGATTTAAACGTTTGTCCTTGAATACCGATATAAAGGAATGGATGATCGGAAAAAGGCTCGGCATAATGCAACTTTGATGATTAAAATATTTGTCTCTCGAGTTTGTGTTCCCACGGGAACAAATACAATAGCATAATTTTACATGCATGGTAAAATTACTCCTTGTTCACTTCTAAGTATTGTACTTAGACTATACTCCTGTTGCGGAGTTCCGTTCTGGATGCGCTTGAGAGCGTGAAGTTCAAGCTTTTTGTTGCCATATATTGCAGTTCCACTCTGAACCCGGGGATTGGTATTTTGTTTTGCTTTGTTTGGTTTATTTAACAAATATCGAATCCTTATGTTAGCTGGTTATTTGTTTTAATGACATATCAAACACTTGTGGGCTATCTAATGCTAAATCTTGCTTTAAAAATTTATTTTTGTATATATTATTTTTTAACGTGAATAGTTTGTAGGTAAATATTGATTTGGTTTTTATACTGAAAATTTCATTAAGTTCATGTGTATTTGGGTATTTGTCTCATATCCCCACTTGTATGGACTGGGCACAAGGCCTCGTTTTAACGTGGGTCCACCCACAAACCGAATTCATGGGTTGGAAAGAACAAAAATTGCGTCGTTGCCTGGGGGGATAGCCCCCTGGAAAAAAAAAAAAAAAAAAATTTGACGTCTAGTTATCAAACTCTCGACAAGCTCCAGCGGCCGAAGGCTCGCTGGACCACCGGTGTTAACGGAAAACCGAATGGTGGCAATGAGTTCATAAAAAAAAGATACTTCATGTGTACTGGTAAATTGTAGAATTAAAAAAAACTGGTGGTTGACCCCCACCACCAACCTATATGATAAAAAGCGATTGGGTGCTGCCATAAAGAACAACTGAAAAATACAATTATATGGTGATAGAGCTTGGGTGCGCCTACCTTTGATTGACCATGTTAGTAATTAGGGTCACGGACTGATCAAGCTACCACGATCCATCCTCAGGCATTAAGGTTGCCGATGCCACGACAGATGGAGAGTCTTACTTCTCTGCAGAGCCTGCGTATTCTACAGCCCAACCGACAGCGGGGTCTCCTATGGATATTTAATGGCAAATTGATTCATTTAGAATATGTGGTTCTCAACCAGGGTCTCATAATGCACCCCGGGGACCATATAACATTTTTTGGGATCATCAATAAAATGTATTTAACTATAAAAAACAATGGGGGGAAAAAATTTACACAACGACATGGCTATGGGGGTGGGGGTCCAGCAGAAGTAAAATCAGGGTTAGAAGGGACTCATGGTAAATAAAGGCCATATCAACCTCAGTGGGTCATTTAATGCGATAAAGTTTTTGAAATAAATCAAATTCTTAATGGATAAACTAATTTTTTATAATACATTTTTCTATTAACCATAGATGGGACCCTACAGGTACTACCACTCCGGGTCAGAGTAGACCAGGGCAATGTGATGAAGGGGTGCTCCACATTCCCCAAACCTCCAAAACTGGAACTCACCATCAGATAGAGTTTAACGTCATTCCCAGGACATGTAGACCCGCAGCCACCGCTTCTAGCCCCATATGATAAAAAGGGTTTGGGCTTGCCATAAGGACATAGGTTGGGAAAATCATATATGTGCTAGGGCTTGGCGTGACCAGCCGATTGATCGCCGCCCGTCTAGCCCAAGATAGGGCCAAAGTGGAGTGATTGCAAGCATGAACTGCTCATCCCCTGGGTTCTATCCTTAAGAAATCACGGGTCGCCACCACGGCCCATAAGTGGCCCCATTGGGGAGTCTTACTCTCTGCAGAGTGCAGTCGGTGCATTCTAACACCCCAGCCAACAGGGCGGTCTATTGCTTTATGAACAACCATAAATGTCCTAACAATATTTTCAACTTTTCAAATCCATATCCTTTTGGTCGCCTTTTTTTTATTTGTCAATAATAATCATTTATTTACACATTGTTATCTCAAATATTAACACCTAATTCAAATGATTTTACCCCAATAGTGGAAAAGGGATAGAACTCCCTCCGCTACCCGGCTGATACCGACAATAAGCCACCCGTCGACTTTATATGATGACAAGTGCCCGTATCCCCTTCTAATAATTCAAACAAATTTATGGTTTTAATTAAATATTTTTTTCAATAAATATCATTTGTTTGCACAAAGTTTTGTACAATATCAAGCAATACTATATTATAACTAATAAGTTTTTAAAATAGATCAATTTGACCAATAAACAAGTGCTACCGCTCTGTTGCCAGAGTTGACCTGGGAATAATGCACAATGAAGGGGTACTCCTCACTCCCGAAGCTCCAAAACTGAGGCTTCATCATCGGATGCTGTTTAGTTCATTCCCGTGATTTCCCTATGAGGTATCTTTACCCCTCTATTGAGGGGGTGGTCAGTCTATTCTAACTCTATTGAGAGGGCGACGGAATGGCGACTATAATTGTTCTCATCTAAGGGGTCAATTAAATTTGTTTGAGATCATATTTAAAATAATTTTCAAACTAAATACTTTAACTCTTAAAACTTTGCTATTGTAATTAAGTATGAAGTGTTTCGCCTATTTAAAGTCATTGGTGAATATTATATTTTTTCGTAGCCTCTAAATTGGAGACTCTAGTGGTTAAACTAACTCCTACATAAATAACCAACAAGGATTGACATGCCGTAAACAGACTAGTTATTTTTGTGACTAGTGAGTTATAAAAAGTAAGTAAAGCTCGTCGGGGCGGCCTAAAGTCGGTATCAGCCATACAGAGAGGGAGTCTATCCCCTTTTCAATAGCGCTAGACCAAGGAGATTGTTTTTTTAGCATCTGAGGTGGAGCGCCACACCTACACCCGGTCCTTACTTTACCGCACAGATTCCTGTGCTAATCTCATACGCTGAGTGGCGAGGACCGACTGAGCTAATTTTGTTACCTTTAGAATAGAATCTTATAAAACAACATAGCCCCGTCAGCATCCCCAAACATAGACCTCGCCAAAAAGAGTGAGACGGAACTAAATTCATGCATTCCTTTGGAGAATACTTGGTTTTTGGAGGATCGGAGTGTAGTATCTGTTCCCAGTTACTATGCTCTGATTCTTACCTAATGCCACCCGCCTCGCTGGGGTCCAGTGTGCTTCGGCTCTGGACCGGTAGAGTACAATTATTAGCGTCGTTCCCAGGGGGCCATCCCCCCAGATCGACGCCAATTTTTATGCGCCCACGTAAAAACGAAACCTTGTGTCCAGCCCTCAACAAGTGGGATGAGCAGACAAATACCCTATATCTGAGAATAGGAAGCGCGTGGTGTAAATGTTGAAGTATGGGAAATGGACTCGTCGCCGTCCGAGTTCAAATCCTGGTCGTGGTAATTGCATTTCACTGCGTTAATACCCTTGGGAAAGGTATGAATTTCTACTCTCCCTCCAGCTATGGGTAAATAGCAGGGCAGACTGGGTTCTTTAACATGGCTAGTAACCAGTCTAGGAGAAGGAAAACCTCTGAAATTCAAACCTGTTGAACTCCGCTTAAGAAATTGACCTTGTTTGGTATCCTGCTCGTGCGAGGAGTTTGGTAAATATATATATCTGAGAATATTTTGGTGGGTGGTGAAATTGCCCATTCGTTATTATTCCCAGGTCCACTCAGACTCATAGTGAACTACCCTTTTTTGGGGCTAAATTTATGGGTCAAATAGATCTAAGATTATGAATGTTTACTCTTTTATAAACAATGTGAATGTATATTTTTTGTAATTTATGTAATTGAAGACCATAATTGTTAAACTGATTTCGGCATAAAATAGCCCTACAAGAGTTTCATTGCCGTAAATCCTACTAACCAATGCATTCCTTTGGCTTCCTCATATTATCTTCTAATATTTTTTCAATACTCCATAAATTGTTTTAGTCAAATATCATAATTGTTATTGTGAACAGTCGATGCGCCCTCCTTAATGATTGTGAAAATACATTTTTGTAACGTTACATTGACTTCGCATAAAATAACCCATCAAAGGTTGACATGCCATAAAACCAACTAATTACAAACCAACCACCCTTTTTACACTAAGGGTGCGTCCCTTACGTGACAAATTTATTGAGCGAAAATCTAAAAGTGAGTGAGAGTTACAACATAAAAAACGTTTGGACGAGCACAGTGCCCGTTAAATGCTGGCTTAGTCTGTGATGGGCCTCGTTTCTGTCTGAGACCAAAAGCGTTGTATCTTGTTGGTTCGTGGAAATTTATTCATTATCGACATTTTAATTTTATCTATATGATTTAAAACATGAAAATAAACCGCACTATTTAAGAAACAAAATAAAAATTGAAACCTTCAAGCGTTACTCAACAAAATACAAATAAAATAGATGAATATCAAAATATTTCAAATTTTTTTTTTTTGTAATATAATTTAACACAATTCATATATGTTAGCATACTTTGATCCTTGCAGAGTTCCGGATTTTGACACTTTGATTCTACAACAGAAAACACAGGTACTCACCTGATCCTAAACTATAGTTTATATATATATATAATATTAATATATATATATGTGTGTGTTGTGTGTGTGTGTGTGTGTGTGTGTGTGTGTGTGTGTGAAGTAAAATGGTATGAATCGACGGTATGGTGTAGAAAGTTTGTACAGATTCTGTCAGCAATAAACTATTCAACATCTTGATTTTTCTCCAAATTTTCCACACCACACACCAACACACACACACCCACACACACATATATGTAATATGAATATATATATATATATTATATATAATAGTCAGCAAGGTCCTGTCAAATATTTTATATTCAAAAGAGTTTAACATGTAGCCTTCCTCAGAATATAAAATCAAAAAAAAGTAATTAGATTATTATTTCAGTTCAGTTATATTTGTAAGTTTATTAGCTCTTAATGGATGACATATACTACACTCTAATCTTACAGGGGATATTTCGATAATTTAAGTAACAAACAGAAACACAAAAAAAACAAAACAAATAAAAACAGGATAACTTTCCATTATGTAGATATTTTTAAGAGAGAGAGATAACTTTTAAACTGGGAACAATTATTATATATATATTCATATAGTATATTTATAATACATATATATAATATATAACTATAATACAAAAGATATATAATTATATATATATGTCATAAAAGTATTTATGGATATATTATGTACATATATATATATTTGTAACATAATATTATATGTGATATATGTTATATATATATTGTATATATATAAATATTGTATAATATATTTGTACTATAATATATATGTAATGTATATATACATTTTTGTATATATAATATTGTATATATATGACATGTATATATATAAATAATTTTATATATATATATATAGTATAATATATATATAATACATAAAATATTTCTATATATATTTTTATAAATATTTAATATATATGTATATATATAATCAATGATTCATACAATATATAAAGATTTACAAACTGCTTGGATATATATATATTATATTATAGTATATATTAATATATTATATATATATTATTATACTATATAAAGTACGAAGTTGGCAGCCAACAAGATATATATATATCAATAGCATAAATGTTTTGTATATATTTATATACATATGAATATTAATATATATGCATAAATATTTGTATATATTCTATATACATACTGTATATATATATACTATTATATATATATATATATATAATAAGTACCATATTTGGATATATATATAATTTGAATATATAAATATTTGTATATATATATATTTTATATTATATATAATATTTATATATATATATATATATTAATTGCTAAGATGTTCATTATGTCTCTGTGTGTGGCTATAATCAGCAACAACAGCACATCATAGCAAGGATTTCTATTAGAGCAATATACTTCCATTCTCTAAGTTATAACAGGATAATTTTTCAGTTAAAAATTTGTGTTATATATTTTCTCGGCTTTTTAACCGTGGAATTAAAAAAAAAAAATCCAGTGGAATTTGAAATGGCTTAATGAAGAATCACGCACCTCCTAACCGAAACAGAAGCACCATGATAAACATGGACCCCTGTTGCAAACGGAAACCCAACGAGGCCACGGGGTCGTCCGTCCTAGCTTTGTTATTGATATAACACTTTAGAATAAGCCGTGTAAAAAGAATATAACCGGCACGAATATGAGAAACAATAGCAAATAATCTAAGGCTTTGAGTAATCCCCGAGTTTCGAACTTTTGATAGGAAATTGTTAATCACAGCCAAAATCAACTGAGATTGAACAAGGGAGTAGTTAATCACCTCACAAATCTATTCGAAACCAGATGCTTACCCGGGTTTTTTTCTTTTTTGTTTTGTTTTTTTTATTATCTTTTTTTGTTTTTTTTTGTTTCTTTTTCTTTTTCTTTTTCTAGAGCATTCAGCTCAGGCAGTTGATGTTATTTTATGTGTGGAGAACGAGCGCACGTTAAAACTTTACCGAGATAATAGGTTAGCAGAGGCCAGACAAACTACTTGTCATAGTTTCATTATAGAAGGGTCAAGTGGCTTCCTTAAAAAGATGGAGGAGAGAGGAGAGAGAGAGAGAGAGAGAGAGAGAAGAGAGAGAGAGAGAGAGAGAGAATTTTATAACTATGGCAGCTGGGTTCTTCACCTGAAAATAATTATATATTTTTTAATAAAGAAATAATGCGCATATCGTTTAGAAAAAAAAAGGATCTATCATCTATCTATCTATCTATCTATCTGAGTATCTCTGTTCATTTATATATATATATAATAGTAATACATAATATGATATTATATAATATATAATGAATTAACATTTTTTTGGAAAAACTATATATATATATATATATATTAATAATATTATATATATACATACACTATATATATACATATACTATATATATAATATTATATTAATATATATAT
>CM042165.1:19250695-19254629 GCA_023376005.1 Doryteuthis pealeii | reverse complement strand
CATGTGTGTATGTGCCTATTTTTCTTATTGTTATCATATTTATTTTTGTTTTATTTATTATCTATGTTATTTTTTTATGTGCGTTTGTTTTTTGTTATTTTATTCAAGGCTTTTCAGTTTCAAGAGGTACTTGCCTGCATAATTTTTTACCAAATTCTCGGCACCAACCAGCGGCCTTGGTCAACAAATCAAACTAAGAACAAAAACTATCATCTAGATTAATATATATTATACATATATATTAAAATTACAGAGTTATACTTCTAGGTAAATTTTAACTAGATAGACATTAAACAGATACACAAATAGAGAGCTGTACAGAACGGGGACAGCATATATATATATATATACTATATATAAAAAATCACACTACGTAATAGACATACAAGATAGATTAGAATGTGATATTTTCTGCAATGGGAATACAGTTTATCTGTGTTGGCAGACGATTGTAGTAGTTATAATATTTAAACTCGAGACCACTGGTCGCCGGGTTACAACTTCCGGTACAAGGCAGCGACAGGTTATAGATGTTGTACTACTGACGCAACATAATCCTTTTCGGCACCTATATATCCCAATTTATAGACTTATTCTACAATATTCATGCGTTTGGTTAAACTACTTCAATCTTTCACATAACTACAGTGCCTGTTCATGTTAGTATTATGTTCAGACTATATGCGATAATAAATATTTATAATATAAATGCAAAATATACCCGAACATATATGTCATACATATAAACTTAGACATTATTACTGCCCATACATATGCGCATACATATGCGGCATATATATGCATAACACATACTATATAATAGATATGCAATATTCTACTCATACCTATATGCATATATATATATGTACTATACCACAACAACACATTATATCTATACATTTACACATTCACACTACTGCAAACAACTGCAATAACATCGATTGCCATACCACCAGTACAACACTAGACAGACCATATATGTCTGTAACATTATCATTCATACTTAATTTCTGGGATACTCACGACACTACTCACTATATATATAATTATATACACTAATATATAATCACCCCCATCCTATATATATATATATATTAAACTTATGAATACCTATGAATGATCGCTATGTATGTATTGTATGTACATATTATTGGTATCATGTGTGCCGTTGCACAATTATATATACTACTCATATACTATATAGTCATAATATGATATATATGGGTTATATTGGCCATCAGTCATGTACTCATACGTGCATTTTGTCATGGTATGTATATTGAGCTTATATGTACCATGAATGCAGCATTAATAATGCTACATGATACATAGATACACCACAAATGTAACTATATAGTACTTATATACCTACTCCACCCCCACTAAACCGATTACACATACTATACTACACAGCGTAACTATATCAATATGTAAAGCGAAGATGCACGGAAATTAAATTCGCCTCGATATAAACTATATATAATATATACTATTATATATATATATACGACATACTATAAAACCAATACATACTACTATACCTGGTGCAGATACTAGCTTTGCGATTGCTATGGTCATTTTTGAACCATACTTATGAATTAAATGCTATCAAACCAAAACATACACACACATCACTACACACAACACATGCTTCCTAATACTATATATGATATCGTATAATACTATATATATATATCCGTGGGTGTGATGTGTAGACTCTGAAAATTCGCAGGTCTCTGTGTATCGATGTGAGGTCGGATAATAAATTCAGAGTTTAGATTGACATAAAACAAACTTCTCTAACTCAATTGGCCACACGGAATCAGGTACTGTGTCATCAAGTGTGTTTATTATTTACTTTTGTATGAACATGCCTGTGTATATGTCAGTGTGTACCTGCGGAATTTTTCTTCTTGTTTTTTTCATTCATCTTTTCAATTAAACACATTACATATAACATACAATGGTTGTAAAACCACACACACACCAACACACACACACACACACATTAATATTATATATATAATTATATTATATCATATATATGTATGTATGTATGTTATATGGGGTTGGTATCTGTAATGATTGCCATATTAACCCATGTGAATTTCGGCTAGTGTCAAGTCCCAACCAAACAGTCCCGATTTTAAATTTCATGTAATCGCAAAAGGTTTAAATAGATATGTGCCCACATGGTGTCTTTTCCGGAATGTTTTTCTTTCACTGCATCTGTACCATAATAAAATACAAGTGTTGAATACCCTAATAAAAATTGCATATTATATATATATAAACATATATATATATATATATATATATATATATATATATGTATATATACATATATATATATGTATATATACGTGTGAATGCAAGCGAATGTAATGTGATTGCCTGTGTGTATAAAACCGGTATGTGTATTTCTCTATCAACACACACACCACACACACCAACACACACACACACACACACACACTTAATATATATATATATATTATATATATATAGTATATATATTCATGTAGTAAAATTGCATATTAAAACAGAATAGCATGGATAGATAAACAGATATTATTATCATAATAACATATGTTTTTTTAGGTAAAGAAAAGTTATGAACAAATATATATATATATATGTATGTATTATGTTAGTATGTTGTATATGTGTGTGTGTGTGTGTGTGTGTGTGTGATGTGTGTTGTTTGTTGTGTGTATGAATATGTGTGTGTTGGCAGGTTTATGTACATTAATAGTTTTGTAATTTAAATGTTTACATTTTGTTCCTGTCGTGTAAAAAAAGAACAATCTCTAAATAATTATGATATTTCCTTCCTTATTGCCGAGTTGGCTCGGTAAAATTAATAATAAACATTTCCATTTTAGATTGAAACAGTTTTCGATATATTTTTTAATTTTTTTTTTTAATTATCGTCTTCTTTTGTTAGGAAACAATCTTCACCTTGTAAATAAATTGAAAACTAGAGCAAAAGTGAACATGCACAATAAATTACATCAGTTTAAAAAAATTAATATTATATATAGATATATATATAATATATATATATATATGTATGTGTGTGTGTGTGTGTGTGTGTGTGTGTAAATGTAAGATAATCCAAATTACTGGTAAGTAAGGGATGATTCTATTTGGGATCATCGAAATCTAATTTTACATGCATACTGTATGCCCTTATATACTCATACAATGATTTTTTTAAATCCCCAATTGGGCTCAATGTACAATAACGTATAGATTGATTATATACAGAGCAATATTAATGTGTGTTATGTTTTTCTTTCTTTGAAAATTATATATATAATATAATATTATATATATATATATATATATACACACACACACATATATTATGTATAATTATACATATGTACAGGCACACATGTATATTATATACATACACACATATTTGTATGTAAACATATACGTATTATATAAGCATATAGTATGTTGTATATAATATATATATATATATATATATATATTATACATTAACACATAAATGTGTATATATATGTATATATATGTATACACAAATGCGTACATATACACATGTATATATATATATGTGTGTGTTTGTATATCTATATGTATATAAATTTTAATATAGGTCCATGTGATAACCTACTTGAGTTTCACCATGTTGAGGATCTTCAGGGTTAACTCCACTGTGTAAATCAAGATGTTGGTTGATTGTTGGATAATTGTATGTATATATATGATATATATATGTATATATACATACAATTGTCTACAATCAACTAACATCTTGATTTACACAGTGGAGTTAACCCTGAAGATCCTCAACATGGTAAAACTCGAGTAGGTTATCCCTTGGACCTATATTAGAATAAATTTGCTCTACTAACGTATTGAGCACTTTTTTTATTTGTTATATCACTGCCTTACCTTTATG
>CM042165.1:19233195-19238195 GCA_023376005.1 Doryteuthis pealeii | reverse complement strand
GAGCAGGATACGACACAAGATCAATTTCTTAAGCGGGGTTCAACAGGTTTGAATTCAGAGTTTTCCTTCTCCTAGACTGGTTACCTAGCCATGGTTAAAGAACCCAGTCTGCCCTGCTATTTACCCATAGCTGGAGGGAGAGTAGAATTCATACCTTTCCCAAGGGTATTAGCGCTAAGTGAAATGCCATTACCACGTCCAGGATTTGAACTCGGGGCGACGAGTCCATTTCCCATGACTTCAACCATTACACCATGCGCTTCCTATTCTCAGAGAATAGGGTATTTGTCTGCTCATCCCACTTATGAGGACTGGACACAAGGTCTCGTTTTTACGTGGGCGCATAAAAATTGCGTCGATCTGGGGGGGATGGCCCCCTAGGAACGACGCTAATAATTGTACTCTACCGGTCCAAAGGCCGAAGCACATGGGATCCCCAGCCGAGGCCCGGTGGATTAGGTAAGAATCAGAGCATGGAACAGATACTACACTCCGATCCCTCCAAACACCAAATATTCTCAAAGGAATGCATTGAATTTAGTTCCGTCTCACTCTTTTTGGCGAGGTCTATGTTGGGGATGCTGACGGGGCTACGTTGTTTTATAAGATTCTATTCTAAAGGTAACAAATTAGCTCAGTCGGTAGAGCGTTCGGCTAGAAACCACAAGGTTCCTAGTTCGATACCGGTCCTCGCCAACTCAGCGTATGAATAGTACAGGGATCTGTGCGGTAAAGTAAGGAGCTAATGGTAGGTGTGGCGCTCCACCTCAGATGCTAAAACAATCTCCTTGGTCTAGCGCTATTGAAAAGGGGATAGACTTCCTCTCTGTATAGCTGATACCGACTTTAGGCCGCCCCGACGACTTTACTTTTACTTATAACTCACTAGTCACAAAAATTAACTAGTCTGTTTTACGGCATGTCAATCCTTGTTGGGTTATTTTATGTAGGGGTTAGTTTAACCATTAGAGTCTCCAATTTTATAGGCTACGAAAAAATATATATTCACAATGGCTTTAAATAGACGAAACACTTCATACTTAATTACAATAGCAAAGTTTTAAGAGTAAAAGTATAAAATTATTTTAAATATGATCTCAAACAAATTTGATTGACCCTTAGATGAGAACCAATTGATAGTGCCATTCCGTCGCCCTCTCAATAGAGTTAGAATAGACTGACCACCCCCTCAATAGAGGGGTAAAGATACCCTCATAGGGAAATCACGGGAATGACACTAAACAGCATCCGATGATGAAGCCTCAGTTTTGGAGCTCTGGGGAGTGAGGAGTACCCCTTCATTGTCATTATTCCCAGGTCAACTCTGGCAACAGAGCGGTAGCACTTGTTTATTGGTCAAATTGATCTATTTAAAAACTATTAGTATAATATAGTATTGCTTGATATTGTACAAAACTTTGTGCAAACAAATGATATTTATTGAAAAGAAATATTTAATTAAAACCATAAAATTGTGTTTGAATTATTAGTAGGGGATACGGGCACTTGTCATCATATAAAGATGAGTGGCTTATTGTCGGTATCAGCCGGGTAGCGAGGGAGTCTATCCCTTTTTCACTATTGTGGGTAAATCATTTGAATTAGGTGTAATATTTGAGATAACAATGTGTAAATAAATGATTATTATTGACAAATAAAAAAAAGTACGATAAAAAGATTATTGGAATGGAAAGTTGAAAATATTGTTAGGACATTTATGGTTGTTCTAAAGCAATGGACCGCCCTGTCGGCTGGGGCGTTAGAATGTACCGACTGCACCTCTGCAGAGGAGTAAGACTCCCCCAATGGGGTCACTTATTGGCCGTGGGTGGCGACCCGTGATTCTTAAGGATAGAACCCAGGTGGATGAGCAGTTCATGACTTGCAATACTCCACTTTGGCCCTATCTTGGGCTAGACGGGCGGTCGGAGAGGCCCCCTCCGATCAATCGGCTTGTCACGTCAAGCCCTAGCACCTATATGATTTTCCCAACCCTATTGCCCTTATGGCAAGCCCCACCCCCTCTTTATCATATGGGTGCTAGAAGGTGGTGGCTGCGGGTCTACATGTCATGGGAATGACGTTAAACTCTATCTGATGGTGAGGTTCCAGTTTTGGAGGTTTGGGGAATGTGGAGCACCCCTTCATTACCATTGCTCCCTGGTCCACTCTGACCCGGAGTGGTAGTACCTGTTAGGATCCCATCTATGGGTTAAATAGAAAAATGTATTTATAAAAAATTGTATTATCCATTAAGAATTGATTTATTTCAAAACTTCATCGGCATTAAATGACCCACTGAGGTTGATATGCCGTAAAACAAAACAAACCAAACAAACCAAACCTAAATCAATGGTTCTCAACCTTTATTTACCTATTGAGTCCCTTTTAATCCTATTTTACTCTGGTGGACCCCACCCCACCCCATAGCCATTCGTTGTGTAAAAATCCCATTGTATCTTTATAGTTAAATAGATTTTATTTACCTGAGTTCCAAAAAAATGTTATATGGTCCCCGTTGTGCATATGGACCCTGGTTGAGAACCACTGTTCTAAATTAATCAAATTTTGCCATTAAATAATCCATAAGGAGACCCGCCTTGTCGGTTGGGGCTGTAGAATACGCTAACTGCAGCTCTTTTGAGAAGTAAGACTCCCACCCCAATGGGACCACCATTGTCCGTGCATGGCAACTCTTAATGCCCGAGGATAGGATCGTGGTAGCTGATCAGTCCGTGACCCTAATACTACATGGTCAATCAAATGGTCAGGCCGCACCAAGCTCTATCACCAATATAATTGTATTTTTCAAGTTGTTCTTATGGCAAACACCCAACCCTTTTTATCATATAGGTGGTGGCTGGGGGTCAACCACCAGTTTGTTTTTTAATTCTACCAATTTATCAATACACAGGAAGTATCTTTTTTTAATGAACTCATTGCACATTCGGTTCTCCGGTTAACGCCGGGGGTCCAGCGAGCTTCGACCGCTGGACTTGTCGAGAGTTTAATAATAGCGTCGATCCCAGGGGGCTATCCCCCCAGGCAACGACGCAATTTTTGTTCTTTCCCATCCATTAGCTTCGGTTTGTGGGTGGGCCCACGTTAAAACGAGGCCTTGTGCCCAGTCCATACAAGTGGGGTATGAGACAAATACCCAATACACATGAACTTAATGAAAATTATTTTCACCAGTTTATAAAACCAAATCAGTATTTACCTACAAACTATTCACTTAAAAATAATATATACAAGATAATTTTAAAAAAAACAAGATTTGGCATTAGATAGCCCACAAGTGTTTGATATGCCATTAAATAAAATAACCAGCTAAACATAAGGATTCGATATGTTGTTAAATAAACCAAACAAAACAAAACAAAATACCACCCCGGGTCAGAGTGGACCTGCAAGTTATGGCAACAAAAGCTTGACTTCACGCTCTCAAGCGCTCCAGAACTGGAACCTCGCAACAGGATATAGTTAAGTACAATACTTAGAAGTGAACAGGAGTATAATTTACATGCATGTAAAATTTATGCTATTGTATTTGTCCCGTGGGAACACAACTCGAGGACAACAATATTTAATCATCAAAATGTTTGCATTATGCGCTAGCCTTTTTCGATCATCCATTCCTTTATATCGTTATTCAAGGACAAACGTTTAAAATCTTTTTTTTTTAAATTAAGGGAAGAATATGTGAAATTTTCCACTCTACATTACCCAACAATTGGACATTATTGTATTTGTTTGATAAATTCCGTGAAACTGGAGTGTACAGAAACAAAAGGAATAATGCCGGCTATCTTTGTTAACTGTCGAAGTTCGCAACGTTGTGTCCAAGTTTTTAACTCTCTTATCTAAAATTCTATTGTTTTTAGGACCACAAAGAAGTGAAAATAGTTTAAATAGTTTTTCGCCATGACAGCTCGTCTTTAAATATTTTGTGTGTACTCGTATCCGGCACGAAAAATATCAGAGATGTGTATTTTACATCTATTAAAAAGAACAACAAAAAAAAACAGCTGCAGAGATTTTGGGGGGTAGAAGGGGGTAGGAAAAGTGTGATATGTATCTACCCCTATTTCAATTTGATCTACTCGTTGTTTGTCTAACATCCTAACACCCCATTAGGAATCAAAAAAGTTAACTTTATGTTTACGACAGTGAAAATTTATCTATCTATGTCTATCTATAAAGGGCAGTTGTGTTTATTTATATGTCCGGAGGAAACTTCGAGAATAAAACAATTAACGACAAAGTAAATATATATATATATATATATATATATATATATACACATTAAATATGACCAGGGTTTGATTTTTGAGCAAAAATAATGAAGATTTTATTTATATTTGGGAAGATATTTAAAAATTAAAATTTGAAAAGCAATGTGTATATGTGTATGTCCGCGGGGAAACTTAGAAAATAAAGCAATTAATGACAAAGTAAATGTATACACACACACACACACACACACACACACACATATATATATATATATATATATATATATATATATATATATATATATATATATATATATATATATTCACTATCACCAGAGTTTGGTTTTTGAGCAAAAATAATGAAGATTTTATTTATAATTGAGAAGATATTTAAAAATTAAAATTTGAAAAGTAACAGAAGGTAATTGAAATATGATGTTGATTGATTGAATTAATCGCCTCATTTATATTGTTGTTATTTTTATTCTAAATTATTGAATTAAAATGTCTTACTATATTGTTATATATTTACGTGGGTATTTTATGGGGCATCCAGTGAGGATCTAACTTGTGATGAGTAATAATGGATCTGAGAAACTAACTTTAAAAAAATCTCCGCTCTACCCAGGCGACGCCGGTTAGACACTTCTAGTTTTGTTACAAAATGAAGACACGTAAATAGAAGAAACTGAACATATATATCTCAAATAATAAATACGTATGTCAGTGTGTCACATTTTTATCAACTTTACTTCTAGAGGCCGT
>CM042165.1:19228195-19230695 GCA_023376005.1 Doryteuthis pealeii | reverse complement strand
CTATTTATGTGGGGCCACCCACAAGCCGAAGCTCATGGAGTGGCAGGTGAAAAGTTGCGTCGATCCCATCGGCACTCCCCCTCAAGGGGGGCGCTTCAGGCACTGGGCAATAAACCCAGCCCTGTCCCTTTAAATCGAGGGGGCAGGTGTTGCCTGGGGGGATGGCCCCCTGGGATCGACGCTGTTAATTATATCAATGGTCCAGAGGCCGAAGCCACTGTTGACCATATCTACATATTAATAACATGCTATTATATTTATATATACAACAAAATAGCGGTTTACAGTGTGAACAGAAAGGCTAATTTGCATATTGATATTTAAAATGTGATTTTAATAAATATGTGCTTAGTATTATTGATTTCTAACTCTCTCTCTCTCTCTCTCTCTCTCTCTCTCTCTCTCTCTCTCTCTCTCTCTCTCTCTGTTGTGTGTGTGTGTGGTGTGTGTTAGGATAGCGTAGACAGATGGTCAACGGCGCTTGGTGACTGTCAGTTTCTTGTGATCATCAAACCATGCGAGAAACTGACAGTCACCAAGCCTCGAAACTGTGTCTACGCAATCCTAACTTAGATCTGTATATACTCTATCACCGATATTGAGCACTGTTTATTTAGAAATATAGCAAACTGTATATATATATATATATATATATATATATATATATATATATATATAAACTGTATTATATATATATAAACTGCATCATATATATATATATATAAATATATATATATATATATATAATAATATATATTGTATGTATGTATGTATAATATCCATGGGAAATTTAAGCCCGTTTTAATCCTATGTACACAGATATACATAGTTTATTGAAGATTTCTATACGAAGTATGTTCATAACGTATCGAATCTGAAGTTGTATTTACAAAGACAGGAATAAACAATTAATGAAAATTTTTCAAAATACTCTTCCATTCGATCCACTTATTCCAACGAGTTTTCCATTGGTCGAAGCATGTCTGAGGCTCCCTTTTTTAATGGTATAAAGTTGCACCGTCTTATTTCTTTAAATGTCCTCCACGTCCTTAAATATTGTCATTGGAAAGAATATTATTTTGAGGAAACACAAACCAGTCGCAAGGAGCAAAGTCTGGTGAATATTGGGAGGGGCGGACTTTTCCCATCGTGTTTCGCCAAAAACTACTGTTCAAAGAGACTGGATTCATAATTTTCTTTGAAAATTAGCACTTATGTGTCTAGACTGCATTCTAGACAACGAGACATCATCTTTTTTATTATATAATGCAATCAGTTGTTCACACGGCTTTTATTGTACTTAGGAACTAAATCAACGTTTTATTCGGACTATTATCCTCATCTTTATTGCTATTTGTACAAAATTTCGACCGATGTGCTTTCCGGTCTTCTGGTATTTCTTGTCGGACTCGGGAAACTTCTTGAACTCGGTAACCTTCTCATCGAACTCAGGAACCTTCTTGTCGTAATCGGGAGCCTTCACCGAACTCTTTATTCAATCCACCGGAGTAGACTGTTCTCATTCTGCTAACCACGACCGCGTATAAGTGTTAAGCTATGTATATACATTCTATGTTCTAGGTATTCTATGTTATTATTGCCCTTGAGCAGGATTGAACCTGCAAACTACAGATGATTGTTACTTAGAACTGTATTAACTCAAACCTTATATCCGCTACGCCCTGTATTCATAACAATAGAAATGAGAACAATTGTCCAAAAAATCCAAATAATCCAAATCATCAAGCCTCATCTCAAATTCGGATAAATAACTTTAAATATCTAGTTTTTCTATGCGTGGCTAGGTTAAAAAGAATCCTTTTTTTAATCAAAATTCTTATTTTATCTTGAACACCTATAAACAGGAAATGTTTATCGAGATTAGTCGCAGTTGTCTTGATTCTTCTTTTAATGGAGGGGCGAACTGAGTTTGGCTTTGAATAGGACAATTTCGGAATTTGGACTGTATAGAAGCTCAGATGAATTTATTCAAATGTTATGAGGCGTACACAATAAGATTCCTGTCGAAAGTCAAACATCCTAACTTCGTCTTGTTTATATATTCTTATACAAAATGTTAAAAGACTTAAATATTCTTTCGGGGGAAGAAATTCGACATTTAAAAGTTCACTTTCACTCAAATATACATTTACCAACCCCTCCGCACAAGCAGAATGTGACACAAGGTCAATTTCTTAAGCGGTTTGAATTCAAAGTTTTCCTTCTCCTAGACTGGTTACCTAGCCATGGTTAAGTGCCCAGTCGGCCCTACTATTTGCCCATAGCTGGAGGGAGAATTGGATTCATACCTTTCCCAAGGGTATTAGCGCCATGTGAAATGCAAACAGCTTCGTCCAGGGATTGAACTCGGGTCGACGAGCCCATTTCCTATGACTAACCATTTGACCACGCGCCTCCTTTCACTCAAATGAGTGTCCTAAATACAACCCTAAACTGTATCTGATGGTGAGGCTACGGTCCTGGGGAGTGTTGAGTACTT
>CM042165.1:19210695-19220695 GCA_023376005.1 Doryteuthis pealeii | reverse complement strand
AAACCTTAAGTATTAGGAACTCCTCCATACTCCGACCATTAACCGAAAGAGACAATAAGAACCATTAAAGACATCATTCCTACCTCCTCGGAACTATAATATATATATATATATATAATATATATATATAGTATATATACATATGAGGGAGAGAATAAAAAAAGAAAGAACAGAATGGATAATAAAAGATGAATTTAATTAATATCACTTACACATGTGTTTCGGTCAGTTCATCTGTGTGAAAATATTCCGCACACAGAGAAGATTCAACCTTTATCAGAGTGAAATTTTATTTTGAATGAAAAAATTCCTTGGGGAAAAACGGAGAATTTTTAGAAATGTTCGAAGAGAATTTTTTAAAATCACTTTTGGAACGCTGAAAAGACCGTTAGAATTTGGATATTTGATATAATATATATATATATATATATATATATATATATTATATATATATATATAATTAGATATATAACTTTGCAACATCTCGTTCGACAAATAGAAAGTTGAACAAAACGCTAAACACCAAATCTTGTCTGTCATTTTTAATAAGACATGCCTACAAGAGTATCTACTGCCGTAATAGACCTTATATATATAATATATTCATATATTATATATATATATATATATATATATATATTGTGTGTGTGTGTGTGTGTGTGTATATAATATATATATATATATATATTATATATATATATATATATATATATAGTCTTTCTTGTCTTTGTAGATACAGACTTTCTGGAATTCCTTGATGGGAAGAATTTCTCAGATAAGAAACTCAACGTTGATTTGATAGAAAGATTACAATGCTTTAACAATGACTTCCTGTATGGAAACTAAAAAACAACATTGATGCCAGTGCTTTTATTATTTTATTATTATTAAAACTACCATGAAATAATGCCTCAATTCCGCCCTGTCGGTGAGGCCTAAAAAACACCAACCGTATCCCTACCATCACAACCTTTGCAGAGGTATAAGAACCGAGTCACCCAAAAATAGGAAGTATCCTGGATATAGCTTTAAACTGCATCCGGTTTGGAGCTCTTTGAAATGTGGAGCCACCACTTCGTTCAAGGTTCACTCTGACCCGGAGTGGAAGTATCTCTTTGGTTCGTTTTCAAAATTATTTGGTGTGATGAATCTATTATAATCATGTGCAAATTATTTTGTATTAAGAATAGTTACTTGAAGCTATTACCCAAGATTATTATTATTATTATTATTACTATTATTATTATTATTTTCACTCCTTTTGAGTTTTTCACATCAGCTTTAGCTGATGGTATTTCACTGGAGTCTGAGTGACAATAAGTCTCCTCAGGTCTCCAAGACTCTTCTGAGTATTCTAGCCGATTGCAACAGTGCAGTAGTCTGGATGGTCTCAATTCTTCTTCCAGTCTTTTTTCCAAGTTTGTTGGTACCGTTCCAAGTGCACCAACTACAATTGGTTTCACTTTGACTGTCATATTCCACAGCTTTTTCAATTCTCTGGCAAGGTCCAGGTATTTATCCATCTTTTCATTTTCCTTCAGCTTCACCCTATGATCTGCTGGACCCGCAAAGTCCACCAGTTGAAACATTCTCTTTTTTTTTTTTCTTTTTTTTTTTTTGTTAATCAATACTAGGTCTAGTCTCCTGGCTGGGACAGTGTGATCCGTCTTTATCTCAAAGTCCCGGAGGATTTTTTTATTGTCATTATTATTATTATTATTAGTAGTAGTAGTAGTAGTAGTAGTAGTAGTAGTAACTTGAAATTATATATATGAAATTATACATATGGTTAAAACCATACAACTGCGTGCAGATTATTTGTATTAAGAATAGTTACTTGAAGCGATTACCCAGGATTATTATTATTATTATTTACTCCTTTTGAGTTTTCACATCAGTGTTAGCTGATGGTCTTTCAATGGAGTCTGAGTGACAGCAAGTCTCCTCAGGTCTCCAGGACTCTTCTGAGTATTCTGGCAGATTGCAGCAGTGCAGTGTTCTGAATGGTTTCAATCCTTCCTCTGATATCCAAACTTTCCAAGCCCTTTTCTAATCCTTTTGGGACTGTTCCAAGTGCACCAACTACAATTGGTATAACTTTCACTTTCATATTCCATAACTTTTTTAGTTCTCTGGCAAGGTCCAGATATTTGTCAATATTTTTATTATTATTATTATTATTATTATTATTATTATTATTATTATTATTTCTATCGAACCTCTAACCATGTGGTTCCTTGGTGGATGCTCTACCGACTGAGCTAAACCGATATGTCTGTTCATAAATATGTATCTATCTCAGTCAGTTCATTATCTATCTATGTTCATATATATCTATATATATATAAATGCCAGTTAGTGTTTATGTATGTATGTATGTATGTCCGGAGGAACTAAGAAAATAAAACAATTAACGACAAAGTAGATATACGAGGTTGAGTAAAAAAATTAATGCCATTTTGTTTAGGACAGGTATAATTACCAACACAGGAACATGTATCATATATCAAAATGGGAGAGGGTTTGAGAGGCAAACATTATTCCAGTGACGAGGAAGTAAAATATGAAATGAAGAAGTGGCTCAAAGAACAGTCAACAGAATTTCACGGGGCAGGGATACATGCTCTCATTCGAAGAGGGAACATTGCTATTGAGAAAAACGATGAGTATGTGAAGAAGTAAGGATGTGATCCACAGAGGACCAGCTTCATTTTGATGTATGATACATGTTCCTGTGTTGGTAATTATACCTGTCCTAAACAAAAAGGCGTTAATTTTTCACTCCCCTATGTGGAGAAGTAGGGATGTGATCCACAGAGTACCAGTTTCATTTTAATATATGATACATGTCCCTGTATTGGTAATTATACCTGTCCGAAACTAATAGGCATTACGTTTTGACTCCCCTATGTGGAGAAGAAGGGATGTGATCCACAGTTTCATTTTAATATATGGTATTACTTTTTGACTCACCCTCGTATATAAATATCAGATATCACCGGTTCTTGTTTTTGTGGGAAAATTATGAAGATTTGATTTATATTCGAAGATATTTAAAACTTAAAATATACATAGAAATAGCATTGAAATTCTACTTTAAAATGTCCAGCATTTGTAAATCTCAAAAGTAAACAAATCAATACACCAGGTTTTTGCCCACCCCCAACTCTCTACCTAGTCGACGCTGGGTGGCCGCTTCTAGTCTTCTATAAGTAAAGTAAGTAAAGTCGTCGGGGCGGCCTAATGTCGGTACTAGTCAATCAGCGAGGGAGTCTATCCCCTTTTCACTAGCGCTAGACCAAGGAGATTATTTTAGTGTCTGAGGTGGGGCGCCACACCTACCATCAGCTCCTCAGTCTACCGCACAGAATCCCTGTGTTACTCATACGCTGAGTTGGCGAAGGCCGGTATCGAACCAGGAACCTTGTGATTCCTAGCCGAACGCTCTACCGACTGAGCTAAACTGGCCCTCTATACATCTTCCATATTTGGGGCAATTTTCCCCTCTTCAATTGTTTTGACTTCCTCGGTAATGTCGCTCCCTAATGCTGATGGCATCGCAAAATGTCTTTGAACCGCCGGTGTGCTTATATTTTGGTTAAAAACGCGTTGAAATCCATCAACCACATATTAGCATCTCTTTAGTGTGGCATCTGACAGATGTTTTCGGACTGAGACTTCTGCTTATCCGTTCGGGGCATGTCTTCGCACTTTACGCAAAGATTCTACAGCAACTCCTCACAAACTTTCTTTCGTATTTTCAAAGTTCACAACACAGCCGATTCCAGCAGACAAAGGCTTCGGGTATTTCCGTGAAATGTAACGATTTTTATACGTAATCTAATGATATTATCTCTTGCGCGCATTAGTATATTCATTTCTATACTAGAACAGAGACCTGTAATTGAAGTGTGTAGTTTAATGTTTGTCATCGTAGGGAATGGACTCAGAGAGAGAGGTTCAAACCCTGAATGACGCTGTTTGCATTTCACACACTCACACACACACACACACACACACCACACACACACCACATATATTTATATATATATATATATATATATTATTATATATATATATATATAAAGAAATAACAAAAGACTTAAAGATTTAGCATTATAGTCTATTTCAGCGGGAGAGTTAGACACTTTGTCTAAGCTCCCTGAAATAGACTATAATGCTAAATCTTTAAGTCTTTTGTTATTTCTTTACTTATATATTTGCTCTGTGACTCTAACATTAAGAGCACACATTGAGCTCTCAAACTGCGACAGGTTTTTTAAAATAAAACTCTTGTGTCGTAAGGAAGATTTCTTCTCTGGAATTTGGATTATATATATTATATATATATATATATATTTTATATATATATATTAGTGGGTTTGTGGTAGACTTAAATTCTAAGCGATTGTAGTTATTTATCAATAATACATCTAGGAAAGGTAAAGTGTTTTTAAGTTCTAATTCGTGTGTAAAATTAATAGTTGGTTCAATTTTATTTAAACGGTATTCTACCTACAGATTCTAATTACTTCCGTTATATCGACGACATCCTATTTATATACCACGTAATCATAACTAACACAAATAATAGACCGTTTACATAAACTGACCTACTATCAATTTCACACACTAATTAGAATATAAACAACACTTACTTTCCTTAATGTATTATGATAAATAACAACAATCGCTTAGAATTTAAAGTCTACCACCAAACCCACTAATAAAGATGACCATATTCATTCTACTCACATCACAACACCATATATATATATATATATATATATTATATATAATATATATATATATCTTTGAAAGGAAGGAAAAAACTCAATACCGTTATTTCATAATAAATTTATTTCGACCGAAATTGGGTCGAAATAAATTTATTATGGAATAACGGTATTGAGTGTTTTCCTTCCTTTCAAAGATAAATATTGTTCTGTATATAATCTATAAAGATTATTATACATTGAGCTCTTTTTAGTGATTTAAAGATTCACTGTATTTATACACACTGGATCATAAAACAATAATACAGTGTGTCTTTCGGATACCTCACATCTCTCTCTCTCTCTCTCTCTATATATATATATATATATATATATATATATATATATAATAAAATCTAATGAGTCAGACGAACCTACTAAAAGTTTCGCTTAATGCTCTTCAGGGCTAAGATCTGACTCAGATCTTAGCCCTGAAGAGCATTAAGCGAAACTTTTAGTAGGTTCGTCTGACTCATTAGATTTATCTTTATTATTTGCTCTACTTAGGTATTGAGCACTTTTTACTTATTAGCTTTCGTCTCCTGGTGGGTTTGTGTGAATATATATATCTTATATATATATATATGCATATAAATTGTTTTTTCTTTTGGCCAAAATATTGTACTAATAGATTATTTTTTGTTGGTACGATTATCTTGGTCTTTTCTTTTTTACAAAAAAATTTTTCTTCCCGGTTGATGTTTGGTAGTATATTTTTACAATCAAACTATTTGCTGGGTTTTTTCTCACCGCGAGGATTTACCAACAAGTTTGGTATATTAAATATATATATATATACTAGCAAATATATGCACCCTCCGGGTGCAAGTATTTAAGTTTTAATATAATAAAATATCATATTAAATTAGAAAGGCTAATGAAACTGAATAAGTATGCAGATAAAAAGATTTGGAACAGAGGGGGTATGATTGAAAAATAGAACAACTTTGAAATTAACTCTTCCATCATTTTCCGTTACTCCCGTCTTTCATTGGTAAATTTTCTTGGTGTAACTATTTAGTTAAAATAGGAAGTAAGGAATAAATTTACAGTTATTTCTTCTTGTTAATGGATTTCTTTTAAGATTTATTTCCGAGATTTTTGCTCATATTCAATAAGATAAAACCAAACAATTAGAAATCAATAAAACTAAGCATATATTTATTAAAATCAAATTTTTAAGATCAATATGCAAATTAGCCTTCACGTACACACTGTAAACAGCTATTTTGTTGTATATATAAATAGAAATGTATGTTCTTAGTATGTAGATATGGTCAACAGTGGCTTCGGCCTCTGGACCATTGCTATAATTAACGGCGTCGATCCCAGGGGGCCATCCCCCAGGCAACGCCTGCCCCCTTGATTTAAAGGGGCAGGGCTGGGTTTATTGCCCAGTGCCTGAGGCGCCCCCTTGAGGGGGAATGCCGACGGGATCGACGCAAATTTTTTCACCTGCCACTCCATGAGCTTCGGCTTGTGGGTGGTCCCACGTTAATAGGGACTTTGTGCATGACCGTACAAGTGGGGTACGCCGGTAAAATTCATGTAGATATGGTCAGCAGTATTTAATAATGTGAAACAATTTTATTAATAATTGAGGTTTAAATAAAATAAAATCATGGAGAATGTAATGTAAATAATTAAGAGAATTGTGACTTGTATAATAATATAGTTTCGGTTACAGACAGAAAAACACCATCTCCATTATAAGATATATATATATATATATATATATATATATATATATATATAATATATTGTTGTGTACAATAATTGTTTTTTCATCATTAGGCCGGGATACAATTGCTGAACTGTTGCTAATGTAATCAGTTGAAGCCAATAGAAAGTACAAGGTGTCTGTCTAATCAGTTGCTTGCTTTTCAGCGTCTCTCTTGACATTTACTGACCAAAAGATGAAACGTTGTCAAACATGGAAAGTTGGTCGAGCTCTCGGTAATGCCTTTTCTCTTTCCCACTGTCTATAGACAACAACAAAACGGTGCTCGTGGCGGTGAGGGGTGGGGTAGCAGCTGCGAAGAATCTCGGTGACCGAGGATCTGCTACGTTACGGTACGAAAAATTAAACAGAGTTTCGCCTTCGTACAACATGACACGTAAAGAAGGTGCTTGTTTTGTTTTAGTTGGTTTTGGTTTTGGTTTGTTTTACGGCATATCAACCTCGGTGGGTCATTTAATGCCGACAAAGTTGTGAAATAAATGCATTCTTCATGCATAGTACAATTTTGTTTATATATATTTACCAACCCCTCCGCACGAGCAGGATGCGACACAAGGTCAATTTCTTAAGCGGAGTTCAACAGGTTTGAATTCAGGTTTTCCTTCTCCTAGACTGGTTGCCTACTCATAATTATTCGTATCTATTCTTTATTACTAAAGTAGAAGCGGCTACCGCATCACCTGGGTAGAGGTAGGAGACAAAACAAAATGGTGTAATGGTTAGTAGTTAGTCTCGCTGATCCATTATTATTATGAATATTTAATTTTTAGATATCTTCGTGAATATAAATGGAATCTTCATAATGTTTTGCCCAAAAGCAAGAAACTGGAGATATTTAATGTGTATATATATTTCTTTGTTGTTAATTGTTGTACTTTCTTATTTTCCTCAGGACATAAATACATACATACATAGATAGATGTTGTACTCACCAACTGCTCTTTATTTATATATTACCAACCCTCCGCACGAGCAGGATGCGACACAAGGTCAATTTCTTAAGCGGAGTTCAACAGGTTTGAATTCAGATTTTCCTTCTCCTAGACTGGTTGCCTAACCAAGGTTAAAGAGCCCAGTCTGCCCTACTATTTATCTATAGCTGGAGGGAGAGTAGGGTTCATACCTTTCCCAAGGGTATTAGCGCTAAGTGAAATGCAATTACCACATCCAGGATTTGAACTCGGGGTGACGGGTCCATTTCCTGTGACTTTAACCATTACACCACGCGCTTCCAATTTTGTTTATAAACTCATGTTTTTCTATTTAACCCATAGATGGGACCCTAACAGGTACTACCACTCCGGGTCAGAGTGGACCAGGGAGCAATGGTGATGAAGGGGTGCTCCACATTCCCCAAACCTCCAAAACTGGAACCTCACCATCAGATAGAGTTTAACGTCATTCCCAGGACATGTAGACCCTCAGTCACTGCCTTTTAGCACCCATATGATAAAAAGAGGTCGGGGCTTGCCATAAGGGCAATAAGGGCAATAAGGGGAGATATCATTGCTGGAAGGAGAATTTTAAACTGATATAATGGAATGACCCATCACGTGACCTTACTATATAACAAGTGGGGGGGGTCCCCGCGTGAGTTCGAATCTCATCCTCGTCGCCACTTGTTATATAGTAAGGTCACGTGAGTATTAGGAGGAGAGTCCGTCGTCTAAATATTTCAAGTGAGTTCTGCACAGAGTTAATGTGTGTGTCTTAATAGTGGCTAGGACATCACCACTGTTGAGGTACAGGGGAGATGGGTCATCTCATTATATCACAGACTATATTAATACATTGGCTATTAAGCAAGAAAAACTGGTGCTGGCTTATTGGCGGTTCGCCGAAACAGCGGGGGTTCTATCCCCTCTCATTAGCGCTAGACCAGGGAGATTGATTTTGCTTAAGTAGAGTGCACACCCTACCGTCGGCTACCCACTTTACTGCCAATCAGATCACCCAATCTGGTTACTCATGGGCTTGAGTTGGCGGGACAGGGTATTAAACTAAAATGTGTGTACTGCATTGGAAATTTTAAATGCCTATAGCACCTTTTCCCATCAATTCATCTCCTTCCAGCCTCCAATTAATATAATTTAAAAAACTGGAACACCTCACCCTTATGATTGACACTTCGAAGTGCCGAAAGTACTCGGGACCTGAACTTTGGTGGACTAATCCACGAATTCCACCCAAATATTAAAAAGTTGGCCAGAAAACTTTGAAAAAATCAAAATCAAATTCTTAGACAGATGTGTCTTTTTGTTTAATTCAACATTCATATAGTATTATATATATATATGATGAGAAAGTAAAGTGAATCGACGGCTATGTAGTATGTAGGAAAAATGAAATGTTTCTTCGATACACATACATACCCATCCTATAACCCGCGGAAAATAGAATTTTGACGTCATATTTCAAACCGTTTTCTTTCAAACCTCAAAAGTGTTTAAAATGAATAACACATCTACCACTCGCTTTTTCTCGTTATTCTGTGATAAATAATTCATTATCACCTATCCATATACCAACAAATGCCCTGAAGATGATCTAATTAATAGATCGAAACACTGCAGCGTCGGCTAATAAACTCGCCACTTAACCCATTTAACCCTGTGTTTTTTTTCTTCCTCTAATATATACACACACAACTTTTATATATTATTTATACGTATTATATTTATTATATTATATATAGCTAATATACAGAGAGATGAGACGATGACTGATTGAGAGAGAGAGAGAGATAGATATGATAGTGAAGAGACTTGAGCTTAGTCACTAGACAAAAAACGTGTAAAATGTCGACGTTGCCGTACTGTGTCTACGGCAGAATCTGGGCAATCCCTTACTTACACAGCGCGTTTAGTTTCTGCGTATCTCAATCTTCGCGAGCAGTTTGAAGATGAACCCTTGTAAATAATCAAGGAGGTTGCAGCAGTACAGCAAAAAAAAAAAAAAAAAATGCAGAACTTGTGAAGACATGAATCTATTAATTAATATAATATTAATAATAATATATATATAGATAACCGCGCATTTTTTGTTGACATTTAGACCTTTTTCGTGAAAAGGAGAAACAAGTTCCGTGTTTGCAGCTTTCGGTGCTCACCTCTCTTTTCCTTCTCATCAACCCTGCGGTCACCCCCACCTCACCAGCCCGTCTCCTTTCCCTACCAACACACACACCGCAGCCGATACTCTCCCATTTTTTAGTCTATGTCGTTTTGTGCGGGAAGAATAGAATTAAACCCTAGCAAATGCGGATTTTTGCGCCTATAAGAGCTTGATAACGTTTTTGCATACGTGTTTACTTAACAGGATTAGCTTTGTCTATCACAGTGGTTTCTCAACGTGGTCTTTTTTCATGTGACCCTGGAACACCCATTAACACTTCTGGGGGTCGGCCACAAAAAAATACGGGTAATTAGGGTCCACGTAGTGTTTGTTCAGTTGTCTTAGCTTTGTTACGTCGGATCTCTTCTTT
>CM042165.1:19197342-19210595 GCA_023376005.1 Doryteuthis pealeii | reverse complement strand
GAGAGAAGAGAGAGAGAGAGAGAGAGGAAATTCATAATTACAAGACATATTTATTAAAATCACAATTTAAATCAATATGCAATTAGGCCTTCTGTTCAACACTGTAAACGCTATTTTGTTGTAATATTAAATATACTAGCACATGTTATTAATATGTAGTATGGTCAACAGTGGCCTTCGCTCTGGACATTGATACTCAAATTCACAGCGTCGTTATCCAGGGGCCATCCCCAGTGCAACACCTGCCCCTTCGATTAGGACAGGGCTGGGTTTTTGCCCAGTGCCCCTGAAGCGCCCCCTTGAGGGGGAGTGCCGATGGATCGACCAACTTTTTCAATCTGCCACTCCATGAGCTTCGGATTGGTGGGTGGCCCCACATAAAATAGGGGACTGGGCCTGACCGTAAAGTGGGGTACGCGGTAAATCCTATGTAGATATGGTTTAACAGTAATTATATGTAAAACCATTTTATTAATAATTGAGGTTAAAATTAAAATAATTCATGGTGAATGTGAATGTGTCTATAACTAAGAGATTGTAAACTGAGTAGTGATTTAGTTTCGGTTTTACAGACAGAAAACCCATCTCCATTATAATAAGATTAATACTAAGGTTTGTCTTACTGGGCCAGGATTTGATGTCCCGTTTTACTTTAAAAAGTGCGTTAGCCAGTAAATAGAGCCATTGCCCAGTCTCGTTTAACATGCCTTTTGGGGAGACATTCCAAGTTTCCAATTGGTATAACGTCACCCTCATGTTACAAACAGATTCAGCTCTGTACAAGATCCCAGTATTTTTGTCAACCATTTCCTTTCTTTTATTTTCCCCCTTGGTCAGCTGGAAAAAGCAAATCCACTAGATGACAATTTTTTTTTTAATTATCATAAACAGTCTCCGGCTCTGGGGATTAGGTGGACATATGTTGTTCGAAATCCAGAGAATATTAAGGCTACATTTTCTTTGCGACAGATAGAGAAATCTGATCGTAAAAAATGCAAGCCTTAATATTGTGCATATACTATTTGCTTCGTAGGGTTAATACTAATTTCTTTGAAATTAACATAAGTAATAATATAATAATAATAATATATATAATAATTATGTGCTGTTATCGGCCTAGAATACTCAGAGAACCTGGGAAACCTGAGGAGACTTGTTCACTCGACTCCAGTGAAATGACTACAGCTAACGCCTGGTGTGAAAAACTCACACGGAGTGAAATAACTAATAATAAATAATAATAATAATAATAATAATAATAATAATAAGCCATGAATACAGTGTTAAATGTTACCCCCCTCATACCCCTAGATAAATAATGGGACTATTCGTTTTCCTGTGAAGAAAGGAAAGGATGGATAGTAGGCTATACGTCCAAGAGAAAAAAGAAAAGGCAATTATTTTTTAGTAAGAAGAAAAAATGAATAAGAAGAAAATGATATATATCCTAAGCTTATCATCTTGCTTTTAATGGAATAGGAAGGAACGAAGGTAGGAACGGAAGGAAATAAATTGAAGGATAAAAATGACAGAAAATATGGAGTGCGAATAGAAAACTGATATATTATATGATATTTATATTATATATATATTATATATAATTATATATATATATTATTATATACTCAATAAGGAAGAACTCAAATACAGTAATCCCATTAATAATTTTTTCGAACAAAAATTGGGCCGTAATAACCTAAGTGATTTAAACCGGCTCCCAAATATTTGCTCATCAGATGGGTTAATCACTTAGATTTAATATGGGCCCGCAATTTGTGTCGAAATTAAATTTATTATGGGAATTACTGTATTTAGTTCTTCCTTTATTGATAAATTTGCTCTGTATATATCTAAAAGGTTTATTTTACATTGAGCCTCTTCTTGTGAATTTAATGATGTCACTGGTATTTATACTACGGTGGATCATCAATATTAGTTACAGGTGGATCTGAAATACATATAGATCATCCTTACTACAGTTTTTGGATAAATTCTTATATTATCATATATATATATATATATATAATAGATACGAGAGAGAGAGAGAGAGGGAGATATTTGTACACAAGGAAACTGAAGAAACGCTAGTACAACTAAACAAAGTAATATATGTTTTCGTATATATTCTACTTTCGCATAAAGTTGGTCTATTGTATCATAGTGTTATAATTGTGTTTCATTGCTGTTAAACTAGTCAGTCCTTGTGGCTTATTAGCTACATGGGTGGCTGCGACATTCTAGTATGCGAGTTTGAACCCAGTCGCCTATTACTTTCCTTTCGGCCTATACACTTAATAATATACGAAATTTGAAATGCCATTAAAAAAGTAACCTAATAAATCAATCTATCTTTAGTCCAGTTTGTCTTTCTGTCGTGTCTGTGTCGTGTCCCTATCAATTATATATATATTTTATATATATATCTATATATATTAATAATACAATTACCATCTGTTCTATACAAATTTTAATTTTTAAATATCTTCCCAAATATAAATAAAATCTTCATATTTTTGCTCAAAAAAGCAACCCTGGTGATAGTGAATGTGTGTATATATTATACTTATATATATTAGCTTAAAAGCCACCACTATCTACGTCGGACACCACGGTTTAACAATGACATTCATGTATTGGTAACATACTAATTCTAATTTAAACTTGAACATATTTTTTTGTTCCAACAATTAACTGTTTTCCTAAAACTGATTTAATTCGCCACAAAAAAAAATCACGAAAAACAATCGCATAAATAAAACTTAGAAATCCAAAATTTCAGGATTGCAGTCCGATTCGACCCGGAATGTTTCTTTTGCTCACAGAGTCGCACCAGATTCCAAAATGTAATGATATGTTGGGCCAGGCCCTTAGAAGTAAAGTTGATAAAATGTGACACACTGACAATACGTATTTATTATTTGAGATTATAGTCAGTTCTTCTATTTTACGTGTCTTCATTTTGTAACAAACTAAGAAGTGTCCTAAACGGGTCGCCTGGTCGAGCGGAGATTTTTTTAAAGGTTTAGTTTCTCAGATCCATTATTTACTCATCAACAAGTTAGATCCTACTGATGCCCATAAAATACCCACGTAATATATACATATAGTAAGACATTTTTAATTCATAATTCTAGAATAAACATAACAACAATATAAATGAGGCGATTAATTCAATGCAATCAACATCATATTTGCAATTACCCTTCTGTTTACTTTCAAATTTTAATTTTTAAATCTTCTCAAGTTATAAATAAAATCTTCATATTTTTGCTCAAAAACCAAACTCTGGTGATAGTGACAAGTATATATAGGTATATATATTATATATATTATATATATAAATATATATATATATATATATATATGTGTGATGTGTGTGTGTGTGTGTGTGGGTGTCTACATTTACTTTGGTCATAGGGTAGTGGGCTTTATTTTCCTAAGTTTCCCCGCGAGACATCACATATGACTACATGTGCTTTTAATTTTAATTTTTAAGAATTCTTCCAAATATAAATAATTCCATTATTTGGCTCAAAATCAACCCTGGTCATTGATTAATGTGTATATAATATATATTATTATATATATATATTTACCTTAGTCGTATTTGTTTTATTCTCGAAGTTTCCATCCTGGACATATATAATAAAACACAACTGCGCTTTATAGATAGACATAGAATAGATAAATTTCACTGTTCGCTAAAACAATAAAGTACTTTTGATTCCTACGTGTGGGGTGTATAAGTTAGATAGACAAACACGAGTAGATCAATTGAACGGGTAAGTACTTATCACTTTCGTACCCTTCTACCCGTCCCAATCGTGCGTGCCAGGCTTGGTGTTTTTTTTTGTTGTTCGGTGATTGTTAATAGATGTTAAAATACAATCTCTGAATTTTTCGGTGGCCCCGGATCGTAGTACAACAAATATTAAAGATCGAGGCTGTCATGGCGAAAAACTATTTAAACATTTTCACTTCTTTGTGGTCCTTAAAAAGCAATAGAATTTTAGATAAGAGAGTTAGAAACTTGGACACAACGTTGCGAACTCGACCGTTACAAAGATGCCGGCATTTATTCCTTTTGTTTCTGTACACTCCAGTTTTCACGGAAGTTTATCAAAATATCAATAATGCCATTGTTGGGTAATGTTCTAGAGTGGAAAAGTTCACATATTTTTCTTCCCTTAATTTAAAAAAAAGATTTTAAACGTTTGTCCCTTCGAATAAGACGATATAAAGGATGGAGTGAGTCGAAAGAAGGCTAGCGCAATAATGGTCAACATTTATGATGAGTTGTAATATTGTGATTGTGTTCTCGGAGTTTGTGTTCTCCGGGACAAATACAATAGCACATAAATTTTCATGCATGTAAATTATACTCCTGTTATTCTGTATTGTTGACTTAACTATATCTGTAGCGAGAGTTCCAGTGGAGCGCGGTTGATAGAAGTGTGAGTCGAGCTGTAGGTGTGCCGATAGTACTTGCAGGTCCACTCTGACCCGGGGGTGGTAATTTGTTGTTGTTTTTCTGTTTGGTTTATTAACAACATATCGAATCCTTATGTTTAGCTGGTTATTTTATTTAATGGCATTCAAACACTTGTGGGCTATCTAATGCCAATCTTGTTTTTTTTAAAATTTCTTGTATATATTTATTTTTTAAGTGAATAGTTTTGTAGGTAAAATACTGATTTGGTTTTAATAGAGCTGGCGGTGAAAATAATTTTGTTCGAATTAAGTCATGTTGTATTGGGATTTTGGTCCTGTGCCTTCGATCATATTTACCTAGACCACTATGTCAGGACGTGGGATAAGCTCGTTGTTTTAACGTGGCCCCCACTGCATCCAGCATATACCGAAGCAATTGGTTGTGGGAAGAATGCACAAATAATTTGCGTCGGTTTGTCTGGGGGGACGGCCCTGGGATCGGACGTGCCTGAGTTATATTAAACTCTCCTCGACAAGTCAGCGGTTCGAAGCTCGCTGGGACCCCCCCGGCGTTAACCGAGAACGCGAATGTTGCATGAGTTCATTAAAAAGATACTTCCTGTGTAATTGATAAAATTGGTAGATTAAAACACTGGTGGTTGACCCCAGCCACCACCTATATGATAAAAGGTTGGGTGTTTGCACATAAGAACCAACTTGAAAATACATTAATATTTGGTGATAGAAGCTTGGTGCGCCTGACCAATTTGATTGCCCATGTAAGTATTGGGTCACGGACTGCTCAGCTACCACGATCCTAGTCTCGGCATTAAGCGTTGCATGACGGACATGGTGGTCTTGGGGTGGGAGTCTTACTTCTCAAGAGCTGCAGGTTAGCGTATTCTAACAGCCAACCGCATAGGCGGGTTCTCCTTAGGATTAATTTAATGGAAATTTGATTAATTTAGAACAGTGGTTCTCACCAGGGTCCATATGCACACGGGGATATAACGACTTTTTTTGGAACTCAGTAAATAAAATCTATTTCCATAAGATACATGGGATTTTTACACAACGAATGCGCTTGGGGTGGGGTGGGGTCCACCAGAGTAATAGGATTAAAAGGACTCAATAGGTAATAAGTTGAGAACCATTGATTTTAGGTTTGGTTTTGTTTGGTTTGTTTTGTTTTACGGCATATAACTCAGTGGGTCATTTAATGCCGCGAAGTTTTTTGAAATAAATCAATTCTTAATGATAATACAATTTTTTAATAAATACATTTTCTCTATTTAAAACCCATAGATGGGAATCCTAACAGGTATACAGCTCCGGGTCAGAGTGGACCAGGGAGCAATGGTTAATGAGGGGTGCTCCACCTTCCCCAAACCATCCAACTGGAACTCACCATCAGATAGAGTTTAACGTCATTTCCCATGACATGTAGACCCGCAGCCACCACCTCTAGCACCATATGTAATAAAGAGGGGTGGGGTTCTTGCCATCAGGGAAATAGGGTTGGGAAAATCATATGGTGCTAGGGCTTGACGTGGACAAGCCGAACAATGATCGGAGGGGGCCTCCGACCGGCCGTCTAGCCCAGATAGGGCCAAAGTGGAGTATTGAAGTCATGAACTGCTCACCACCTGGGTTCTATCCTTAGAATCCACGGGTCGCCACCCACGCATGTGACCTTGGGGGAGTTTACTACTCCTCTGCAGAGGTCAGCGGTACATTCTTAACCCCAGTTTTCGACAGGGTCCATTGCTGTTAGACACCATAATGTCCTAAATATTCCAACTTTCATTCCAATAATCTTTTATCGTACTTTTTTTTTTATTTGTCATAATAATATTAATTTAACATGTTATCTCAAATATTACACCTAATTCAAATGAATTTCCCACATAGTGAAAAAGGGATAGACTCTCGCTACCACCCCCGGCCTGATACCAGACATGCCATCATCTTTTATAATGATGACAAGTGCCGTAATCCCCTACTAAAATTCAACACAATTTATGGTTAATTAAATATTTCTTTTCAATAAATATCATTTGTTTGCAACAAGTTTTGTACAATATCAGCAATACTATATATAACTAATAGTTTTTAAATAGATCAATTTGGAACCAATACAAGTGCCTACAACGCTCTGTGCCAGAGTTGACCTGGAATATGCACTGAAGGGGTACTCTCACTCCAGAGTCAAACTGGAGGCTTTCTATCCGGTGCTGTTAGTGTCATTCCCGTGATTTTCCCTATGAGGGTATCTTTCCCCTCTATTGAGGGGGTGGTCAGTCATTCTATCTATTGAGAGGCGACGGAATAGGCACTATCAATTGGTTTCATCTAAGGGTCAATCAAATTTGTTTGAGATCATATTTAAAATAATTTTATACTTTTACTCTTAAACTTGCTATTGTAATTAAGTATGAAAGTGTTTTCGTCTATTTAAAGCCATTGTGAATATATATTTTTTTCGTAGCCTATAAAATTGGGAGACTCTAATGGTTAAACTTATAACGACCTACATAAAATAACCCAACAAGGATTTGACCTGCCGTAAAAGACTAGTTCATTTTTGTTGACTAGTGAGTTAATAAAGTAAGTAAGTCGTCGGGCGGCCTAAGTTCGGTATCAGCTATACAGAGGGAAGTCTTCCTTTTCATAGGCTAAGACCAAGGAGAATTGTTTTTAGCATCTGAGGTGGAGCGCCACACCTACCATTGCCTCCTTTACTTTACCGCACAGATCCCTGTTACTATCCTACGCTGAGTTGGGCGAGGACCGGTATCGAACCTAGGAGACCTGTGGTTTTCTACCGAACGTTACCGCTGAGCCTAGATTTGTTACCTTTAGAATAGAATCTTATACAACGTAAGCCTCCGTCAGCATCCCAACATAGACCTCGCCAAAAAGAGTGAGACGGAACTTAAATTCAATGCATTCCTTGAGTTTTGGTGTTTGGAGGATTCGGAGTGTAAGTATCTGTTCATGCTCTGATTCACCTAATCCACACGGGCCCTCGCTGGGGATCACCCATGTGCTTCGGCTTTGGACGGTAAGAGTCAATTATAGCGTCGTTTCTAGGGGGCCATCGCCCAGATCGACGGACAATTTATGCGCCCACGTAAAAACGAGACCTTGTGTCCAGTCTCATAAGTGGGATAGCAGACAATACCTATTCTCTGAGAATAGGAACGCGCATGGGTGTATGGTATCATGGGAATGGACTCGTCCGCCCGAGTTCAAATCTGACGTGTAATGGCATTTCACTAGCGCTAATACCCTTGGGAGGTATGAATTCACTCTCTCGCGCTTATGGTATAGCAGGCAGACTGGGTTTTTTTAACCATGGCTAGGTAACCAGTCCTAGGAGAAGGAAACTCTGAATTCAACCTGTTTGAACCCCGCTTAAAATTGATCTTTGTGTCGTATCCTGCCGTGCGAGGAGTGGTAAATATATATACTCTGAGAATATTTTTTTGGTGGGGGGGTGGAAATTGCCCTCATTCCTTATTATCCCCAGGTCCACTCAGACTCATAGTGAAACTACCTTTTTTTGGGCATAATTATGGGTCAAATAGTTCTAAGATTATGAACTGTTTACTTTTTATAAACATTGTGAATGTATATTTGAACTTTAATGCAAATTGAAGACATAATTGTTAAACTGGATTTCGGCATAAAATAGCCCTACAGAGTTGTCATGCCGTAAATCCTAATAACCAATGCGTTCCTTTGCTTCCTCATTTGTCTTAATATTTTCAATACTCCATAAATTGTTTAGCTCAAATATCATAATGTTTTATTGTGACAGCTCCGATGTGCCTCTTAATGATCTTGTGGAGAATACATTTTTGTAACGTATATATTTTTACATGACTTCGGTATAAAAATAACCCATCAGGATGACATGCCATAAAACCAACTAATTAACCAACCAACCCCTTCTTCAACTTAGGGTGCGGTCCCTTACGTGACAAATTTAATGAGCAAAAATCTAAAGTGAGTGAAAGTTAACATAAAAAAAACGTTTAATGGACGAGCACAGTGCCCGTTAAAAAATGCTGGCATATCTGTGTATGGGCCCTGGTATTCTGTCTTTAAGACCAAAAGCGTTGTACTCTGTGTTTCTGGAAATTTAACTTCCCAATATCGAAAAAAAATAATTTTTAATTTATGATTTAAACACCATGAAATTAAGCACTATAATTAGAACAAAATAATTGAACTTCTTCAGCGTACTAACAAAATACAAAAAATGATGAAATATAAAATATTCATTTCTTTTTTCGTAATATTTTAAACCACACAATTCTATAGTGTTTACCCAGAAATCCTTTGATCCTTGCAAAGTTCCGGATTTTGAAACTTTGATTCTAAACAGAAAACACAGGTACTACACTCTGAATCCTAAACTATATATATTATATATATATATATATATATATATATATAATAATATATATACCCACACACCCTACTATATGTGTGTGTGTGGGTGTGTTGTGTGGTGTGTGTGTGTGTGGGTGTGTGTAAAAGTAAAATGGATAATGAATCGACAGATGTGTAGAAAGTTAGTAACAGATTCTGTCCCGCAAACTATTTAACATCTCTGATTTTTCCTACAAACTTTCCACACACCACACACACACACACCCCACAACACATATATATATATATTATATATATATATAACTCAGCATAGGTCCTGTCAAAATATTTTATCTTCAAATAGTTTACATGTCCCTTCCTCAATATAAATCAAAATAAAAAGTATTTAGTTATTATTTAAGTTAATTTCTTTTGTATTTTGTAATTAAGTCTTAATGGTACATATTAAAACTATTTGAAATATAAAATATTTTGACAGGACCTATGCTGACGTGGTATAAATATATATATATATATATGTATATATGGTGTGTGTGTGTGTGTGTGTGTGTGTGTGGAAAGTTTTGTAGAAAAATCAGATGTTATAGTTTTGACTGCAGAAATCTGTTTACAAACTTTTCTACACATACGTCGGATTCATATCCATTTTTACTTTTCACACAACACACACACACACACACACACACCACACACACACACACAATATATATATATAATATATATATATATATAATATTATATATATATATATATATAATATAGTTAGGATCAGAGTGTAGTACCTGTGTTTTTGTTTAGAATCAAAGTGTCAAATCCGGAACTTCTGCCAGGATCAAAGTATGGTAACACTATATGAATTGTGGTTAAATATATTAGAAAAAAGAAATTGAAATATTTTATATTCATCTATTTTTTTTTTGTATTTTGTTAGTCGCCTTGAAGAGGTTTCAATTTTTATTTTGTTTCTTAATATAGTTGCTTTTATTTTCATGTTTTAAATCATATAGATTAAAAAAAATGTCGATAATTGGAATAAATTTCCACGAACACAGATACAACGCTTTGGTCTCAGACAGAAATACGAGGCCCATACACAGATAATGCCAGCATTTTTAACGGGCACTGTGCTCGTCCATAAACGTTTTTTTATGTTGTATTTCTCACTCACTTTTAGATTTCGCTCATAATATTTGTCACGTAAGGGACGCACCCTTAGTGTAAAAGGGTGGTTGGTTGGTAATTTAGTTGGGTTTTATGGCATGTCACCTTTGATGGGTTATTTTATGCCGAAGTCAATGTAAACATATACGTTACAAAAATGTATTTTCACAATCATTAAGGAGGGCGCATCGACTGTCACAATAACAATTAGATATTTGACTAAACAATTTATGGAGTATTGAAATATTAGAGATAATATGAGGAAGCCAAAGGAACGCATTGGTTAGTAGGATTTACGGCATGACAACTCTTGTAGGGCTATTTTATGCCGAAATCAGTTTAACAATTATGGTCTTCAATTACATAATTACAAAGATATACATTCACAATGTTTTAATAAAAATAAACATTTCATAATCTTAGAACTATTTGACCCATAAATTATGCCCCAAAAAAAGGGTAGTTTCACTATGAGTCTGAGTGGACCTGGGAATAATAACGAATGGGCAATTTCACCCCACCAAAAAAATATTCTCAGAGTATATATATTTACCAACTCCCGCACGAGCAGGATACAACACAGGTCAATTTTCTTAAGCGGAGTTCAACAGGTTTGAATTCAGAGTTTCCTTCTCCTAGACTGGTTACCTAGCCATGGTTAAAGAACCCAGTCTGCCCTGCTATTACCCATAGCTGGAGGGAGAGTAGAATTCATACCTTTCCCAAGGGTATTAGCGCTAAGTGAAATGCAATTACCACGTCAGGATTTGAACTCGGGGCGACGAGTCCATTTCCCATGACTTCAACCATTACACCACGCGCTTCCTATTCTCAGAGTATAGGTATTTGTCTGCTCATCCACTTGTGAGGACTGGACACAAGGTTTCGTTTTTACGTGGGCGCATAAAAATTGCGTCGATCTGGGGGATGGCCCCTGGGAACGACGCTAATAATTGTACTCTACCGGTCCAGAGACCGAAGCACACTGGACCCCAGCCGAGGCCGGGGGATTAGGTAAGAATCAGAGCACTGGAACAGATACTACCTCCGATCCCTCCAAAAACCAAGTATTCTCAAAGGAATGCATTGAATTTAGTTCCGTCTCACTCTTTTTGGCGAGGTCTATGTTGGGGATGCTGACGGGGCTATGTTGTTTTTTAAGATTCTATTCTAAAGGTAACAAATTAGCTCAGTCGGTTCTCGCCAACTCAGCGTATGAGTAGCACAGGGATCTGTGCGGTAAAGTAAGGGTGGTAGGTGTGGCGCTCCACCTCAGATGCTAAAAAACAATCTCCTTGGTCTAGCGCTATTGAAAAGGGGATAGACTCCCTCTCTGTATGCTGATACCGACTTTAGGCCGCCCGACGACTTTACTTACTTATAACTCACTAGTCACAAAAATTAACTAGTCTGTTTACGGCATGTCAATCCTTGTTGGGTTATTTATGTAGGAGTTAGTTTAACCACTAGAGTCTCCAATTTTATAGCTACGAAAAAATATATATTCACAATGACTTTAAATAGGCGAAACACTTCATACTTAATTACAATAGCAAAGTTTTAAGAGTTAAAGTATAAAATTATTTTTAAATATGATCTCAAACAAATTTAATTGACCCTTAGATGAGAACCAATTGATAGTGCCATTCCGTCGCCCTCTCAATAGAGTTAGAATAGACTGACCCCCCTCAATAGAGGGGTAAGATACCCTCATAGGGAAATCACGGGAATGACACTAAACAGCATCCGATGATGAAGCCTCAGTTTTGGAGCTCTGGGGAGTGAGGAGTACCCCTTCATTGTCATTATTCCCAGGTCAACTCTGGCAAACAGAGCGGTAGCACTTGTTTATTGGTCAAATTGATCTATTTAAAAACTATTAGTATAATATAGTATTGCTTGATATTGTACAAAACTTTGTGCAAACAAATGATATTTATTGAAAAGAAATATTTAATTAAAACCATAAAATTGTGTTTGAATTATTAGAAGGGGATACGGGCACTTTCATCATATAAAGTCGACGGAGTGGCTTATTGTCGGTATCAGCCGGGTAGCGAGGGAGTCTATCCCTTTTTCACTATTGTGGGTAAATCATTTGAATTAGGTGTAATATTTAGATAACAATGTGTAAATAAATGATTATTATTGACAAATAAAAAAAAGGCGACCAAAAGATTATTGGATTTGAAAGTTGAAATATTGTTAGGACATTTATGGTTGTTCTAAGCAATAGACCGCCCTGTTGGCTGGGGGTTAGAATGCACCGACTGCACCTCTGCAGAGGAGTAAGACTCCCCCAATGGGGCCACTTATTGGCCGTTGGGTGGCGACCCGTGATTCTTAAGGATAGAACCCAGGTGGATGAGCAGTTCATGACTTGCAATACTCCACTTTGGCCTATCTTGGGCTAGACGGGCGGTCGATCAATCGGCTGGTCACGCCAAGCCCTAGCACTATATGATTTTCCCAACCCTATTGTCCTTATGGCAAGCCCCAACCCTTTTTATCATATGGGTGCTAGAAGGCGGTGGCTGCGGGTCTACATGTCCTGGGAATGACGTTAAACTCTATCTGATGGTGAGCTTCCAGTTTTGGAGGTTTGGGGAATGTGGAGCACCCTTCATCACCATTGCTCCCTGGTCTACTCTGACCCGGAGTGGTAGTACCTGTTAGGTCCCCATCTATGGGTTAATAGAAAAATGTATTTATAAAAAATTGTATTATCCATTAAGAATTGATTTATTTCAAAACTTATCGGCATTAAATGACCCACTGAGGTTGATCATGCTTTATTTACCTATTGAGTCCCTTCTAACCCTATTTTACTCTGCTGGACCCCCACACCCCATAGCCATTCGTGTGTAAAAATCCCATTGTATTTTTATAGTTAAATACATTTTATTTGCATGAGTCCCAAAAAAATGTTATATGGTCCCCGGGGTGCATATGGACCCTGGTTGAGAACCACTATTCTAAATGAATCAAATTTTGCCATTAAATAATCCATAAGGAGACCCGCCTTGTCGGTTGGGGCTGTAGAATACGCAACTGCAGCTCTGAGAAGTAAGACTCCCATTGTCCGTGCATGGCAACTCTTAATGCCTGAGGATAGGATCGTGGTAGCTGATCAGTCCCGTGACCTAATACTACATGGTCAATCAAATGGTCAGGCCGCACCAAGCTCTATCACCAATATAATTGTATTTTTCAAGTTGTTCTTATGGCAAGCACCCAATCCTTTTTATCATATAGGTGGT
>CM042165.1:19187342-19192342 GCA_023376005.1 Doryteuthis pealeii | reverse complement strand
ATCATCTTTTTTATTATATAATGCAATCAGCTGTTCACACGGCTTTTATTGTACTTAGGAACTAAATCAACGTTTTATTCGGACTATTGTTCTCATCTTTATTGTTATTTGTACAACATTTCGACCGATGTGCCTTCCGGTCATCTTCAGGTATTTCTTGTCGGACTCGAGAAACTTCTTGAACTCGGGAACCTTCTCTTCGAACTCAGGAACCTTCTTGTCGTAATCGGGAGCCTTCACCGAACTCTTTATTCAATCCACCGGAGTAGACTGTTCTCGACCGCGTATAAGTGTTAAGCTATGTATATACATTCTATGTTCTAGGTATTCTATGTTATTATCGCCCTTGGGTAGGATTGAACCTGCAAACTACAGATGATTGTCACTTAGAACTGTATTAACTCAAACCTTATATCCGCTATGCCCTGTGTTTATAACAATAGAAATGAGAACAATTGTCCAAAAAATCCAAATAATCCAATTTATCAAGCCTCATCTCAAATTCGGATAAATAACTTTAAATATCTAGTTTTTCTATGCGTGGCTAGGTTAAAAAGAATCCTTTTTTTAATCAAAATTCTTATTTTATCTTGAACACCTATAAACAGGAAATGTTTATCGAGATTAGTCGCAGTTGTCTTGATTCTTCTTTTAATGGAGGGGGCGAACTGAGTTTGGCTTTGAATAGGACAATTTCGGAATTTGGACTGTATAGAAGCTCAGATGAATTTATTCAAATGTTATGAGGCGTACACAATAAGATTCCTGTCGAAAGTCAAACATCCTAACTTCGTCTTGTTTATATTCTTATACAAAATGTTAAAAGACTTAAATATTCTTTCGGGGGAAGAAATTCGACATTTAAAAGTTCACTTTTTACTCAAATATACATTTACCAACCCCTCCGCACGAGCAGGACGAGACACAAGGTCAATTTCTTAAGCGGAGTTTAACAGGTTTGAATTCAGAGGTTTCCTTCTCCTAGACTGGTTACCTTGCCATGGTTAAGAACCCAGTCGGCCCTGCTATGTACCCACAGCTGGAGGGAGAATTGGATTCATACCTTTCCCAAGGGTATTAGCGCCATGTGAAATGCAAGCAGCTTCGTCCAGGGATTGAACTCGGGTCGACGAGCCCATTTCCTATTACTCTAACCATTTGACCACGCGCCTCTTATCACTCAAATAAGTGTCCTAAGTACAACACTAAACTGTATCTGATGGTGAGGCTACGGTCCTGGGGAGTGTTGAGTACTTTTTCATTGCCTTTACTCACTAACATTCAGAAATCATACAGGCAGGGTTTATAATACGCTGACACCCCCCATAACTAGAGGGATGAGGATTCCATACCTTTCCTATGGGTATTAGTCCAAAAGTGAACGTGATAGCTTGACTGGTGGTCGAATTTGCTTACTGTCGCAGCCCAACAGGTTATCCACTACGCTACGGGGACTCGCTCTATAATTGAAAGATTTTTTTTGTTTCTGTTTTTGTTTTACGGCATATCAACCTCAGTGGGTCATTTAATGCCGATAAAGTTTTGAAATAAATCAATTCTTAATGGATAATACAATTTTTTTATAAATACATTTTTCTATTTAACCCATAGATGGGACCCTAACAAGTACTACCACTCCGGGTCAGAGTGGACCAGGGAGCAATGGTGATGAAGGGGTGCTCCACATTCCCCAAACCTCCAGAACTGGAACCTCACCATCAGATAGAGTTTAACGTCATTCCCAGGACATGTAGACCCGCAGCCACCGCCTTCTAGCACCCATATGATAAAAAGGGTTGGGGCTTGCCATAAGGGCAATAGGGTTGGGAAAATCATATAGGTGCTAGGGCTTGACATGACCAGCCAATTGATCGGAGGGGGCCTCTCCGACCGCCCGTCTAGCCCAAGATAGGGCCAAAGTGTATTGCATGTCATGAGCTGCTCATCCACCTGGGCTCTATCCTTAAGCATCACGGGTCGCCACCCACGGCCAACAGGTGGCCCCATTGGGGGAGTCTTACCCCTCTGCAGAGGTGCAGTCGGTGCATTCTAACGCCCCACCGACAGGGTGGTAGAGGGATGAGGATTCCATACCTTTCCTATGGGCATTAGTCGAAAAGTGAACGTAATAGCATGACAGGTTATCCACTACGCTACGGGCACTCGCTCTATAATTGAAAGAAGATTAGCATATAAAATCAATCGAGCTGCAAGCCAACCAGTCAAATACGAGATACGAAGTTCAAGTCCTGTTTAAAGCTATGTTTTAAATATTTCTATGGTTTATTTATAGTTTATTTTAAAAATCTATTTTCTTGTACATTTACTTGCACCTTTCCGTCCGCTAAGGACGATGGCGTAGTGTCCAAAAAAGAAATTTATCTGCATCTGCGCAAGTGACTCTGCAGGCCTATTCTTGAGTGACAGTCATTGGTGCGATGAATGCACACAAACTGTTATGCTTGCTGGTGCTGTTGGCTTTTCTCCCTCTTTCTGGCTCTCTTTGCTGTTGAGGCTACTTTCCTCTCTTGTACATTTAAATTCTAAAAACGACTGTATTCGACTCATGAAAGGATCAAAGGAAACAACAGCTACTCTCTCTCTCTCTCTCTCTCTCTCTCTCTCTCTCTCTCTCTCTCTCTCTCTCTCTCTCTCTCTCTCGCTATATATATATATATATATATATATATATAATATATATATAAGGTTAAGTAAACAAACAAATGTGTTTATTTTTATATGGCTTTTAAGCCGACAATTTTTGGAGGATATGTGCTTAATTGAAGTCATACCTAATTTTGAAAATTAATTAGTTAATAATTAATGAATTTAGGCGGGCATATATGTTCAAATGTAAGGCTAAACAAATTTTCTCGATTTGTTTAGCCTTACATTTGAACATATATGCCCGCCTAAATTCATTAATTATTAACTAATTAATTTTCTAAATTAGGTATGACTTCAATTAAGCACATATCCTCCAAATATATATATATATATATATATATATATATATATATATCGGTGTATATTACTGTGTATCTATAGAAACATATATACATGGATATAACCATTTCTACATATTATTCGCAATAAAAAGAGTTACTTGAAGCTATAATTGTTTACAAAGGATTATTATATCACTTCTTGTGAGTTTTTCACATCAGACTCTGAGTGACAGCAAGTCTCCTCAGTTCTTCGGGCCTCTTCTGGGTATTCTAGCTGATTTTAACAATGTTGTGGAATGGATGGTCTCTATTCTTCCTCAAATTTCCAATTCCTTCATTCTCCTTTGCAAACCTTTGGGGTCCGTTCCAAGGACACCAATTAAAATTGGTAACGCCGTCACCCTCACGTTCCGCAATGATTTTCAGCTCTCTGGCAATACCCAAGAAGTTGTTTATCTTTTCGCTTTCTTTTATTTTCACTCTGTGCCCCTATTGTCATTATGGATCAACAACACATGATATTATTATTATTATTATTATCATTATTATTAATATTATTATTATTATTATTTACTCCATTTGAGTTTTCATATCAGAATTAGCTGATGGTCTTTCACTGGAGTCTGAGTGACAGCAAGTCTCCTCAGCTCTCCAGGACTCATCTGAGTATTCTGGCAGATTGCAGCAGTGCAGTGTTCTGAATGGTTTCAATCCTTCCTCTGATTTCCAAACTTACCAAACCCTTTTCTAATCCTTTTGGGACTGTTCCAAGTGCACCAATTACAATTGGTATCACTTTGACTCTCATATTCCATAACTTTTTCAGTTCACTGGCAAGGTCCAGATATTTGTCCATTTTTTCATTTTCCTTTAGCTTCACCCTTTGATCTGCTGGCACTGCAAAATCCACCAGTTGACAAGTTCTTTCTTTTTTGTTTATCAACACTAGGTCTGGTCTTCTTGCTGGGATAAGGTGTTCTGATTTTATTTCAAAGTCCCAGAGAATTTTATGCGTTTCGTTCTCAAGAACATATTCTGGTTTTATGCATATATCATTTTGTTGTATGGTCAAAATTACATTTTTTGCATAATTCCCAGTGGATCACCTTCCCAACCCAGTCGTGTCTAGTTTTGTGTTCTCGTTGTGCTAGTTTGCTACATTTGCAGAGTATATGGTTTACAGTCTTATCTCTATTACCGCAAAGTCTACATGTATTATTATTATTATTATTATTTACTTGAAACTTATATAATTGTTTGAAATAATTGAACTTGCGTGAAAATTATTAATAATATATTGGAATACTTAAAAATGTATTGTGTTCAAACTGCACTGTGTTCAAAGAGACAGTTTTTATTACTCTCAATAGTTTCCAAGTTGGTGGTGAGTCCTAAGGCAGTACAAGAACAAGAGAAGATATCCATTATTTCCTGCGTGTCCTCTTCAGTTTTCTCTCCAGCTATGGGTAAATAGTTGGGCAGACCTGGCTCTTTAACCTTGGTTAGGCAACCAGTCTAGGAGAAGGAAAACTCTGAATTCAAACCTGCTGAACCTGCTTAAGAATTTGACCTTGTGTCGCATCCTGCTCGTGTGGAGGGGTTGGTAAATATATATATTATTGGATCCTTTCCTTCTACTAAGAACGATGGCGTAGTGTCCAAAATAAAAAATAAAAAGTATCTTATATATATATATATTTACCAACCCCTCTGCACGAGCAGGATGCGACACAAAGTCAATTTCTTAAGCGGAGTTAAATTAGCTTGGAGTGGTCACTACTAGAATAAGCTCTGTCCTAATTAGTGATCTATTTCACTAACTAAATTTTTTTTTTGATAATGTGACGGTATATCAAATTTGTTAGATGAGTCCCCGGGGCCAAGTGGCTAACGTACTGGACTCTGACATCCTTGCAAGTGAGTTCGAACTCCAGTCGGTTTATTATGTTCACTTTCGGATTATTTCATCTACTCAGCTATGGGTTAAACTACCACTGCTGTTTTTAATACAAGGATTGCCTCTGAATTCAAACCTGTTGAAGTCCGCTTAAG
>CM042165.1:19152342-19182342 GCA_023376005.1 Doryteuthis pealeii | reverse complement strand
ATTATATATATATATATATATATATATATATATATATATATATATATATATATATATCAAACAGCAATAATAACCTTAAGTATTAGGAACTCCTCCATACTCCGACCATTAACCGAAAGAGACAATAAGAACCATTAAAGACATCATTCCTACCTCCTCGGAACTATATATATATATATATATATGAGGGAGAATGAATAAAGAAAAGAAAGAACAGAATGGATAATAAAAGATGAATTTAATCAATATCACTTACACATGTGTTTCGTTCAGTTCATCTGTGTGAAAATATTCCGCACACAGAGAAGATTCAACCTTTATCACAGTGAAATTTTATTTTGAATGAAAAAATTCGTTGGGGAAAAACGGAGAATTTTTAGAAATGTTCGAAGAGAATTTCTTTAAATCACTTTTGGAACGCTGAAATAGACCGTTAGAATTTGGATATTTGATATATATATATATATATATATACTTTAGCAACATCTCGTTCGACAAAGAGAAAAGTTGAACAAAACGCTAAACACCAAATCTTTTCATTTTTAATAAGACATGCCTACAAGAGTATCTGCTGCCGTAATAGACCTTATATATATATATATATATATATATATATATATATATATATATATATATATATATATGTGTGTGTGTGTGTGTGTGTGTGTGTGTACATATATATATATATATATAGTCTTTTCTTGTGTTTGTAGATACAGACTTTTCTGAATTCCTTTGATGGGAAGAATTTCTCAGATAAGAAAACTCAACGTTGATTTCATAGAAAGATTACAATGCTTTAACAATGACTTCCTGTATGGAAACTAAAAAAAACATTTGATGCCAGTGCTTTTATTATTATTATTATTATTATTATTATTATTAAAACTACCATGAAAATAATGCCTCAATTTCCGCCCTGTCGGTGAGGCCTAAAAAACACCAACCGTATCCCTAACATCACCACCCTTGCAGAGGTATAAGACACCGATTCACCCAAAATAGGAAGTATCCTGGATATAGCTTTAAACTGCATCCGGTACTGGAGCTCTTTGAAATGTGGAACCACCCCTTCGTTCAAGGTTCACTCTGACCCGGAGTGGAAGTATCTCTTTGATTCGTTTCAAAATTATTGGTGTGATGAATCTATTATAATCATGTGAAAATTATTTGTATTAAGAATAGTTACTTGAAGCTATTACCCAAGATTATTATTATTATTATTATTATTATTATTATTATTATTATTATTATTATTATTATTATTATTATTTTCACTCCTTTTGAGTTTTTCACATCAGCTTTAGCTGATGGTATTTCACTGGAGTCTGAGTGACAATAAGTCTCCTCAGGTCTCCAAGACTCTTCTGAGTATTCTAGCCGATTGCAGCAGTGCAGTAGTCTAGATGGTCTCAATTCTTCCTCTGATTTCTAGATCCTCCAGTTTTTTTTTCAAATTTATTGGTACCGTTCCAAGTGCACCAACTACAATTGGTATCACTTTGACATATTCCACAGCTTTTTCAATTCTCTGGCAAGGTCCAGGTATTTATCCATCTTTTCATTTTCCTTCAGCTTCTCCTGGCTGGGACAGTGGGATCCGTCTTTATCTCAAAGTCCCAGAGAATTTTTTATTGTCATTATTATTATTATTATTATTATTATTATTATTATTATTATCAGTAGTAGTAGTAGTAGTAGTAACTTGAAATTATATATATGAAATTATGCATATGGTTGAAACCATACAACTGCGTGCAGATTATTTGTATTAAGAATAGTTACTTGAAGCGATTACCCAGGATTATTATTATTATTATTATTATTATTATTATTATTATTTCTATCGAACCTCTAACCATGTGGTTCCTTGGCGGATGTTCTCCCGACTGAGCTAAACCGATATGTCTGTTCATAAATATGTATCTATCTGTCAGTTCATTATCTATCTATGTTCATATATATCTATACATATATAAATGCCAGTTGGTGTTTATCTATGTATGTATGTATGTATGTCCGGAGGAAACTAAGTAAATAAAACAATTAACGACAAAGTAGATATACGAGGTTGAGTAAAAAAATTAATGCCATTTTGTTTAGGACAGGTATAATTACCAACACAGGAACATGTATCATATATCAAAATGGGAGAGGGTTTGAGAGGCAAACATTATTCCAATGACGAGGAATTAAAATCTGAAATGAAGAAGTGGCTCAAAGAACAATCAACAGAATTTCACGGGCAGGGATACATGCTCTCATTCGAAGAGGGAACATTGCTATTGAGAAAGAAGATGACTAGGTGAAGAAGTAGGGATGTGATATACAGAGAACCAGCTTCATTTTGATGTATAATACATGTTCCTGTGTTGGTAATTATACCTGTCCTAAACAAAAAGGCGTTAATTTTTCACTCCCCTATGTGGAGAAGTAGGGATGGGATCCACAGAGTACCAGTTTCATTTTAATATATGATACATGTTCCTGTATTGGTAATTATACCTGTCCGAAACTAATAGGCATTACGTTTTGACTCCCCTATGTGGAGAAGAAGGGATGTGATCCACAGTTTCATTTTAATATATGGTATTACTTTTTGACTCACCCTCCTATATAAATATCAGATATCACCGGTTCTTGTTTTTGTGGGAAAATTATGAAGATTTGATTTATATTCGAAGATATTTAAAACTTAAAATATACATAGAAATAGCATTGAAATTCTTCTTTAAAATGTCCAGCATTTGTAAATCTCAAAAGTAAACAAATCAATACACCAGGTTTTTGCCCACCCCCAACTCTCTACCTAGCCGACGCTGGGTACCCGCTTCTATTCTTCTATAAGCAAAGTAAGTAAAGTCGTCGGGGCGGCCTAATGTCGGTATCAGCCAGTCAGCTAGGGAGTCTATCCCCTTTTCACTAGCGCTAGACCAAGGAGATTATTTTAGCGTCTGAGGTGGAGCGCCACACCTACCATCAGCTCCTTACTTTACCGCTCGGATGCCTGTGCTACTCATACGCTGAGTTGGCGAGGGCCGGTATCGAACCAGGAACCTTATGATTCCTAGCCGAACGCTCTACCGACTGAGCTAAACTGGCCCTTCTATAAATCTTCCTATATTTGGGGGCAATTTCCCCTCTTCCAATTGTTTTGACTTCCTCGGTAACATGTCGACTCCCCTAATGCTGATGGCATCGCAAAATGTCTTTGAACCGCCGATGTGCTTATATTTTGGTTAAAAACGCGCTGAAATCCATCAACCACATATTAGCATCTCTTTAGTGTGGCATCTGACAGATGTTTTCGGACTGAGACTTCTGCTTATCCGTTCGGGGCATGTCTTCGCACTTTACACAGAGATTCTACGCCAACTCCACACAAACTTTCTTTCGTATTTTCAAAGTTCACAACACAGCCGATTCGAGCAGACAAAGGCTTCGGCTAATTCCGTGAAATGTAACGATTTTTATACGTAATCTAATGATATTATCTCTTGCGCGTATTAGTATATTCATTTCTATACTAGAACAGAGACCTGTAATTGAAGTGTGTAGTGTAATGTTTGTCATCGTAGGGAATGGAAACAGAGAGAGAGGTTCAAACCCTGGATGACGCTGTTTACATTTCACACACACACACACACACACACACACATATATATATATATATTTATATATATATATATAAAGAAATAACAAAAGACTTAAAGATTTAGCATTATAGTCTATTTCAGCGGGAGAGTTAGACAATTTGTCTAAGCTCCCTGAAATAGACTATAATGCTAAATCTTTAAGTCTTTTGTTATTTCTTTACTTATATATTTGCTCTGTGACTCTAACATTAAGAGCACACATTGAGCTCTCAAACTGCGACAGTTTTTTTTTTAAATAAAACTCTTGTGTCGTAAGGAAGATTTCTTCTCTGGACTTTTGGATTATATATATATATATATATATATATATATATATATATATATATATGTGTGTGTGTGTGTGTGTTTATATTTGTGGGTTTGTGGTAGACTTTAAATTCTAAGCGATTGTAGTTATTTATCAATAATACATCTAGGAAAGGTAAAGTGTTTTTAAGTTCTAGTTCATGTGTGAAATTAATAGTTGGTTCAATTTTATTTAAACGGTATTCTACCTACAGATTCTAATTACTTCCGTTATATCGACGACATCCTATTTGTATACCCATGTGATCATAACTTAACAAAAATAATAGACCGTTTAAATAAAATTGAACCAACTATTAATTTTACAAACACTTTACCTTTCCTAGATGTATTATTAGTAAATAACAACAATCGCTTAGAATTTAAAGTTTACCACAAACCCACTAATAAAAATGACCATATTCATTTCTTCTCACATTACAACACCATATATTAATGAGTTTGTGGTAGAGTTTAAATTATATATATATATATATATATATATATATATATATATATATATATATATCTTTGAAAGGAAGGAAAAACTCAATACCGTTATTTCATAATAAATTTATTTCGACCGAAATTGGGTCGAAATAAATTTATTATGGAATAACGGTATTGAGTGTTTTCCTTCCTTTCAAAGATAAATATTGCTCTGTATATAATCTATAAATATTATTATACATTGAGCTCTCTGTAGTGATTTAAATATTCACTGTATTCATACATACTGGAACATACAATAATAATACAGTGTCTTAGATTCACATATAGAATCACCCCTTACTTCCAAGTTTTGGATACCTCTCTCTCTCTCTCTCTCTCTCTCTATATATATATTATATATATATATATATATATATATATATATATAATCTAATGAGTCAGACGAACCTACTAAAAGTTTCGCTTAATGCTCTTCAGGGCTAAGATCTGAGTCAGATCTTAGCCCTGACGAGCATTAAGCGAAACTTTTAGTAGGTTCGTCTGACTCATTAGATTTATCTTTATTATTTGCTCTACTTAGGTATTGAACAGTTTTTACTTATTAGCTTTCGTCTCCTGGTGGGTTTGTGTGAATATATATATCTTATATATATATATATGCATATAAATTGTTTTTTCTTTTGGCCAAAATATTGTACTAATAGATTATTTTTTGTTGGTACGATTATCTTGGTCTTTTCTTTTTTACAAAAAAATTTTTCTTCCCGGTTGATGTTTGGTAGTATATTTTTACAATCAAACTATTTGCTGGGTTTTTTTCTCACCGCGAGGATTTACCAAAAAGTTTGGTATATTAAATATATATATATATACTAGCAAATATATGCACCCTCCGGGTGCAAGTATTTAAGTTTTAATATAATAAAATATCATATTAAATTAGAAAGGCTAATGAAACTGAATAAGTATGCAGATAAAAAGATTTGGAACAGAGGGGTATGATTGAAAAATAGAACAACTTTGAAATTAACTCTTCCATCATTTTCCGTTACTCCCGTCTTTCATAGGTAAATTTTCTTGGTGTAACTATTTAGTTAAAATAGGAAGTAAGGAATAAATTTACAGTTATTTCTTCTTGTTAATGGATTTCTTTTAAGATTTATTTCCGAGATTTTTGCTCATATTCAATAAGATAAAACCAAACAATTAGAAATCAATAAAACTAAGCATATATTTATTAAAATCAAATTTTTAAGATCAATATGCAAATTAGCCTTCACGTACACACTGTAAACCGCTATTTTGTTGTATATATAAATACAATTGCATGTTATTAGTATGTAGATATGGTCAACAGTGGCTTCGGTCTCTGGACCATTGCTACAATTAACAGCGTCGATCCCAGGGGGCCATCCCCCCAGGCAACACCTGCCCCCTTGATTTAAAGGGGCAGGGCTGGGTTTATTGCCCAGTGCCTGAGGCGCCCCCTTGAGGGGGAATGCCGACGGGATCGACGCAATTTTTTCACCTGCCACTCCATGAGCTTCGGCTTGTGGGTGGTCCCACGTTAATAGGGACTTTGTGCCTGACCCGTACAAGTGGGGTACGCGGTAAATATCATGTAGATATGGTCAGCAGTATTAATAATGTGAAACAATTTTATTAATAATTGAGGTTTAAATAAAAATAAAATCATGGAGAATGTAATGTAAATAATTAAGAGAATTGTGACTTGTATAATAATATAGTTTCGGTTACAGACAGAAAAACACACAATCTCCATTATAATAAGATATATATATATATATATATATATATATAATATATATATATATATTTGTTGTGTACAATAATTGTTTTTTCATCATTAGGCCGGGATACAATTGCTGAACTGTTGCTAATGTAATCAGTTGAAGCCAATAGAAAGTACAAAGGTGTCTGTCTAATCCAGTTGCTTGCTTTTCAGCGTCTCTCTTTGACATTTACTGACCAAAAGATGAAACGTTGTCAAACATGGAAAGTTGGTCGAGCTCTCGGTAATGCCTTTTCTCTTTCCCACTGTCTATAGACAACAACAAAACGGTGCTCGTGGCGGTGAGGGGTGGGGTAGCAGCTGCGAAGAATCTCGGTGACCGAGGATCTGCTACGTTACGGTACGAAAAATTAAACAGAGTTTCGCCTTCGTACAACATGACACGTAAAGAAAGTGCTTGTTTTGTTTTAGTTGGTTTTGGTTTTGGTTTGTTTGTTTTACGGCATATCAACCTCGGTGGGTCATTTAATGCCGTTGTGAAATAATTGCATTCTTAATGCATAATACAATTTTGTTTATATACATTTACCAACCCCTCCGCACGAGCAGGATGCGACACAAGGTCAATTTCTTAAGCGGAGTTCAACAGGTTTGAATTCAGAGTTTTCCTTCTCCTAGACTGGTTGCCTACTCATAATTATTCGTATCTATCTTTATTACTAAAGTAGAAGCGGCTACCCAGCATCACCTGGGTAGAGGTAGGAGACAAAACAAAATGGTGTAATGGTTAGTAAGTTAGTCTCGCTGATCCATTATTATTATGAATATTTTAATTTTTAGATATCTTCGTGAATATAAATGGAATCTTCATAATGTTTGCCCAAAAAGCAAGAACTGGTGATATTTAATGTGTATATATATTTACTTTGTTGTTAATTGTTGTACTTTCTTATTTTCCTCAGGACATAAATACATACATACATAGATAGATGTGTACTCACCAACTGCTCTTTATTTATATATTTACCAACCCCTCCGCACGAGCAGGATGCGACACAAGGTCAATTTCTTAAGCGGAGTTCAACAGGTTTGAATTCAGAGTTTTACTTCTCCTATACTGGTTGCCTAACCAAGGTTAAAGAGCCCAGTCTGCCCTACTATTTATCCATAGCTGGAGGGAGAGTAGGGTTCATACCTTTCCCAAGGGTATTAGCGCTAAGTGAAATGTAATTACCACATCCAGGATTTGAACTCGGGGTGACGAGTCCATTTCCTGTGACTTTAACCATTACACCACGCGCTTCTAATTTTGTTTATGAACTCATGTTTTTTTCTATTTAACCCATAGATGGGACCCTAACAGGTACTACCACTCCGGGTCAGAGTGGACCAGGGAGCAATGTTGATGAAGGGGTGCTCCACATTCCCCAAACCTCCAAAAACTGGAACCTCACCGTCAGATAGATTTTAACGTCATTCCCAGGACATGTAGACCCTCAGCCACTGCCTTTTAGCACCCATATGATAAAAAGGGGCTGGGGCTTGCCATAAGGACAATAAGGTGACATATCATCGCTGGGAGGAGAATTTTAAACTGATATAATGGAATGACCCATTACGTAACCTTACTATATAACAAGGGGGGTTCCCCGCGTGAGTTCGAATCTCATCCTCGTCGCCACTTGTTATATAGTAAGGTCACGTGAGTATTAGGAGGAGAGTACGTCGTCTAAGCACTTCAAGTGAGTTCTGCACAGAGTTAATATGTGTGTTCTTAAATAGTGGCTAGGACCATCACCACTGTTGAGGTACGGGGGAGATGGGTCATTCCATTATATCAGAGACTATGTTAATACATTGGCTATTAAGTAAGAAAAACTGGTGCTGGCTTATTGTCGGTATCAGCCGAACAGCGAGGAGGTCTATCCCCTTCTCATTAGCGCTAGACCAGGAAGATTGATTTTGCTTAAGTAGAGCGCCACACCTACCGTCAGCTACCCACTTTACCGCACAGATCAGATCACATATTTTTGTGTTACTCATGGGCTGAGCTGGCGGGACAGGTATTAAACTAAAATGTGTGTACTGCATTGGAAATTTTAAAATACCTATTGCACCTTTCCCATCAATTCTTCTCCTTCCAGCCTCCACATTAATATAATTTTTAAAAAACTGGAACACACCACCCGTTATGATGGCACTTCGAAGTGCCGAAAGTATTCGGGACCTGAACTTTGGTGAACTAATCCACGAATTCCATCCAAATATTAAAAAGTTAGCCAGAAAACTTGAAAAAATCACAAATAAAATTGTTAAACAGGAGATGTGTCTTTTGTTTAATTCAACATTCATATATATATATATATATATATGTGTGTGTGTGTGTGTGTGTGTGTGTGTGTGTGTGTGTGTGTGAAGAAAGGAAGTGAATCCGACGGTATGTAGTATATTAGGAAAAATGAAAAATGTTTTCTTTCGATACACACACACATACACCATCACATACCAACGCCGTAAAATAGAATATTTGACGTCATATTTCAAAACCGTTCTTCTTTCAAACTTCAAAAATTTTTAAACTGAATAACACATAACTACCACTCGCTTTTCTCGTTATTTTGTGATAAATAATTCATTATCACCTTCCATATATCAACAAATGCCCTGAAGATGATCTAATTAATAGATCGAAACACTGCAGCGTCGGCTAATAAACTCGCCACAACCCATTTAAACCTGTGTTTTTTTCATTTTTCCTAATATACTACGTATATATATATATATATATATATATATATATATATAGATAGATAGATAGATAGATAGATAGATAGTGAAGAGCTGAGCTAGATAACTAGAAAAAATAAACGTGTCAAAATGATCGAGTTGCCCGTATGTGTCTACGGCCAGAATCTGTGCCACATCCTTACTTACACAAGCGCGTTTAGTTTCTGCGTAATCTCAATCTTTCGCGAAGCAGGTGAAGATGAACCCTTGTAAAATAAACTCAAAGGGAGGTGCAGCAGTAACAGCAAAAAAAAAAAAAAAAAAAAAAAAAAAATGCAGAACTTGTGAAAGACATGAATAATAATAATAATAATAATAATAATAATAATAATAATAATAATAATAATAAACCGCGCCATTTTTTGTTGAACATTTTAAGAACCTTTTTCGTTGAAAAGGAGAAAACAAGTTCCGTCGTTTGCAGCTGTTCTGTGCTCGACCTCCTCTTTCCTTCTATCAAAACCCCTTGCGCGTCACTCCCCCACCTCCACCATGCCCCGTCTCCCTCTCCCTACCACCACACACACACCCGCCACCGATACTCTCCATTCTTTTATAGTTATGTCGTTCTGTGGCGGGAAGAATAGAAATAAAACCCTTGCAAAGATGGCGGATTTTGCCCGTATAAGAGTGATAACGTTTTTGATAGGTGTTTACTGAACACGTATTAGCTTTGTCTATCACAGTGGTTCTCAACCGTGGTCCGCATGGACCTTGGACATCCATCTAACACTTCTGGGGGTCTGCACAAAAAATACGGAATTAGGGGTCCACGGTAGTGTTTCAGAGGTCCTTCGAGCAATTTTACGTCAGAACAATTGTAATTACTGAGAATTAAATTTCTACTACACCATATTGAAATACTAAAAGTATTCATGTAGCTATGCATTTTTTTATGGCAATCAAATAAAAGAAAAAAACTTTACACCTATGTTATTAATTTAACCAGAACAAACGGAGGTGAAAATGACCCATCTTTTCTCAGGTAGCAGACAGCGACCTCAGATAATTTGTTTATTGTGTATCTCTCTCTCTCTCTCTCCTCTCTCTCTCTCTCTCTCTCTCTCTCTCTCTCTCTCTCTCCTTATCTCTCTCTCTCTCTCTATATATATATATATATATATATATATATATATATATATAAGATTTTTAGATATTTGTTTTTTAGAAGCATTGTTTTATAAAGTATATATTATTATTTATATTTTTGCTTGAAGGCAATTACAATGCACGTATCGCATAAAATTCGATACTTATAGAAAAGATTGTCAAGATTATTTTCTATAAGTATCGAATTTTATGCGATACATGCATTGTAATTGCCTTCAAGCAAAAATATAAATAATAATAATAATAATAATAATAATAATAATAATATATATATATATATATAATATATATTATATATATTTAATGGACGATCACTAAAACAGCTTCAGTTTCAGGAATCTTCTGTCGAAGAGATTTTTATCTCGAAATATTAAGAAGAAATTAAATGTTAACAAACGAAACCATAGTTACCTTATTTTTGTCTTTACACTTGCATTGGGATAGCCTTCAAAACCAACCACCAAACCAATATAAATACAATGCTTCAAGCAAATTATAAAACATTTATATATATATATATATATATATATATATATATATATATCAGGTCAAATACAGATTATGATTTATCTAATTTACAATTGATACGCTTTTTTACTTTCTATTAGTGAAAAATATGAGAAGCTACTTTTTAGTAGAAGATGGGCAGTCCATTAAAAACTCAAAATGAAAAGGAGTCCAAGGATTAAAAAAGGTTGAGAACCACTGGTCTGTCAAAAGGACTCAGTCACTGATCTGCAATACTAGATTACTACATGTGCTCTACTGTAGGCGCATTTTTTAAATCTTATTTTAGAGGTGCACTTAGCGTAATAATTATCGTCTTAACAAAGGCGATGGGCGACCCGAGTTCAAATCCTGAATAAAACTGTGTTTCACTTCACGCTAATACCCATGGGAAAGGCATGAATCTATCTGTCCCTTCAGCTAAATGTAAATAACTGAGCGGTCTGTATTCATTAGTCTTGGTTAGTTGAATATCAACCCCATATGGATTATTTAATGCCGAAATTTAATCCATTTGTAAATGTTATATTGTAATCAGAACTATTTAAATGTTCAACATTCCATAGAAATCATTTTCATATCGCATTGTTTTATTTTACTCTAATAATTTGTTTGTAAACAGTCATATTTATTTATTTATTTATTTATTTGTTATGTCTCCTTGGGCATCGCCCTTCGCACCAAACTTTCATTAAATCCTTGCACAGAACATATACACTGTTAATATAACACCTATCTGCAGATCAAATTTTGTTAAGGAATTCACCCGAAATGTCCTCCTGAATTATTCTTACGATTTCTTCAGAGATCATCTAAATTAATCTTACAATTTTGAAAGCTATTGAAGTGTTGATCCGATTAGACAATTTTCAGGAACACCGATAGTAGTAAGATTGGGGTACTTACTACTCGCATAAATCCCCAAATGGGTTGAAAGGGGCTTAAATCAGTACTTTACTGCATGGGCAAGAGCTTATCCTCCATATGAACTCGCCCAAGCTATGTAGTTCAAAGATTTTTAAAAAAACTTTGACACTACTCCATCGTCTCTCGTAGACGGAAGGCTGCCAACTATATTGACAATTTGTTCCAAAAATATATTCCTCTATTAGAAAAAAATCCATTTGGCTAATAGACAGTTGTTTAAATCTGCCTTGACTTTTAGATTAAGTATACTAAAATATAATATATCCCCTTTTCAATGGCGCTAGACCAAGGAGATTATTTTAGCGTCTGAGGTGGAGCGCCACACCTACCATCAGCTCCTTACTTTACCGCACAGATACCTGTGCTACTCATCCGCTGAGTTGGCGGGGCCGGGTATCGAACTAGGAACCTTGTGGTTTCTAGCCGAACGCTCTACCGACTGTATTAAGTATACTAAAATATAATTAATCGCTATTTTTATCGACAATCGACGACATTGTTGAAACAGGAGTTGGGGATGAAACAAACTGAAAGAAATCAAGAACAAAAATTAATCAACAATTAAAATTCTCCGACATAGTTGGTAAGAAATAGAACATAAAAGAATGTTTCCTTCACATCGGATAATACGAATTTTCGAAAGAGACCATTTTCCAGGAAATCGTCATGCAAACGTTTATGGATTACTAGCAGCGGCTACCCGGCATAGCCTGGGTAGAGGGGGGATTTTTTAAGTTAGTCCCGCAGATCCATTATTACTGAATCGAGAAATGAATCCTCGTGGGATGCCCTATTTAAATCCCTATGTAAAAAAATAGACCTTGCATTGATCCAACTACTTTGAAAAGAAATGTTAATGTCTACTATCTAAAATATTAAATGAAAAAAAATCCATGCTGTTATCATTTAAATTTTATTGTTTAACTATCTTCAAGTATTTTTAACTATATCAAGTATTTCTATATGAGACAAATAATTCGCCCATGGTTAGATAGTTTCAAATATTCCTATCTAATAATAATAATTTATCCGCAATTATATGGTTTAAAGTAACTATTTCTATTCAATTTCTCTGAATGTTTGAGATGAGGCTTGAAGATTAGTATTATCTGCGTTATTCGGACTATTGTCCCCATCTTCATTGTTATTTGTACAACGTTTCGGCTGATATGCCCTCCGGCCTTCTTCGGGTATTTCTTGTCGGACTCGGGAATCTTCTCGGTTCCGTGATGGCTCCCGATTACGACAAGAAAGTTCCCGAGTTCGAAAAGAAGGTTCCCGAGTCCGAGAAGGTTCCCGAATCCGACAAGAAATACCTGAAGAAGGCCGGAGGGCATATCGGCCGAAACGTTGTACAAATAACAATGAAGATGGGGACAATAGTCCGAATAACGCAGATAATACTATTCCTATTCAATAATCATTTGTTTGCACACGTTTATATAGTTTCAATTATAAGGAATTAAATGATTTAAATGAGTTGACGAGGGCCGGTATCGAAGCAGGAACCTTGAGGTTCCCAGCCGAATACTCTACCGACTGGGCTAAACCCGTCCTATAGGGCTACAGTTATAATTCGCAGGAAATCCATGAATTATGTAATAATTTGATCGCAGTCTTTTCTGAGACCGATTTAGGGATCAAGACACCATTAAGCACCCAAGGTGAGACCAAGATTCAAAAGGACATGTTTTGCTATTCACCGTTAAAATCCGGTTGTTTGTTAACAGACGATTTTTAAACGCACTTTTAAAAAAATTATATATATATTTACCAACCCCTCCGCACGAGCAGGATGCGACACAAGTTCAATTTCTTAAGCGGAGTTCAACAGGTTTGAATTGAGAGTTTTCCTTCTCCTAGACCGGTTGCCTAACCAAGGTTAAAGAGCCTAGTCTGCCCTACTATTTACCCATAGCTGGAGGGTGAGTAGGATTCATACCTTTCCCAAGGGTATTAGCGCTAAGTGAAATAATTGCCGCTTCCAGGATTTGAACCCGGGTCGACGAGTCCATTTCCCATGACTTTAACCATTATACCACGCACTTCCTACTTTTTTTAAAAATTATAAGACTATAAACGAAAGACACTTTTTTTTTTTTACTTATTTCATGTTGTTGTTAATTCAATAGCAATTCTTTTTTAATTATAAAACTTTTAACGTTAGACACGTTTAACACGGGAATGGTTAAAGCTATAAAAAGTATATTATAAGGTTATTAATAATAACAGCTAACCCTAACAATCTAATACAAAAAAAATTGGTTTTATTTATTTGCTTAATAACATACCAAATCCCTATGGGTTATTTAATGCCAAAATTTGATTAATTCCTAAAAATTTGATCACAATCATAACTATATACATTTTAAACTCTCCATTACAATCCTCCACTTTTTTTACTGGCAAATATATGCACCCTCCGGGTGCAAGTATCTAAGTTTTAATATAATAAAATATCATGTTAAATTAGAAAGGCTAATGAAACTGAATAAGAATTCAGATAACATGATTTGGAACAAATAGAACAACTTTGAAACTAACTCTTCCATCATTTTCCATTACTCCTGTCTTTCAGTGGTAAATTTTCCTAATTTAACTATTTAGTTAAATTAGGGAGTAAAGAATGATATTAGTTATTTCTTCTTGTTAATGGATTTCTTTTAAGATTTATCCCCGAGATTTTTGCTCATATTCATTAAGATAAAACCAAACAATTAGAAATCAATAATACTAAGCATATATTTATTAAAATCAAATATTTAAGATCAATATGCAAATTAGCCTTCCCATTCACACTGTGAACCACTATTTTGTTGTATATATAAATACAATTGCATGTTATTAGTATGTAGATATTGTTAACAGTCTTAATGATGTAAAACAATTTTACTAATAATTGAGGTTTAAATAAAAAAAAATCATGGAGAATGTGATGTAAATAACAAAGGGAATTGTGACTTGTATAGTAATATAGTTTCGGTTAGAGACAGAAAACCCACAATCTCAATTATAATAAGATTTGACTATTATAACAATCATTTGTCTGTGCAAATATAAAGTAACAATGCAATCAAATATTCCGATCTAGGACAAATAATCTTCACAAAGTTTTATGGTTTCAAGTATCATCTACTACTACTAATTTATATATAATCATATGGTTTAAGGTAACTAATTTATTATTACACGGTTTCCCATCTAACGCCAATTATTTGCACATAGTTATATTTCAAATAACTAATAACAATCCTTAGTCAACAATTATTGGTTCAAGTAACTATTCTTAATACAAATATTTTGCACAGTTATATGGTATCAAGTTATCTTATCATGTCACATTTATCAGTTATGGATACATATGCAGTTTCAGTTGTCTTTGTTAAACTAAACGTTTTAAAAGGTTTAAAGGGGACAGGAAGAATGGGAGAGAGAGAGAGAGAAGAGAGAGAGAGAGAGAGAGAGAGAGAGAGAGAAAGAGGGGAGAGAGGGGGGAGAATGAGATGTCTTACATATATCGGGATGCAGTAAAAGAGGAAGGAGGAGGAAAAGGTGAAAGAGAGAGGAGAATGGGGGGAGGGAAAAGTTGAGGAAGGGGAGGATAAGTGCTGGGGAGAAAAAGGAATGAAAATTGAAGTAAGATTTAAATTGTCAATGTGCACGAAAATAAGTTGGGTTTTTTTTTTGTTATTTTTTTTTTTGTGGGGGGGTTGTTTTTTGTTTTTTTTGTTTTTTTTCATGAATTATTTCGTACTGATAAGACTACAAGTTTATATGGTTATATTTTATTTTTGTAAGGCATTCGAGCAATTATGCATGTATTTCAAGGAATTTCTACGGCCCAGCTAGTATACAAATAATGCACACACACACACACACACACACACACACACACACACACATATATATATATATATATATATATATATATATATATAGTGTATGCACATGCAGCTGCTGCAAAAACAACAGCTGTGCGACCAACAAAGACTTCATCAGATGATGGATCTTGGGTCAGGCATATATATATATATATATATATATATATTATATATATGTGTGTGTGTGTGTGTGTGTGTATGTGTGTGTGTGTGTGTGTGTGTGTGTGTGTGAGTGTGTTTGTTTGTGTGTTTGTGTTTGCGTGTTTGTATGTGTGCATTTGTGTGTGTTTGTGTGTGTGTGTGTTCGTGTACTTACACACACACACACACACACACACACACACACACACATATATATATATATATATATATATATATATTGAGAGAAACAGATGAATTATAAATTTTAGTGTACCCGGATGCCAGTAAATTGAAAAACAGAATTTATATCAAAGTGTCGACACCTGAACAATTCCTGTTGTGCCATTTAACCCGGTACTAATTTGTATAATTCACTACGAATATTCAAAATGCTATTGAAGTTGGAAAGAAGAAAAATAAAGGGTGAATAGGAAGTATGATACGGCAGATATTGCAAGGACATATCATCTCTAGCCTCCTCTATTATACACACTGTGTTAAAAATAATATAAAGTAAAGTATGGTTTAAGGTAATACAATGCTGATACCCATATACCGAGCATGAAACCTATTGCACGTGAAACTCAGAATCATGGGTCCGATTTTGACTTGGATTTTAAATAGGCTGTGCTTAATAATATCATTAAGTACTTCTTTTTAAATATGAATTTACAGTATGAGCAATCACTTGCCCAGGCCGTTTATATATATATAATATATATATATATATGTGTGTGTGTGTGTGTGGTGTGTGTGTCTAGCCACACTGAAGATATATATATATATATATATAATATATATATATATATTATATAAGTCATCAACAGACACCGTGTTTCGGCGTTTCACGTCTCTTCAGTGCGGCTAGACACAACTACCTCTGACCAGGAGCGAAATCCGACTGACTTTTCGTCCGCCGGATTCGTTAACCTCTCGGCCATTTGATAGCTGCCGTAAAGGGGGTGGTGTTTAAACTATTAAATACATACATTTGTTTATATATTTTACGATCACCAGAGGGACCCAGTCTTAAAAACGACGATCATTGCTCTATATATGCTAGCAGTGAAAGTTAATTTAAGTCACCCCAAGAGAGCATATATATATATATATATATATATATATATATATATATATATATATATTCTCCGTTGGACCCATAACAACCCTTTATATATATTATATATATATATATATATATATATATATATATATATATATATTGGTTTGGAGGTTAGTTTGAAGGTTATCATAATGCAAGTGTAAAGAAAAATAAGGTAACAATGGTGTTGTTTGTTAACCTGTGATTTATTCTTAATATTTCGAGATAAAATCTCTTCTTCAGAAGAACACTAGAACTGAAAGTAGTTGTCGTCTTACTAAGGTATTTTTAGGTAAATGAACATTTTTTGAAAATGTTACAGATGGTATTTTTTTTATAACTGTATTCTCGTGTCGCATGTTAACGTCAATGCGCTTTTTTTGTTTGTACGTGTGCGTATGTTGTCATGAGCGTATACATGAAAAATGCGTGTAGACTGTGACGTTATGATCGTATCCACGCGCGTGTGTGCGTATGAAAGACTGTATCCACGCATGACAACATACGCACAAGTACAAACAAAAAATGTGCATTCACGTAAACATATATATATATATATATATATATATATATATATGGGGAGAGAGAGAGCAGGAGGAGGAGGAGGAGGGTAGATGTTGTAATGATCATCGTTGTAGTACAAGGAGATATCGAACCGAGCTCAAATCCTGTGTGAGGCTGTGTTCATTTCAAATAAATTCACATAATACCCCTTGGAAAGGTATTTATCGAATTATTCCCCCTCCAGCTATGGGTAATTAGTCGGGTAATTAGTCGGGTAATTAGTCGGGCAAACCGGTATTTTTAATCTTGATATGGCAACCTGTCTACAAAAAGGAAATCTCTGAATTAACACCTTTTAAAAATTTATCTTGTGTCGCATTCTGAATATATATATATATATATATATATATATATATGTGTGTGTGTGTGTGTGTGTGTGTATGTGTGTGTAGAATTAAACAAAAGGCACATCTCCTGTTTAATAATTTTATTTTTGATCTTTTCTAATTGTCTGGCCAACTTTTTAATGTTTGGGTGGAATTGGTGGATAAATCCACCAAAGTTCAGTTCCCGAGTACTTTCGGCACTTTGAAGTGTCATCATCAGGGGTGATGTATTCCAGTTTTTTATTTTTTTTATTATATTAATGTGGAGGCTGGAAGGAGAAGAATTAGTGAGAAAGGTGTTATAGGCATTTTAGAATGTGTGTACTGTATTGGAATTAATATAATTAAAAAAAAAACTGGAAGGCAGTATTCTAGACGGCATCCAGCGTCCGCATAGAACTGATCAATCTAAGTTTTTGCTTTGCCAGATAATAATGTTCTCCCTGTGTACGAGTACATAGGAGAACGTCGCTTATGAGTTCGTCCTTACTTCTTCAGCATATATTGTTCGTCTTATTTTGATGAGAGCGCTGCTTCCAGGATTTGTTCAAAACAGCATATAGCATTCTTGTGTAGATCCATTAGTGTGTGTGTGTGTGTTTGTGTGTGTGCGTGTGTGTGTATGTGTGTCTGTCTGTCTGTCTGTCTGTCGATACAAAGTTGTATGACCAACCGTATAATTATATTATGGTTAGAATATGTGTTTGTGTGTGTGTGATGTATGTATACTTACAATTATATAAACATATCTGTACCAACTAGCGAATACATATATATATATATATATATATATATATATATATATAATATATATAATATTAAGTTATCTACTTGAATCTTCAAGTTCGTTGTGTTTTGCATATTTTCTTGTTTTTTACGTCTTCGGCTTTACTTCGTGTAAGGAATGTTTTTAAGAAAAACCTCTTCACGAAAAAATTTTAATAAATAAATAGCAATGAAATATTTACGTGGACCATCCGTGTATAAGTCTACACAGTCCCTCGTTTCGAAGTATGACATACCGCACATCCTCATACCTAAGTTGTATTCTCGAGTGAAAATACTAGACTCAATTTACTCATGATTGAATTGGTTTGGAATCTGTCCTTGATAAGATGCTGCTACCGAAAAGTTCTCGTCCAAACTAAAAAGGAAAAAAAACTTTATATATATTTGTGAATAAAAAGGCCTTAAATACCATGGGTATCGTGGTTATGGACCATTTCCACTCGTGAGTATGCCCACGACCTAAATAAAAGATATCAGTGGTCTGAAGAAGCCCGTGGGCATACTCACGAGTGGAAATGGTCCATAATCAAGATATCCACGGTATTTAAGGCCTTTTTATTCACAAATAACTTTGCTCTGTTTACAATGATTAAACATTGAGCTCTCATACGGAACCTGAACTCTACAACAAACTACTGGTAGAGAATTAGGACCCACCTAGAATCACCTTGGTACCAAGAAACTTGGTAACCACACCAAAGTATATATATATATATATATATATAGTATATATATATATATAATATATATATATATTATATATATCATGGTTATGGTTGGCACTATTATACTTGAGGAAGTGAAGTAATCCAACGTAACAAATTTATTAGAAAGAGTGTGCTCAATATCTGTGATAGAGCGTTAATAGATAAATAAATGAACAAATAAAGGTTTTAGCTTTTTTTTTATAATCAACTGGAACAATTATTGCCACCATTTGGTTTCTTGCTCTGTGGCAGTCTTCAGGCAACAAAATTGTTTTTTCTTTTTAATGATACAAATGATTTGTATCATTCGTATCATTTTCAAAAAACAATTTCGTTGCCTGAAGACTGCCACAGAGCAAGAAACCAAATGGTGGCAATAATTGATTTAAAAAAAGCTAAAACCTTTTATTTATTCATTTACTTATTCTATATCTATCTATCTATCTATCTATTTCTCTCAACTCTCTATTTCCTCTCTCTCTCTCTCTCTCTCTCTCTCTCTATAATATATATATATATATAGATAGAATATAGATAGATAGATAGATAGTGAGAGGCTGTGAGCTAATAACTTAGAAAAAAATAAGTGTCAAAATATCGAGTGCCCCGTATGGTCTACGGGCCAGAATGCTGTTGCCACATCCTTACTTACACAAGCGCGTTTAGTTTCTGCGTAATCTCAATCTTTCGCGAAGCAGTTGAAAGATGAACCCTTTGTTAAATAAACTTCAAAGGGAGGTGAGCAGTAGTACAGCAAAAAAAAAAAAAAAAAAAAAAAAAAATGCAGAACTTGTGAAGACATGAATTAATATAATAATAATAATAATATTAATTAATAATAATAATAATAATAATAACCGCGGCCATTTTTGTTAACACTTAAAACCTTTTTGTTGAAAAGGAGAAAACAAGTTCCGTCCGTTTGCAGCTGTTCCTGTTCTCGACCTTCCTCTTTCCTCTATCAAAAAACCCTTGCGCGTCCAACTCCCCCACCTCACCCATGCCCCGTCTCCCTCCCCTCCCCACACAACACCACCCGCACCGATTACTCTCATTCTTTTATAGTTATGTCGTTCTGTGCGGGAAGAATAGAAATAAAACCCTTGCAAAGATGGCGGTTTTGCCCGTATAGAGTGATAACGTTTTTGATAGGTGTTTATTGAACACGTATTAGCTTTGACTATCACAGTGGTTCTCAAACCGTTGGTCCGCATGGACCTTGGACTCATCTAACCTTTCTGTCTGCAACAAAAAATACGGATTAGGGCCACGGTAGTGCGAGGTCCTCGAGCAATTTACGTCAGACAATTGTAAGTACTGGAATTAATTTCTTACTAACCATATGAAATACTAAAAGTTCATTAGGCTATGATTTTTTTGGCAATCCAATAAAAGAAAAAAACTTAACACCTATGTTTATTAATTTAAACCAGAACAACGGAGGTGAAAATGGACCCATCTTTTCTCAGGTAAGGCAGACAGCGACCTCAGATAAATTTGTTTATTGTGTATTCTCTCTCTCTCCTCTCTCTCTCTCTCTCTCTCTCTCTCTCTCTCTCTCTCTCTCTTCTCCCTCGATCTCTCTCGTCTCTCTCTAATATATTAATATATAATATATAATATATATAAGATTTTTAGATATTTGTTTTTTAGAAGCGTTTATAAAGTAGTATATATTATTTAATTTTTGCTTGAAGGCAATACAATGCACGATATCGCATAAATTCGATACTTATAGAAAAGCATTGTCAAGATTTATTTTCTATAAGTATCGAAATTTTATGCGATACATGCATGTTGTAATCCTTCAAGGCAAAAATATAAATAATAATAATAATAATATAATAATAATAATAATAATATTATATATATATATATATATATATATATATATATATAATTAATGGGACGAATCACTAAAAAACAGCTTCAGTTCAGGAATCTTCTGTCGAAGAGATTTTTTATCTCGAAAATATTAAGAAGAAAATTAAATGTTAACAACGAAAACCATAGTTACCTTATTTTTGTCTTCTACACTTGCATGGGATAGCCTTCAAAACCAACCACCAAACCAATATAAATACCAATGCTCAAGCAAAATTATAAAACATTAATATATATATATATATATATATATATAATATATATCAGTCACAATACAGATTATTGATTATCTAATTTTACACTGATACGCTTTTTTACTTTTCTATTACTTGATAAATATAGCAGAAGCTAACTAGGTAGAGATGGAGCGTAGATCCAATTAAACAAAACTCCAACAATGAAAGGAGTCAAGGATCTCAAAAAGGTTGAGAACAGTGGTCTGGTCAAAAGGAACTCAAGTACTGATCTGCAATACTAGATTTACTACATGTCTCTCATGGTTAGGCGCGCATTTTCTTAATCTTATTTTAGAGGTGCACTTAGCGTAATAATATCCACCGTCTTAACAAAGGCGATGGGCGACCCGAGTTTCAAATCCTGAATAAAACTGTCGTTTCATTCACGCTGATACCCATTGGGAAAGGCATGAATCTATCGTCCCTTCAGCTAAATGTAAATAACTGAGCCCGGTCTGTATCTAGTCTTGTTAGTGAATAATCAAACCCTCATATGATATTTAATGCCGAAAAAATTAATCCATTTGTAAATGTATATTGTTAATCCAGACTATTTAAAATGTTCAACCATTCCATAGAAATCATTTTTCATATCGCATTGTGTTTATTTTACTCTAATATTTGTTTGAACAAGTTCATATTTCTATTTATTTAATTTATATTTGTTATGTCTCCTTGGGCATCCCCTTCGCCACCAAAACTTTCATTAAAATCCTTGCACAGAACATATACACTGTTATATAACACCTACTGCCAGAGGCAAATTTTGTTAAGGAATTCACCTCGGAGTTGTCCTCCTGATTAATTCTTACGATTCTTCAGAGATCATCTAAATTATCTTACATATTTTGAAAGCTATTGAAGTGTTGATCCGAATTAGACAATTTTCGAACACCGATCAGTTAGAGATCGGGAAGGGATAACTTACTACTCGCATAAAATTCCCCAAATGGGTAAACGGGCTTAAATCAGTACTTTACTGCATGGGCAAGAGCTTAGGTCCTCCAATGAACTCGCCCAAGCTATGTAGTTCAAAGATTTGTTTAAAAAAAACTTTGACACTACTCCATAACTCTCTCGTAGACGGGAAGGCTGCCACACTATATTAGAACAATGTTGTTCCAAAAATAGTATTCTTATTAGAAAAAAATCCATTTGGCTGAATAGACAACGATTGTTTAAATCATGCATCTTCGATATTTAGAACTTAAGGATTATGCATTCAAAATTACTAAATATATCCCGCTTTTCCATACTGGCGCCTAGGATGACCATAGCGAATTATTTTAGCGTCTGAGGTGGAAGCGTCCACACCGACCTCAAGCTCCTACTTACGGCACAGATACACCTGTGCTACTTCATCCGCTGAGTTGGCGGCGGGTAATCGAACTAGGAACTCTTGTGGTTTCTAGCCGAACGCTCTACCGACTGCTATTAAAGATACTAAATATAATTTATCGCCATGATATTTTCAATCGATCATCGACGACCGCATTGATTGAAACAGGAGTTGGGGATGAAACAACGACTGAAAGCAAATCAAAGAACAAAAAATTTACATCAACAATAAAACGTTTCTCCGACATAGTTGGTAGAAATAGAACATAAAAGAAATGTTTCCTTCACATCGGGATAAATACTGTAATTTTCGAAGAGGACCAAGCTCCAGGCAAATCTGTAGGCAAATGTTTATGGATTACAGCAGCGCTACCCGGCATAGCCTGGGTAGAGGGGGATGTCTTTAAGTTAGTTCCGCAGAATCCCCATTATTACGTGCAACGAAGAAATGAATCTCGTGGATTGCCCTTTATTTAAATCCCTTGTAAAAAAATAGACCTTGCATTGATCCAACTACTTTGAAAGAAATGTTAATGTCTACTATCTAATATTAAATAAAAAAAATCCATGCTGTTATCATTTAAATTTTATTGTTTAACTATCTTTCAAGTATTTTAACTATATCAAGTATTTTCATTATGAGAAAATAATTTCGCCCATGGTTAGATAGTTTCAAATATCTATCTAATAATAATAATTTATCCATGTATATGTTTAAGTAACTATTTCTATTCAATTTCTCTGAATGTTTGAGATGAGCTTGAGATGATATTATCTGCGTTATTCGACATTGTCCCATCTCATTGTTATTTGTACAACGTTCTCGGCTGATATGCCTCCAGCCTTCTCGGGTATTTTTCTTGTCGGATCGGAATCTTCTCGGTCCGTTGATGTCTCCCGATTACGACAAGAAAGTTCCGAGTTCGAAAAGAAGGTCCGAGTCGAGAAGGTTCCCGGAATCCGACAAGGAAATAACTGAAAAGCCGAGGAGGGCATATCGGCCGAACGTTGTCAAAGATACAATGAAAGATGGGACAATAGTCCGAATAACGCAGATAATACTATTCTATTCAATAATCATTTGTTTTGCACACTTTATATAGGTTTCAATTTATAAGGAATAAATGATTTAAATGAGTTTGACGAGGGCCGGTATCGAGCAGGAACCTGAGGTTCCCAGCCGACTACTCTACGACTGGGCTTAACCGTCCATAGGGCTTTACAGTTAAATTCGCAGGAAATCCATGAATTATGTATAATTGATCGCAGTCTTTTCTGAGACCGATTTAGGGATCAAGACACCCATTAAGCACCCAAGGTGAGACCAAGATTCAAAAGACATGTTTTGCTATTCACGTTAAATCCGTGTTGTTTTGTACAGACGATTTTTAAACGCACTTTTTAAAACAAAAATTATATATATATTTACCAACCCCTCCGCACGAGTCGGATGCGACACAAGTTCAAATTTCTTAAGTGAGTTCAACAGTGTGAATGAGGAGTCCTTCTCCTAGACGGTTGCCTAACCAAGGTGTAAGAGCCTAGTCTGCCCTACTATTTACCCATAAGTGGAGGGTGAGTAGGTTCATACCTTTCCAGGTATTTTAGCGCTAAGTAAATAATTGCCGCTTCCAGGATTTGGAAAACCCGGTGCGACGAGTCCATTTCCATGACTTAACCATCTATACCACGCACTCCTACTTTTTTTTTAAAAAATTTATAAGGACTTATAAACGAAAGACACTTTTTTTTTTACTTATTCATTTGTTGTTAATTCAATAGCAATTCTTTTTAATTATAAAACTTTTAACGTTAGACCGTTTTAACACGGAATGTAAAGCTATAAAAAGTAATATTATAAGGTATTAAATAATAACAGCTAAAACCCTAAACAATCTAATACAAAAAAAAATTAGGTTTATTTTGCTTACATAACATACCAAATCCCTATGGGTTATTTAATGCCAAAATTTGATTAATTCCTAAAAATTTGATCAACAATCTAACTATATACTTTTAACTCTCCATTACAATCCTCCACTTTTTTTACTGGCAAATATATTGCCACCCTCGGGGTGCAAGTGATCTAGTTTAATATTAATTAAAATTCATGTAAATTAGAAAGGCTAATGAAACTGAATAAGAATTCAGTAACATTGATTTGGAACAAATAGAACAACTGTGAAACTAACTCTTCCATCATTTTCCATTACTCCTGTCTTTTCAGTGGTAAATTTTCCTAATTTAACTATTTAGTTAAATTTTTTAGGGAGTAAAGAATGATATAGTTATTTCTTCTTTATGTTTAATGGATTTTTAAGATTTATCCCCGAGATTTTGCTCATATTCATTAAGATAAAACAAACAATTAGAAATCAAATAATACTAAAGCATATATTTATTAGAAATTCATATTTAAGATCAATATGCAAATTTAGCCTTCCCATTCCACTGTGAACCCTATTTATGTTGTGATATATAAATACAATTGCATGTTAGTAGTATGTAGATATGTAACAGTCTTAATGTGTTTGTAAAACAATTTTACTAATAATTGAGGTTTAAATAAAAAAAATCATTGGAGAATGTGATGTAAATAACAAAGGGATTGTGACTTGTATAGTAATTATAGTTTTTAGAAGGACAGAAACCTCACAATCTTCAATTATAATAGATTGACTATTATAACATTCATTCTGTCTGTGCAAATATAAAGAACAATGCAATCAAATATTCCATCTAGGTACAAATAATCGTTCACAAGTTTTATGGTGTCAAGTATCATCTTACTACTACGTATTTATATATAATCATATGGTTTAAGGAACTTAATTTATTATAACACGGTTTTCCATCTAACGCCAATTTATTTGCAATAGTTATATTTCAAATAATAATAACAATCTTAGTCAACAATATTGGTTCAATTAATATGTCTTTATACAAACTATTTGCACAGTATATGGTATTCAAGTTATCTTACATGTCACATTTATCAGTTATGGATAACATATGCAGTTTCAGTTGTCTTTTGTTAAACTTAAACGTTTTAAAAGGTTTAAAGGGGACAGGAAGAATGGGAGAGAGAGAGAGAAGAGAGAGAGAGAGAGAAGGAGAGAGAGAGAGAAAAGAGGGGAGTGCAAGAAAGAGGGTGAGAGGAGGGGGGAGAATGAGATGTCTTCATATATCGGGGATGCAGTAAAAGGAAGGAGGGGAAAAGGTGAAAGAGAGAGGAGAATGGGGGAGGGAAAAGTTGAGGAAGGGGAGGATAAGTGCTGGGGGGAAAGGAATGAAAATTGAAGTAAGATTAAATTTAATGGGTGTGCACGAAAATAAGTTGGGTTTTTTTTTTGTTATTTTTTTTTTGTGGGGGTTGTTTTTTGTTTTTTTTGTTTTTCAGAATTTATTTCGTACTGATAAGACTACAAGGTTATTTGGTTATTAGTTTATTTTTGTAAGGATTCGAGCATTTATGATGTATTTCAAGGAATTTCTACGGCCCAGCTTGTATACAAAATAATTGCCACACACACACACACACACACACACACACACACAACATATATATATATATATATAATATATATATATATAGGATGCACATGCAGCGCTGCAAAAACAACAGGCTGTGCGACCAACAAAGACTTCATCAGATGATGGATCTTGGGTCAGCATATATATAATATATATTATATATTATATATATTGGTGTGTGTGTGTGTGTGTGTGTAGGTGTGTGTGTTTGTGTGTGTGTGTGTGTGTAGTTGTTTGTTTGTGTGTTTGTGTTTGCGTGTTTGTTATGTGTGCATTTGTGTGTGTTTGTGTGTGTGTGGTTCGTGTAACTTACACACCCGACACACACCACACACACACACACACACACACATATATATATATATATAGTTATATATATATATTGAGAGAAACAGATTGAATATAAATTTTAGTTACCCGGATGCAGTAAAATTGAAAAAACAGAATTTATATCAAATGTCGGACACCTGAACAATTCCTTGTTGTGCCATTTAACCCGGTACTTAATTGTATAATCACTACGATATTCAAAATGCTATTGGAGAAGTTGGAAAGAAGAAAAAATAAAGGGTGATAGGAAGTATGATACGGCCAGATATTTGCAAGGAACATATCATCTCATAGCCTCCTCTATATACACTGTGTTAAAAAATAATATAAAGTAAAAGTATGGTTTAAGTAATACAATGCTGATACCCATATACGAGCATGAAAACTTTTGCACGTGGAAAACTCAGAATCATGGGTCCGATTTTTGGGACTTGGATTTTAAATAGGCTTGTGCTAATAATATCAGTAGTACTTCTTTAAATATGAATTTACAAGTTATGAGCAATCACTTGCCCATGCCGTTTATATATATATATTAATATATAATATATTATGTGTGTGTGTTGTGTGTTGTGTGTGTCTAGCCACACTGAAGATATATATATATATATTATATATTAAATATATATTATATAAGTCATCACAGACACGTGTTTCGGCGTTTCACGGTCTCTTTCAGTGGCGGCTAGACACAACTCCTCTGACCAGGAGCGAATCCGACTGACTTTTTTCGTCCGCCGATTCGTTAACCTCTCGGCCATTTGATAGCTGCCGTAAGGGGGTGGTGTTTAAAGACATTAAAATGACATACATTTGTTTATATATTTTTACGATCACCAGAGGGACCCAGTCTTAAAACGACGATCATTGCTCATATATGCTAGCGTGAAAGTATTTAGTCACCCCAAGAAGAGTATATATCATATATATATATTATATATAGATATAGATTATATATATATTATTCTCCCGTTGGAACATAACAACCCCTTTAATATATATATATATATTATATTATAATATAAATATATATATATATTGGTTTGGAGGTTAGTTTGAAGGTTATCATAATGCAAGTGTAAAGAAAAATAAGTAACAATTGGTGTTGTTTGTAACCGTGATTTATTCTTAATATTTCGAGATAAAATCTTCTTCTTCAGAAGAACACTAAAACTGAAAGTAGTTGTCGTTTACTAAGATTTTTAGGGTAAATGAAACATTTTTTTTGAAAAATGTTACAGATGTATTTTTTTATAACTGTATTCTTCGTGTCGCATTAACGTCAATGCGGCTTGTGTTGTACGGTTGCGTTGGGGTAGGCATGCGAAGAATCTCGGTGACCGAGGATCTGCTACGTTACGTACGAAAAATTAAAACAGAGTTTCGCTTCGTACAAACATGACACGTAAAGAAGGTGCTTGTTTTGTTTTACGTTGGGTTTTGGTTTTGGTTTGTTTTACGGCATAATCAACTCGGTGGGTTCATTTAATGCCGACAAAGTGTGAAATAAATTTGCATTCTTTCATGCATATACAATTTGTTTATATATATTACCACCCCCGCACGAGCAGGATGCGACACAAGGTCAATTTCTTAAGCGGAGTTCAACAGGTTTGATTCAGAGTTTTCATTCTCCTAGACTGTTGGCCTACTCATAATTATTCGTATCTATCTTTATTACTGATAAGTAGAAGCGGCTTACCCCAGCATCACCTGGGTAGAGGTAGGAGACAAACAAAATGGTGTAATGGTAGTAAGTTTAGTCTCGCTGATCCATTATATTATGAATATTTTAAATATTTTAGATATCTCGTGAATATAATGAATCTTCATAATGTTTGCCAAAAGCAAGAACTGGAGAATATTTAATGTGGTATATATATTTACTTTGTTGTTAATTGTTGTACTTTCTTATTTTCCTCGGACATAATACTACATAACATAGATAGATGTGTAGCTCACCACTGCTCTTTATTTATATATTTACAACCCATCCGCACGAGGCAGGATGCGACACAAGGTCATTTCTTAAGCGGAGTTCAACAGGTTGAATTCGAGTTTCCTGACCTCTCCTAGACTGGTTGCCTAAGCCAGGTTAAAGAAGCCCAGTCCCTGCCCTACTATTTATTCTTAGCTGGAGGGAGAGTAGGGTTCAATACTTTCCAAGGGTTATTAGCGTAAGTGAAATGCAATTACCGACATCCAGGATTTGAACTCGGGGTGACGGGTCCATTTCCTGTGACATTTTAACCATTACACCACGCGCTTTCCATTTGTTTATAAACTCATGTTTTTTCTATTTAACCCATGATGGGACCCTAACAGTACTACCACTCCTGGGTCAGAGTGGGACCAGGGAGCAATGTGATGAAGGGGTGCTCCACATTCCCCAAACCCTCCAAAACTGGAACCTCAGCCGATCAGATAGAGTTTTAAACGTCATTCCCAGGACTGTAGACCCTCAGTCACTGCCTTTTAGGCACCCGTATGATAAAAAGAAGGTCGGGGCTTGCCATAAGGGCAATAAGGGCATAAGGGGAAGATATCATTGCTGGAAGGAGAATTTTAAAACTGATATAATGGAATGACCCATCACGTGACCTTACTATATAACAAGTGGGGGGGTCCCCCGTGAGTTCGAATCTCAATCCTCGTCGCCACTGTTATATAGTAAGGTCACGTGAGTATTAGGAGGAGAGTCCGTCGTCTAAATATTTCAGTGAGTTCTGCAACAGAGTTATGTGTGTTTCTTAAATAGTGGCTAGGACCATCACCACTGTTGAGGTACAGGGGAGATGGGTCATTCCATTATATCACAGACTATATTAATACATTGGCTATTAAGCAAGAAAAACTGGTGCTGGCTTATTGTCGGTATCAGCCGAACAGCGAGGGGGGTCTATCCCCTTCTCATTAGCGCTAGACCAGGGAGATTGATTTTGCTTAAGTAGAGTGCCACACCTACCGTCAGCTACCCACTTTACTGCACAGATCAGATCACCCAATCTGTGTTACTCATGGGCTGAGTTGGCGGGGACAGGTATTAAACTAAAATGTGTGTACTGCATTGGAAATTTTAAAATGCCTATAGCACCTTTCCCATCAATTCATCTCCTTCCAGCCTCCACATTAATATAATTTAAAAAAAACTGGAACACATCACCCCTTATGATGACACTTCGAAGTGCCGAAAGTACTCGGGACCTGAACTTTGGTGGACTAATCCACGAATTCCACCCAAATATTAAAAAGTTGGCCAGAAAACTTGAAAAAATCAAAAATCAAATTCTTAGACAGATGTGTCTTTTGTTTAATTCAACATTCATATATATATATATATATATATGAAGAAAGGAAGTGAATCCGACGGTATGTAGTATATTAGGAAAAATGAAAAATGTTTTCTTTCGATACACATACATACACCATCCTATACCAACGCCGTAAAATAGAATATTTGACGTCATATTTCAAAACCGTTCTTCTTTCAAACCTCAAAAGTGTTTAAACTGAATAACACATAACTACCACTCGCTTTTCTCGTTATTCTGTGATAAATAATTCATTATCACCTTCCATATACCAACAAAATGCCTGAAGATGATCTAATTAATAGATCGAAACACTGCAGCGTCGGCTAATTAAACTCGCCACTTAACCCATTTAAACTGTGTTTTTTTTTCATTTTTT
>CM042165.1:19144842-19149842 GCA_023376005.1 Doryteuthis pealeii | reverse complement strand
ATAACTGAGCGGTCTGTATTCATTAGTCTTGGTTAGTTGAATATCAACCCCATATGGATTATTTAATGCCGAAATTTAATCCATTTGTAAATGTTATATTGTAATCAGAACTATTTAAATGTTCAACATTCCATAGAAATCATTTTCATATCGCATTGTTTTATTTTACTCTAATAATTTGTTTGTAAACAGTCATATTTATTTATTTATTTATTTATTTGTTATGTCTCCTTGGGCATCGCCCTTCGCACCAAACTTTCATTAAATCCTTGCACAGAACATATACACTGTTAATATAACACCTATCTGCAGATCAAATTTTGTTAAGCAATTCACCCGAAATTTCCTCCTGAATTATTCTTACGATTTCTTCAGAGATCATCCAAATTAATCTTACAATTTTGAAAGCTATTGAAGTGTTGATCCGATTAGACAATTTTCAGGAACACCGATAGTAGTAAGATTGGGGTACTTACTACTCGCATAAATCCCCAAATGGGTTGAAAGAGGCTTAAATCAGTACTTTGCTGCATGGGCAAGAGCGTATCCTCCATATGAACCCGCCCAGACTATGTAGTTCAAAGATTTTTTTAAAACTTTGACACTACTCCATCGTCTCTCGTAGACGGAAGGCTGCCAACTATATTGACAATTGGTTCCAAAAATATATTCCTCTATTAGAAAAAAAACCCATTTGGCTAATAGACAGTTGTTTAAATCTGCCTTGACTTTTAGATTAAGTATACTAAAATATAATTAATCGCTATTCTTATCGACAATCGACGACAATGTTGAAACAGGAGTTGGGGATGAAACAAATTGAAAGAAATCAAGAACAAAAATTAATCAACAATTAAAATTCTCCGACATAGTTGGTAAGAAATAGAACATAAAAGAATGTTTCCTTCACATCGGATAATACGAATTTTCGAAAGAGAACATTTTCCAGGAAATCGTCATGCAAACCTTTATGGGTTACTAGCAGCAGCTACCTGGCAAAGCCTGGGTAGAGGGGGGATTTTTTTAAAGTTAGTCCCGCATATCCATTATTACTGAATTGTGAGTTGAATCCTCGTGGGATGCCCCATTTAAATCCCTATGTAAAAAATAGACCTTGCATTGATCCAGCTACTCTGAAAAGAAATGTTAATGTCTACTATCTAAAATATTAAATGAAAAAAAAAGTCATGCTGTTATCATTTAAATTTTATTTTCTAACTATCTTCACGTATTTCTAACTATATCAAGTATTTCTATATGAGACAAATAATTCGCCCATGGTTAGATAGTTTAAAATATTCCTATCTAATAATAATAATTTATCCGCAATTATGTGGTTTAAAGTAACTATTCCTATTCAATTTCTCTGAATGTTTGAGATGAGGCTTGAAGATTAGTATTATCTGCGTTATTCGGACAATTGTCCCCATCTTCATTGTTATTTGTACAACGTTTCGGTCGATATGCCCTACAGCCTTCTTCAGTTATTTCTTGTCGGACTTGGGAAGCTTCTCGGTTCCGTGTTGGCTCCCGATTACGACAAGAAAGTTCCTGAGTTCGAAAAGAAGGTTCCCGAGTCCGAGAAGGTTCTCGAATCCGACAAGAAATACCTGAAGAAGGCCGGAGGGCATATCGGCCGAAACGTTGTACAAATAACAATGAAGATGGGGACAATAGTCCGAATAACGCAGATAATACTATTCCTATTCAATAATCATTTGTTTGTACACGTTTATATAGTTTCAATTATAAGGAATTAAATGAGTTAAATGAGTTGACGAGGGCCGGTATCGAAGCAGGAACCTTGAGGATCCCAGTCGAATACTCTACCGACTGGGCTAAACCCGACTTATCGGGCTACAGTTATAATTCGCAGGAAATCCATGAATTATGTAACAATTTGATCGCAGTCTTTTCTGAGACCGATTTAGGGATCAAGACACCATTAAGCACCCCAGGTGAGACCAAGATTCAAAAGGACATGTTTTGCTATTCACCGTTAAAATCCGGTTGTTTGTTAACAGACGATTTTTAAACGCACTTTTTAAAAAATCATATATATATTTACCAACCCCTCCGCACGAGCAGGATGCGACACATGGTCAATTTCTTAAGCGGAGTTCAACAGGTTTGAATTCAGAGTTTCCCTTCTCCTAGACCGGTTGCCTAACCAAGGTTAAAGAGCCTAGTCTGCCCTACTATTTACCCATAGCTGGAGGGAGAGTAGGATTCATACCTTTCCCAAGGGTATTAGCGCTAAGTGAAATAATTGCCGCTTCCAGGATTTGAACTCGGGTCGACGAGTCCATTTCCCATGACTTTAACCATTACACCACGCACTTTTTAAAACTTATTTCATGTTGTTAATTCAATAGCAATTCTTTTTTAATTATAAAACTTTTAACGTTAGTTGCGTTTAACACGGGAATGATTAAAGCTATAAAAAAGTATATTATAAGGTTATAATAATAACAGCTAACCCTAACAATCTAATACAAAAAAATGGTTTTATTTATTTGCTTGATAACATACCAAATCCCTATGGGTTATTTAATGCCAAAATTTGATTAATTCCTAAAAATTTGATCACAATCATAACTATATACATTTTAAACTCTCCATTACAACCCTCCATTTTTTTTACTGGCAAATATATGCACCCTCCGGGTGCAAGTATCTAAGTTTTAATATAATATTATATCATGTTAAATTAGAAAGGCTAATGAAACTGAATAAGAATTCAGATAACATGATTTGGAACAGAGGAGGTATAATCGGAAAATAGAACAACTTTGAAACTAACTCTTCCATCATTTTCCATTACTCCTGTCTTTCAGTGGTAAATTTTCCTAATTTAACTATTTAGTTAAAGAATGATATTAGTTATTTCTTCTTGTTAATGGATTTCTTTTAAGATTTATCCCCGAGATTTTTGCTCATATTCATTAAGATAAAACCAAACAATTAGAAATCAATAATACTAAGCATATATTTATTAAAATCAAATATTTAAGATCAATATGCAAATTAGCCTTCCCATTCACACTGTGAACCGCTATTTTGTTGTATATATAAATACAATTGCATGTTATTAGTATGTAGATATTGTTAACAGTCTTAATGATGTAAAACAATTTTACTAATAATTGAGGTTTAAATAAAAAATAAAATCATGGAGAATGTGATGTAAATAATAAAGGGAATTGTGACTTGTATAGTAATATAGTTTCGGTTACAGACAGAAAAACCCACAATCTCAATTATAATAAGATTTGACTATTATAACAATCATTTGTCTGTGCAAATATAAAGTAACAATGCAATCAAATATTCCGATCTAGGACAAATAATCTTCACAAAGTTTTATGGTTTCAAGTATCATCTACTACTACTAATTTATATATAATCATATGGTTTAAGGTAACTTATTTATTATTACATGGTTTCCCATCTAACGCCAATTATTTGCACATAGTTATATTTCAAATAACTAATAACAATCCTTAGTCAACAATTATTGGTTCAAGTAACTATTCTTAATACAAATATTTTGCACAGTTATATGGTATCAAGTTATCTTATCATGTCACATTTATCAGTTATGGATACATATGCAGTTTCAGTTGTCTTTGTTAAACTAAACGTTTTAAAAGGTTTAAAGGGGACAGGAAGAATGGGAGAGAGAGAGAGAGAGAGAGAGAGAGAGAGAGAGAGAGAATGAGATGTCTTACATATACCGGGATGCAGTAAAAGAGGAAGGAGGAGGAAAAGGTGAAAGAGAGAGAGGAGAATGGGGGAGGGAAAAGTTAAGGAAAGGGAGGATAAGTGCTGGGGGAGAAAAGGAATGAAAATTGAAGTAAGATTTAAATTGTCAATGTGCACGAAAATAAGTTGGGTTTTTTTTGTTATTTTTTTATTTTCTTTTTGAGGGGGGGGTGTTGTTTTTTTTTTTTTGGTTTTTTCATGAATTATTTCGTACTGATAAGACTACAAGTTTATATGGTTATATTTTATTTTTGTAAGGCATTCGAGCAATTATGCATGTATTTCAAGGAATTTCTACGGGCCCAGCTAGTATACAAATAATGCACACACACACACACACACACACACACACATATATATATATAACATATATAGTGTATGCACATGCAGCTGCTGCAAAAACAACAGCTGTGCGACCAACAAAGACTTCATCAGATGATGGATCTTGGGTCAGGCATATATATATATATATATATATATATATATATATATATATATGTGTGTGTGTGTGTGTGTGTGTGTGTGTGTGTGTGTGTGTGTGTTTGTTTGTTTGTGTGTTTGTGTTTGCGTGTTTGTGTGTTCGTGTACTTACACACAAACAAACACACACACACACACACACACACACACACACATATATATATATATATTATATATATATATATATATTGAGAGAAACAGATAAATTATAAATTTTAGTGTACCCGGATGCCAGTAAATTGAAAAACAGAATTTATATCAAAGTGTCGACACCTGAACAATTCCTGTTGTGCCATTTAACCCGGTACTAATTTGTATAATTCACTACAAATATTCAAAATGCTATTGAAGTTGGAAAGAAGAAAAATAAAGGGTGAATAGGAAGTATGAGACGGAAGATATTGCAAGGACATATCATCTCTAGCCTCCTCTATTATGCACACTGTGTTAAAAATAATATAAAGGAAAGTATGGTTTAAGGTAATACAATGCTGATACCCATATACCGACCATGCAACCTATTGCACGTGAAACTCAGAATCATGAGTCCGATTTTGACTTGGATTTTAAATAGGCTGTGCTTAATAATATCATTAAGTACTTTTTTTTTAATATGAATTTACAGTTTGAGCAATCACTTGTCAAGGCCGTTATATATATATATATATATAATATATATATATATATATGTGTGTGTGTGTGTGTGTGTGTGTGTGTGTGTGTGTGTGTGTGTGTCTAGCCACACTGAAGAGAAG
>CM042165.1:19112342-19139842 GCA_023376005.1 Doryteuthis pealeii | reverse complement strand
TTGAGGGGGAATGCCGACGGGATCGACGCAATTTTTCTACCCGCCACCCATGAGTCTCGGCTTGTGGGTGGTCCCACATAAATAGGGCCTTCGTGCCTGACTCGGTACGAGTGGGGTACTGGGAAAATAAAGCCTTACATATACCATCATGTCTTGTCTTCACGAATGAAGATCACAAGGGGAGTGGTTCGCGTTGACTAAACCAGGCTGACAAGATCGACGTGGGTCATGAATGCTGCAGCTGAAGGTCTGGTCATGGTTTGATGAGATAGTGTTGTGGTTCTTCCTCCTTCACCTTTTGTTCTTGAGGGTTGCCCTGTTGGTGTTTTTCAAAGGAGGATTTGGTTTGGTTTGTTTTGTTTTACGGCATATCAACCTCAGTGGGTCATTTAATGCGATAAAGTTTTGAAATAAATCAATTCTTAATGGATAATACAATTTTTTTATAAATACATTTTTCTATTTAACCCATAGATGGGACCCTAACAGGTACTACCACTCCGGGTCAGTGTGGACCAGCGAGCAATGGTGATGAAGGGATGCTTCACATTCCCTAAACCTCCAAAACTGGAACCTCACCATCAGATAGAGTTTAACGTCATTCCCAGGACATGTAGACCCGCAGTCACCGCCTTCTAGCACCCATATGATAAAAAGGGGTTGGGGCTTGCTATAAGGGCAACAGGGTTGGGAAAATCATATAGGTGCTAGGGCTTGACGTGACCAGCCGATTGATCGGCTAGCCCAAGATAGGGCCAAAATGGAGTATTGCATGTCATGAACTGCTCATCCACCTGGGTTCTATCCTTAAGCATCACAAGTCGCCACCCACGGCCAACAGGTGGCCCCATTGGAGGAGTCTTACCCCTCTGCAGAGGTGCAGTCGGTGCATTCTAACACCTCAGCCAAAAGGGCGGTCAAAGGAGGAGATAACATGCTTAGCTGTAAGAGTGGTGAGAGGAACCTTTTCAAGTAGTCCTTAAATCGTATTCCTCCTCTGTCGCAATGACCAATGGAGAATTCGCCGTCCAGTATTATCTTATATTATTGAATCCTAGAAGCGCGTGGTGTAATGGTTAAAGTCATAGGAAATGGACTCGTCACCCCGAGTTCAAATCCTGGGCATTTCACTTAGCGCTAATACCCTTGGGAAAGGTATGAATTCTACTCTCCCTCCAGCTATGGGTAAATAGTAGGGCAGATTGGGCTCTTTAACCTTGGTTAGGCAACCAGTATAGGAGAAGGAAAACTCTGAATTCAAACCTGTTAAACTCCGCTTAAGAAATTGACCTTGTGTCGCATCCTGCTCGTGTGGAGGGGTTGGTAAATATATATATTATTGGATCTTTCCGTCTACTAAGAACGATGACGTAGTGTCCAAAATAAAAATAAAAATTATCTTATATATATATATTTACCAACCCCTCTGCATGAGCAGGATGCGACACAAGGTCAATTTCTTAAGCGGAGTTCAACAGGTTTGAATTCAGAGTTTTCCTTCTCCTAGACCGGTTGCCTAACCAAGGTTAAATAGTCCAGTCTTTACCCATAGCTGCAGGGGGAGTAGGATTCTTACCTTTCCCAAGGGTATTAGCGCTAAGTGAAATGCAATTACCACGTCCAGGATTTGAACTCGGGGCGACGAGTCCATTTCCCAAGACTTTAACCATTACATCACGCGCCTCCTACTTATTATTATCTTATATATACGCACGCAAACTGTCAACAATATTACTACTAATAATAATGATCAAGGCACAGCAGAATAGCAAATGAAGAATGTGTGAAATAGAGAGAAAACGATCAGTCATGTAACTAGCACAAAGAGAGTACAAGACTAGACACGACACTGTGGGAAAGGTAATCCACTGGGAATTGTGCAAGAAATTCAAATTTCGCCATACAACTCAGCTAAACTTAGTAAATTAATTCTCGTGAGTTTGGTTCATAATGGGCCCTCTATACATTTGGCCTTGTATCAAACTTAGCTAAAATTAGAAAAATACCTACTTCTGATTCACACAAGAATTGGTAAAACAAGCCGTTGTCTCCCGTGGCAAGGGAAATATCTTCAAGAAAATAAATAATTTCATCTCAACTCTAAAATTTCAAGGATGCAGGCCTCACTAAGGGTTTCTTTTTTATCGTGAGCTCTTTATAATGGTTTAAATTTTCAGAAGTTGGGGGTTACAAAAAAAGGAGCCCTTGTTTAACAGAGCTTCAAGAATGTAACCCCGACAGTGAATCCCAGCTTTCCGATCCTATGCCATACCGATTTTCCATACACAAACTTACAATGGCCGTCTGATTCTTGTCTTTTATTTTTTTAATTTGTTTTTCCTTTTTTTTGTTTTGTTTTTTGTTTTTTGTTTTTGTGACTTGGTGTGTTGGTCTATTAGCAAACTTTTATACTAACAGTTGTTTTCAAAATGGCGGGGAATATCATGCGATTTTACGAGAAAGGGGGGAAGGGCAAGGGTGAAGCAAAATGATCGGGGGGGTCTGGGGCACTGGGAGGAGGTTTATTGGATGGTGTGTGTTTGCGAATCTACAAATATCCGTGCAAGTTTTCTGGTATGGTTGGCTCGAAATTAAGACCCCCCACTTTCTCTCTCTCTCTCTCTCTCTCTCTCTCTCTCTCTCTCTCTCTCTCTCTCTCTCTCTCTCTCATAAACACTTGTAAATGACCCTCGGGTTATCGCAACTCCAAGATAGAGGTCAGCTGCCTACACAAATAAACATGCACACACGGACGCACACACGGAACGAGAAAGAGAGAAAGAAAGAAGAGAAGAGAGAGAGAGAGAGAGAGAGAGAGAGAGAGGGAGGGGGAGGGAGAGGAAGAGAGAGAAATGACCTAATGTTTTGAAAAACGCTCTCGCCTACACATAATAAGGAAAGAGACGTCCCATCATGGTGTATTGGTTAGCAAGCTCGTCTCACAGAAACATTAATACTGAATAGCGAGTTCGATCCTCGCTGGGTGCCCTATTCTTGTAATCTCGTGTCACATCCTATCTGTGGTGAACAGGTTGTGTAAATACCTACTAAGGAAAGTGTATACTGCATATATGCTCACACACACACACACACACACACACACACACTCACTCAAGCAATCTATATTCAAAACTGCAACTTAATAATAGTATTATTAGACGTATTTGCACTCAACTTATTATTTATCAAGGGAGATAACCCTTAATTGTTTGTCACAAAACACATCTGCTGGTTTATTTATTTCTCTGTGGTTGATTACAATACACATTTAATTGATCGTATGTGTTAATGTCTACCAAAGCGGCCTTTAAATCAGTATTTAAAGAAATACGCGTCAGAATTAGCCTGAAGAACCATTCGGGTGAAACCTAGGTAGATAGTGTATGATTCTTGTAGGTCCTTATAATCATGCTCTACTTAATGTATTGAGCACTTTTTACATATACCACTTTTGGTACTGATAATTATTTTCAGAAAGTACGATGTGACAGTCTTTTCTTTTTTTTTCAATTTTTTCCCTAGATGTCAGTTTGAATTTTTTTTTTTTGAAAAACTAAAATACCTGGGTTTTTTCCACACCAGTATAGTTTAGAAGTATATATATATATATATATATATATATATATATATATATATATATATATATATATATATATATATATATATGGGAGTAAATATGGAAAATAAATCTGACAATATTAAGAAATTTGAAAAAACAAGTGTTGCGAAAATAGGATGAATTTATTTATCGATGTTTAAACATTTCGGTTTCTTAAACCTTCATCAGGATGTATTATGGGGTGAAGAAATTGATGGATGTTTTATAGATGACAGGAGATGAAAATGTTTATAAAATCTTTTTTGTTGTGTAACTGTATTTGTTCAGCGTTATAATTTTTTTTTCAAATTTCTTAAATATATATATATATATATATATATATAATATATATATATATGATGCATGTATTCAGCTAAGCCATGCACACGAGCAGGATGCAACACAAGGTCAATTTCTTAAGCTGAGTTTTAAGGTTTCCAGTCAGAGTTTTACTTCTCATTGACCGGTTCATATACCAACATTAAAGTCCCGTCTGCCCGGCAAACTATCCATAACTGGAGGGAGAATATATGGATTCATATTTTTTCCAACTTTATTGGTGCCATATGAAGTAAAAACAACCTTGTCCAGGATTGAATTCATATAAGAACTCTTAGACGAAAAAGAAGGTCACAGTTTATGACAAAACTTCAAAGCCATATACTGATTTTGAAGCTAATGCCCTTGGGAAAGGTATTAATCCAATTCTCCCTCCAGCTATGGGTAAATAGCAGGGCAGACTGGACTCTTTAACCATGACTAGGTAACCAGTCTAGGAGAAGGAAAACTCTGAATTCAAACCTGCTAAACTCCACTAAAGAAATTGACCTTGTGTCGCATCCTGCTCGTGCGGAGGGGTTGGTAAATATATATACTGATTTGGAAGCTTTTGCTGTTAACTTGACAGTCCATTTAACATCTTGAGAATCTGAGGGCAAATCAAACAAGTCCAGCTTCGTACCATTCATTAGACATTCTCAAAGTTCATTTTCTGAAAATCCTTCTGTGAATGATGGTTAACAAACTCCATTTTGTGACGTATTTATTAATTGTATTCAATGCATAGCTTCAAATTATTTTTTTGTTTTCAATTTTCTTGGCTGGTTCTCCATTCCTGAAAGAATATCAAAATTAATCTATTGAGTTATCTAAAAACAAAAAATACATACGTACTTCTTTATATTTATACACCTATCCCTAGCTTGCTATTTTACGCTGAGTTAGTGAAGGCTCGTATCGAACCTAGGAACCTTGTGGTTAAAAACTTATACGTGGTGTTATATTGGCATAGTTGTAAGTAAAACAAAAAAAAGCATTTTTATTGCCTCCCATTATCAGTGACGTCTCGAAATCCTGTTTACCTCATTAATTAAACAGTAACAGTGAATATAATAAAAAAAAAGAAAAAAAAGATAATTCTTTTCTGTTATGAATGAAAAAAAAAAAAAACAAAAAAATATGAAAAAACAAAATATAAAAAAAAAAATTAAAAAAATATGAAGAAACAAACTTTATTTCACTATGCCGAGCGAGGCTATATCTATATTTATAGTAAAAATTAAAAGAATTTCGAACATTTTCCACGCGCGGGAGCAGCTGAGCCGGTTAACATCACGGAATTAGCCGATTTAACATCACGGAAAAAATTTTCAAATATACGGCGTTCATCAACTTCTTAAACAACAGATGATTACAAAATCGCCGTGGGATAAGTACTATAAAAAAAATCACCTAGTACTTTCAATAACTCTGAAGATGGAATTTTACTTTAAAATATTTAGTTTTGAAAAAAAAAAAATTAAATAAATTCAACACATATTGCATTGTAAATTGCCTTCAAAATCTTTATATTACACATACACACAATGCTTCAATGATACTATAAAGAAACAAACTTTATCATGAAAAAAATAATAGTTTACTATTGCTTAATATATAAACTCAAATAGTTGCATATAAGAGTCCTTAGACGAAAAAGAAGGTCACAGTCTATGACTTAAAACTTGCAATTATGTGCTTCGCTTCAAGGTCATATACTGATTTGGAAGCTTCTGTTGTTAACTAGCCTGCACGTTTAATACCTTGAGAATGTGAGGGCAAATCCGGTAAGTCCTGCTTCGTACCATTCATTAAAGATTCTCGAAGTTCATTTTCTGAAAATCCTTCTGTGAATGGTGGTTCACAAACTCATTCAAATCTATTATGTCCAATGTATAGCATTTAAATGTATTGTTATTTTTTTCAATATTTTCTTAACTGGATCCCCACTCCTGAAAGAATATAAAAATTGATTTATTGGGATATCTAAACAAAAAGATCCGTACTGCTTTAATATTTATGGTGAAATTAGATTTTTAAAAAACTTTAAAATGATTCTATAAATCAGCATAACTAATTTAGTCAGTTTTATATGAATAAATATTTGCTTACATAATGACCAACATTATTTTTATAGCTTCTTCCCTCACTTCCACTTCATCAGATTTCACTATTGAATATAAACACCTTTTCTGGTAGTACGGCAAAAGCATTATACTGTATGTTTTTCATTGTAATCTATTGATTTCCGATGGTTGTTTCCTAATCCTTTTGATCATATTGAAAATGTACAATTACTGATTATGGAACTTGTCTTTTTTAATTTCAAACCAGCAAATGGTATACACAACCCCAATGAATTTTATCAATCTGTGAAGTTTGGTTGAAAGGTTTTGTGATTCAGAAAAGACAATTACCGTATTTGACGGGCATATAAGACGCACCCACATTTCAACAGATTAAGATTAAGGAAACATGTTTTTAGTATATTCAAGCATATATTTCCACCATACGCTCCTGTTAACCTTTTAATGGGCCAGGTTAGCCCAGTTCGTAGAGCGTTCGGCTAGAAACTGCAAGGTTCCTAGTTCGATACCGGTCCTCGCCAACTCGTATGAGTAGCACAGTGATCTGTGCGGTAAAGTAAGGAACTGATGGTAGGTGTGGCGCTCCACCTTAGACACCAAAAAACAATCTCCTTGGTCTAGCGCTATTGAAAAGGGGATAGACTCCCTCGCTGATTGGCTGATACAGACATTAGGCCGCCCCGACGACTTTACTTTTTTATAACAATACCAGCAATAAAATAAGGATGCATGGAGTTTAGGCTAGGTAAAAGTACTGAGCGTAAGCTGGGTTAGTGAGCATTCATAGAGAAGATTAACCTAGGCCTACGGGAGGTCTCAAACTTAATCTACGATGTATAAGACGCAGGGCAATTTTTTTGTGCCAAAATTTTGGAAAAAAATGTCCGTCCTATATGCCGTCAAATACGGTACATCTCGCACATCCAGATTTGATTTTATAGCATTACGTTATTACTTCGAATTTTTTGAAAATTATGTATTTCTATTAATATCTAAACTACAAACGTAAGGTAGGTCTTGTTGACAAAATATAAAAGGCTGACTGTTCATATGGCGGGAGAAGAACCTGTTCAGTGGTCACAGAAGAATTCTTCAAAGAAAAACAACTTTTTATCAGACAGATATTGGCTCTGTGTCTTCCTGACTGATTTACGCCATGCGTAGCTAAAAGCATGCTGTGTGCTTTAACGAGAGTAAAGTGTCTTGGAAACAAAGAAAATCGCATAATCACTGTTATTCCACTTGCCCTGAAGCTGTCCACATTTTGGTCATTCTTTTCTTTTCTGGTTTTTCTTCTCGGTGCCGACCAACAATGGGTAATCCAGCAAAAGCGAAAATGTCAAACTCTTGAACACAGAAAAATAAGACAGTTACGTTACTCGCCGAGTCACAATGAGAAGTCTCTTTGATCTTTCTTTTTTTTTCCTCTAAAGAAAGCTCGACCACGTTTCTTTCTACCCCTTGCACCGCTGATGGCTACACTGATTCGAATATGTGGGGTACGTGTAAAAATTTCCCCGATTTCAATTTGCCGATTTATTTGGATCCCAGTCAATATTTGAACCTCAAGATCGGGCGTCTAGAAGAAGAAGGGGAAAGATGAAGATGAAGAAGTTGGAAAAACATCTAGGAGCGTTTAAAAAATAAAAAAAAACGTGTATTGAGCATTCATTGCTTTCAGCGTTCTGTTCGTGGGTACAATAGAGAAATTTAGGCCTTTTACGGCAGTATTTAAATATCTTATTTGTGTAGCTTTCTTGCGTTGCTTACTCGTTTCCGCTGTGAACATATGTATGGACACAAGCCGAATTGTGTCTGTATAGAGTGAGGGCATATGATTGCTTGGTTAGGGTTACTCTAGATGCTTGGAACTTTTTTACAGTACCGCAGCTATTTGTTATAGAAATGGTTTTGCACAAACAACGTTAATTCAAATACTTTTGCGAGGGGTATACAAACTCTAACTTTACGAGTCCAGTGCTCCTATTACTTAAATGCAAAAGGCCTAAGCTACAACTTTTAAATAATATTAGCAAAATCTTCGAAGCGTATGTGGAGCTTAATCAGCTATTGGTGCGCAATCAATCAATCAATAAATCAAACAAATCGGGCATCCTTGGCTGTCAAGTCACGTTTAAAACGAAGTTAAGCAACGATTGGCCTGTTCAGATCTTTGATGGGTAACCACTTTGGAATAACAAGTAATATATATATTTACCAACCCCTCCACACGAGCAGGATGCGACACAAGGTCAATTTCTTAAGCGGAGTTCAACAGGTTTGAATTCTCAGTGTTCCTTCTCCTAGACTGGTTACCTAGTCAAGGTTATAGAGCCCAGTCTGCCCTGCTATTTACCCATAGCTGGAGGGAGAATTGGATTCATACCTTTCCCAAGGGTATTAGCGATATGTGAAATTCAAACAGATTCGTCCAGGAATTGAACTCGGATCGATGAGTCCATTTCCTATGACTCTAACCATTAGACCACGCGCCTCCAACAACAAGTAATATAAGTCAGTATGCAGCACTACGCAAAGATTAGAAAATAACAATAAAACATCCTTACAGGCAGATTTTAAGGGGCCGGTTTAGCTCAGCCAGCTGATGGTAGGAGTGGCGCTCCACCAAAGACCCCAAAACAATTTCCCTGGTCTAGCGCTTGTGAAAAGGGAATAAACTCCTTTGCTGTCGGCTAAAACCCACAATAGACCATACCGCCGACTTGGGTTCTTTTTGTTTTTGTTTGTTAGTTTTTTTTACTACGGACAGTTTCGTAATAATAGCAAACGTTCACAGTAGCATATTTTGAACAGTGATAAAAAGATATTGATAAAAACAACAAAGATGAAGATATTCATCCAAACGGTTCGCTGATTAATGACTATAATTGATGAATTATTATCCTTAACCCAGACAAATCCAATAAATTATTTCTTTACAAATGCTTATATGGTTTCTAGTAAGTCATAATTATTATACTTAGCAAATAATAATAGCTTCAAGTAACTATTCTTTATACAAATAATTTGCACATAGTTATATAGTATAAAGTCCTTCTATCTAATACTGATAATTTTCTAACAGATTTATTTTACCCATTGATGGGACCCTACAAAATACTATTACTCCGGGTCGAAGTGAACCTGGGAGTAATGGCATTGAAATGGTACTGCACACCCCAGAAAAAGTTCAACATGTCGAGCCTCACCATTTCAGTGTCGTACCAAAGGCACCCCTTTTGGGGGAACTTATTCCTCTGCAGGGAATAAAGTCGTCGATTTACAGGCCCTGCCAGCCGGGTGTAGAGGCAGGCAGAATCTAACCCCCCAAGTCTATATTCACCCAACTCCTATGTTACAAGCAGAATGTGACACAAGTTCATTAAGGGGCCAGTTTAGCTTAGATGGTAGAACATCCGCCTAGGAGCCACAAAGTTCCGGCTTCGATACCGGCCCTCTCCTGTGCTGCTGGTCTAGCGCTTGTAAAAAGGGGATATACTCCCTCACTGCCCGGTTTATACTGACAATTCCACTGAATTTACTACTTTTTTTATTGTTGGTTTGAATTCAGGGTTTTTATTTCTACTACGTTGATTGGTGTATCAAGACTAAAGAGCCCACTCTATCATATTATTACTCATTTCTGGGGGGGGGGAGAATAGATGAATTCATGCCTTTCTTAAAGACATTATCGCCAAGACAGACGCAGTGAGCCTCGTCCTGGGATTGAACACGGATGCTGATTTCATTTTCTGCGAGGATAATTATTATAAAATAAAATAGATTGGTTTGGTTTGGTTTGGTTTGTTTTACGGCATATCAACCTCAGTGGGTCATTTAATGCCGATAAAGTTTGAAATAAATCAATTCTTAATGGACAATACAATTTCTTTATAAATACATTTTTCTATTCAACCCATAGATGGGACCCTAACAGGTACTACCACTCCAGGTCAGAGTGAACCAGGGAGCAATGGTGATGAAGGGGTGCTCCACATTCCCTAAACCTCCAAAACTGGAACCTCACCATCAGATAGAGTTTAACGTCATTCCCAGGACATGTAGGCCGCAGCCACCGCCTTCTAGCACCAATATGATAAAAAGGGGTTGGGGCTTGCCATAAGGTCAATAGGGTTGGGAAAATCATATAGTTCCTAGGGCTTGACGTGACCAGCCGATTGATCTGAGGGGGCCTCTCTGACCGCCCGTCTAGTCCAAGATAGGGCCAAAGTGGGGTATTGCATGTCATGAACTGCTCATCCACCTGGGCTCTATCCTTAAGCATCACGGGTCGCCACCCACGGCCAACAGGTGGCCCCATTGGGGGAGTCTTACCCCTCTGCAGAGGTGCAGTCTGTGCGTTCTAACGCTCCAGCCGACAGGGCGGAATAAAATAGAATAATACTGTAATTCATCTTGTATAACACGCTCTCATGTATAACACGAAACCAAATGTAAACGCAATTAAAAACATTTTTAACTTTTGAAATTAGCGCCTGTCTTTATGTACACACTACACGATGATAGCTGAGCTAGTCTGGGCGATTATTCCGATGTTAGAGATGTCGATCCTCATAGGGGGTGTCAATCTTTCCAGGCCGTAACAGATTCAAAGCTTTACCGAAAAACAATTTTCTATTGTCAGATATAAAACGAAAATAATTACTTGAAACTTATTTCGTTTAATTCTGATTTTATTCGTAAAGTTTTGTACTTTTATTTTATAAGAGATTATGGGAGTAAAAATGATTTGAAAAACAGAAGAATGTTTATCACCATCCGTGAGTCTGTCTGTCTGTCTGTCTACGCGTGTGAAATTCTCTCTTCTTGTCTGTTCGTTTTTATTCTTCCACTAAAATTACTTTTCTCGTCTGTCTTTACATTTTACTATACTTCTTTCAATACTTTCATTCAATATTTGGTTTACTTTCTTTTTCTTTTTTTCTTTCTTTCTTTCTTTGTAACTTGTTTCTTATTCTTTCTCTCTTCCTTTCTTTCTTTTTTTCTTCCCTTCTTTCTTTCTTTTTCTTTCTTTCTTTCTTTTTAACTTTTCTTTTTTTCTTTCTTCTTTCTTTCTTTCTTTCTTTTCTTTCTTTCTTTCTTCTTTCTACTTGTTCTTTTCTTTCTTTCTTTCTTTCTTTTTCTTTCTCTCTTCTTCTTTCTTTTTTTCTTTTTCTTCTTCTTTCTTTTCTTCTTTCTTTGTAACTGTTTCTTATTTTTTCTTTCCTTTCTTTCTTTTCTTCCCTTCTTTCTTTCTTTTTCTTTCTTTCTTCGTTTCTTTCTTTCTTTCTTTCTTTGTAACTTGTTTTTTATTCTTTCTTCTTCCTTTCTTTGTTTACTTCCTTTCTTTCTTTTTCTTTCTTTCTTTCTTTCTTTCTTTCTTTCTTTCTTTTTTCTTTTCTTTCTTTCTTTTTTCTTTCTTCTTTCTTTTTGTTCTTTTTCTTTCTTTCTCTCTTGTTTCTTATTCTTTCTTTCTTTCTTCTTTTCTTCCTTTTCTTTCTTTCTTTCTTTCTTTCTCTTTCTTGTAACTGTTTCTTATGTTTTCTCTTCCTTTCTTTCTTTTTCTTCCCTTCTTTCTTTCTTTCTTTCTTCTTTTCTTCTTCTTTCTTTCTTTCTTTCTTTTTCTTGTTTCTTTCTTTCTCTCTTCCTTTCTTCTTTTTTTCTTCCTTTCTTCCTTTCTTCTTTTCTTTCTTTCTTTCTTCTTCTTTCTTGTAACATTTTCTTATTGTTTCTCTTCCTTTCTTTCTTTTTCTTTCCTTCTTCTTCTTCTTCTTTCTCGTTTCTTTCTTCTTTCTTTCTTTGTAACTTGTTTCTTTTTCTCTCTTCCTTTCTTTGTTTACTTCCCTTCTTTTTTTCTTCCCTTCTTTCTTTCTTTCTTCTTTCTTTCTTTTTTCTTCCCTTCTTCTTTCTTTCTTCTTTCTTTCTTTCTTTCTAACTTGTTTCTTTCTTTCTTTCTTTCTTTGTAACTTTCTTTCTTCTCTCTTCCTTTCTTCTTTTTCTTTCTTTCTTCTTCTTTCTTTCTTTCTTTCTTTCTTTGTAACATTGTTCTTTCTTTTTTTTTCTCTTCCTTTCTTTTTTTTTTTCCCTTCTTCTTTCTTTCTTTCTTTCTTTCTTTCTTTGTAACTTGTTTCTTTATTCTTTCTCTCTTCCTTCTTTGTTACTTCCCTTCTTCTTTCTTTCTTTCTTCTTTCTAACTTGTTATTCTTTCTCTCTTCCTTCTTTTTTTTCTTCCCCTTCTTTCTTTCTTTTCTTTCTTTCTTCCCTTTTTCTGTCTTTTTCTTTCTTTGTAATTTGTTCTTTTCTTTTCTCTCTTTTTCTTCTTTCTTCTTTTTCTTTTTTTCTTCTTTCTTTCTTTCTTTCTTTCTGTCTTCTTCCTTCTTTCTTTCTTTTTTCTTTTTCTTCTTATTTCTTTTCTCTCTTCCTTTCTTTTTTTTTCTTCCCTTCTTTCTTTCTTTCTTTCTTTCTTTGTAATTTTTTCTTTTTCTTTCTCTTCCTTTTTTTCTTTCTTTCTTTCTTCTTTCTTCTTATTCTTATCGTCTCTCTTTCTTTCTTTTTTCTTCCTTTTTTCTTCTTTCTTTTTCTGTCTTTTTTCTTCTTCCTTTCTTTCTTTGTAATTTATTTCTTTTCTTTCTTTCTTTCTTTCTTTCTTTCTTTCTTTCTTTCTTTGTAATTTGTTTCTTATTCTTTCTCTCTTCCTTTCTTTCTTTTTTCTTCCCTTCTTTCTTTCTTTCTTTCTTTCTTTCTGTTTTTTCCTTTCTTTCTTTCTTTCTTTCTTTCTTTCTTTCGTTGTAATTTATTTCTTATTCTTTCTCTCTTTCTTTTTCTCCCTTCTTTCTTCTTTCTTTCTGTCTTTCTTTCTTTCTCCTTTCTTTCTTTGTAACTTATTTCCTTTCTTTCTTTCTTTCTTCTTTTCTTTAACTTGTTCTTATTCTTTCTCTCTTCTTTCTTTCTTCTTCTTCTTTCTTTCTTACTTTTATTTTTATCTTTCTCCATTTCTTTGTTACTTTTTTTATTTCTTTTTCTTTCTATTTTCTTTATACATTCTTTCTTTTCTTCTTTCTTTCTTACTTTATCTTTCTTTATTCCCTTTTTCTTTCACTTTCTCTCTTCTTTTGTTTCTTGTTTTATTTCTATCATTCTTACTTCCTTTCTTTTTTCTTTTTTCCTTCTTTCTTCTTTTTCTTCTTTCATTCTTTTCTACTTTTTCACTTTCTTTCATTTGTCTTTCTTTTTTCTTTTTTCTTTTCTTTTGACCCTTTCCTTCTTTTTTGTCTGTTGTCTTTTTTCTTTTCTTTTACTTTTTCTTCCTGCCTTTCTTTCTTTCCTGTCTATCTTTTTTCATTCTTCATTTTTTGCTTTTTCATTTTCTTAGTGCGTCTTATACACAAATAATACGATAATGCATTAAATGGTGGATTTGTTTTCTCACCTTTTCATGCAAACATCAGATGAGACATAGCCACACTGAAGAGACGTGATACACCGAAACACGGTGTCTGTGGATGACTATATATATATATATGTACATTCAGGGATTGACATTTTCTCGATCTGTTTAGCCTTACATTTGAACATATATGCCCGCCTAAATTCATTAATTATTAACTAATTGATTTTCAAAAATTAGGTATGACTTCAATTAAGCATATATCCTCCAAAAATTGTCGGCTAAAAGCCATATCAAATAAACACAGTGTTTATTTACGTACTCTCATATATATATATATATATATATATATATATATATAATATATATATATATATTTCTAAATACCGATACTGGGTATTCCCTATTTCATCGCAGACTTCTGCTTTCCCAAGCCTGTAAGACACAGGGAGTAATGGGCCTTACACGTCAACGCTGACCCATGATGTGTTTATATGTGGTCTCAATTCAGCGTTTTTTTTTTTTACCTTGGCTTTTCTTCTAGACCGGTTGTTTTACGATGTCTAGAAAGCCCAGTCTTTTCTAGTATTTTACTAGTGTTGAAATATTGTGTTCATGCCTTTCCCAAAGGCACGTGAACTCTGTTCACCGATTCTATTTTCAATTGTCAAAATGGAGGCATGCTTAACTTGTCGTAGGAAATGGAATTGGGTAAATATTAGGGAAGACTGGGTTCTTTTGCCTTGGTTAGCAACCAGCCTAGCGGAAGGAAAGTTGAATTCAAACCATCTTTATTCCGTTCAATGTGTAATGGTTATCATCTTGGGAAATAGAAACGGTGATACTAGTACAAATCCTGCATAAGGCTAGTTATATTTCATAAAGCGCTAAAAATCCCTTGGGAAAGGTATGAAACCAACCTATTCTCCTTCCAGCTATGAGTAAATAGAAGGGAATACTGGGCCCTTTAACCTTGGTATGGCAACAGGTCTAAGAGAAGGAAAACTCTAAATTGAAACTTATTAAATTTCGCTTAAAAACTAACCTTTTATCAAATGTTGCTTCTGTGGAGGTATGGGTAAATACTCACTCCACTTAAAACAAACCCTCCTTCTGTCACATCCTGCCTGTGATTTCATGGCTTATCAGCATGTTCTTTTGAGTTTTAGATAAATATGGATTTATGGGATTTTCTTAATGGATGTATCAATTTTCTTCGTAATTTTAACACCCGCCTTAGCCGGTGGTTCACTGGAGGCTGAGTGACAGCAAGTCTCCTCAGGTCTCCAGGGCTCTTCTTAGTATCCTAGCCGATCTTAACAATGCTGTAGTTTGGATGGTCTCGGTTCTTCCTTTGGTTTTCAGTTCACACATACCCTTCTCCAGACACTTGGGGACCGTTCCAAGGGCACCAATTACAATTGGAGCGACTTTCACCTTCATGTTCCACAATGTTCAAGTTCTCTAGCAAGGTTTGATTATATATATATATATATATATATATATATATATATATATATTACTGAGTCCAGTATCATTTAGATAATTAATTCCAACATAACAGGTAAGTCAATTGTATTTCTTAAATATCAGTCTATTTGAAATATGTTTTGAGCTATTTAAAATGGTGGCAAATCAGAGTGCTTTAGACTTGAACAGTAATCTGTTATCAAATTATATGTTATATATAATAAATATATATTATGTTATATTACTATTATTGCCACATTTTTTATACTTTTTTTTATCTCTACAATAATATCATCATTTCATACAATTTTTTCACACCATTTTTTACTTGATATTTGGGGAGGCGCGCTCTGTGTAATGGATATAGTCATAGAAAATGTAATCAGTGACTCGTGTTCAAATCCTGGACGATATTGGTTGCGTTTCACTTCACGCTAATGCCCCTCAGAAATGCATAAATCAATCTGTTCTTCCTTTTCCCAGCTATGTGATGTAGATAGTAGGATAGACTGACTGGGTTATTTAGCCTTGATAAGGCTACCAGTCTAGCTGAAGGAAAATAATGAATTCAAACTAGCTATACCCCTCTTAAAAATTGACCTTGTGTCACATCCTGGCCGTTGCGTAGGGGCTGATAAATACATATCGTTATCTGATATTGTAGAGTCCAATGTTTGATTTAACAATAAAAAAAAGTAGGATAGAATGCTAGACATGGGGTAGTTTTTAAATTTGTCAAAAAAGATCTATGCGAGATTTCTTCTTTTTTAAGGTGTGTAAATTTGAATGTGACTTGTGGTTGAATAAATCAGACATAAATGGTCTCTATATAAATGTAATTAAATTTTAATGAATATTGTTGAATGTAAAAATTCAAAGAGATGATATCACATACATTTTCCCTATAACTACAAGTCTTCTCAGATCTCCATAACTCTTCTAAACATTCTCATCAATGTAGGTCCTTAGCGGGCGTCCTACGTTAGCATGTCCATGTGTTGGCTCCCACAGGAGAACGTCGCTTATGAGCTCATCCCCGCTTCTCCAGCAGTGTCCTGCATGTCTAGTCCGTCTCACCCGGATGGTTTGTGAGATGGGGGGGGAGGTGACCATATAGTTGCTTCTTTGTGGGGTGCTGCTTCCACGATTTGTTCAGGACTGCTCGCAGCAGTGCTACTGTATGGCTACACCACCTGGACCCTGACAAAGCGCCTCGAGAATAAGCTAGATGGTATATAGAAATAACAAATGCTTATGTACGCTGAATTAGTAAAAGGCTCTCAATCGGTAGGTAGACCATGCCTACGATTCAAAGATGTCCGCGGGAGAGACATGAGGATATGCCACATTGACACAATCACGGGGGAGTTAGATGATCTTAAAAGTGATATGATCTGGATGATCACAATTCTTCCTCGGATTTTCAGTTCCACTACTCCCTCCCAACTTCATGGCCTTTGTGGACCGTTCCAAGGGCCCCAATGACAATTGAAATCACTGTCACCATCATGTTCCATAATTTTTTCTTACCTTAGGCAAGATCCAAGTATTTGTCTATCTTTTTCGCCTTCTTTCATTTTCTCTCTGTGGTCCGCTGGAACAGCACAATCTATTTCATGATTGTTTCATTCCTTTTTAATTAAAACTAGATCTGTTCTTCTGGTCTGGATTGGGTGATCCGTTTTTATATCAAAGTCCAAGTGAATTTTACGGATATTATTATTATTATTATTATTATTATTATTTTATTATTATTAGTTTTTCACACCATCATTAGCCAATGGTATTTCCCTGGAGTCTGAGTGACAACAAGTCTCCTCAGGTCTCCAGGACTCTTCTGAGTATTCTTGCAGATTGCAGCAGTGCAGTATTCTGGATGGTCTCAATTCTCCCTCTGATTTCCAGATTTTCCTAACTTTTTTCCAATCTTTTTGGGACCGTTCCAAGTTCACCAACCACAATTGGTATCACTTTGACTTTCATATTCCATATCTTTTTTAGTTCTCTGGCAAGGTCCAGGTATGTGTCCTTTTTTGTTTTCCTTCATCTTCACACTGTGATCTGCTGGCACTGCAAAATCCACCAGATGACAAGTTCTTTCTTTTTTATTAATCAGCACTAGGTCTGGTCTTCTTGCTGGGATAAGGTGATCCGTTTTTATTTCAAAGTCCCAGAGAATTTTATGTGTTTCGTTCTCAAGAACAGATTCTGGTTTATGCATATACCATTTTGTTGTATGGTCAAAATTAAATTTATGCATAATTCCTAGTTGATCACCTTCCCAACTCAGTCGTGTCTAGTTTTGTATTCTCGTTGTGCTAGTTAGCTACATTCGCAGAGTACATGGTTTACAGTCTCATCTCTATTACCACAAAGTATACATTTACTATTTTGTTGGGTCTTATCAATTTTTGCTTTGATTATTATTATTATTATTATTATTATTATTATTATTATTTGTACATTGATAGTCGTATTCCTTAATTGTTCGACCGATATCATCTTGCAACACCGTCTGGTTAGAAATAATAACATTGAAATCGTCCAAGATAAAATACAAAAAACCCTGATTATGTGGTATTGCTGAATTCTTATTTATTACAGGTGTCGTAATTTCAACTAAATAATAGACCATTCGTTTTTATTATGAAGAAAGAAAGAGAAGTAAAAGGACATGCTACGTAGAAAAATATAAGGAGAAAGAAAAATTATAATAATAATGAAACAAACAAAAAAAAACAAAGAGAGTAGGGGGGATATAGAGATCAGGGAGATTTCAAAGTCCCAGTATTATATTATTCACTCCTTTTGAGTTTTCACATCAGCATTAGCTGATGGTCTTTCACTGGAGTCTGAGTGACAGCAAGTCTCCTCAGGTCTCCAGGACTCTTCTGAGTATTCTGGCAGATTGCAGTAGTGCAGTGTTCTGAATGGTTTCAATCCTTCCTTTGATATCCAAACTTTCCAAACCCATTTCTAATCCTTTTGGGACTGTTCCAAGTGCACCAACTACAATTGGTATCACTTTGACTTCCATATTCCATAACTTTTTCAGTTCTCTGGCAAGGTCCAGATATTTGTCCATTTTTTAATTTTCCTTTAGCTTCACCCTGTGATCTGCTGGCACTGCAAAATCCACCAGTTGACAAGTTCTTTCTTTTTTGTTTGTCAACACTAGGTCTGGTCTTCTTGCTGGGATAAGGTGATCTGTTTTTATTTCAAAGTCCCAGAGAATTTTATACGTTTCGTTCTCAAGAACTATTTTGTTGGGTCTTATCAATTTTCGCTTTTATATAGTTTGTCCTTATGGCATTATTTTGTGCAGCAATTATAAGTGATTCAGTTTCTCTTTTGAGGTTTCCCTTTCTTAACCATGTCCAAGTTTTTTTATGTGCAACCTCTTCTATTTGTCGTTTGAAGCGTCCACATAATTGTATTATTATTATTATTATTATTATTATTATTATTATTATTATTATTATTCCACATTCTAAGTGTTTTAATTCTGTCAATATTCGGTATTTGAGAAGAGGTATCATTGTAAAAAAAACGAGGCCATCTCCTTAAAGAGCCTACTTTTATAGTAAGGAAAGGGATCAACCCCTTAAGGGGCCTTATCTGTATTTGTTAACAAACGTTAGTGAGAAGAGAGAACGGGCCACACGCTTTTAAACTGAGAAGATATGAGAAAGACGAGAGAGTAAAATGATACCCGGATATTCTGATATGTCAAATAAAAATCACATTATTATATATATATATATAAAAGCATCACATCACATATATATATATATATATATATATATATATATATATATATATATATATATATTTGGGAGAATATGGCTTAATTGGAGTCGTACCTAATTTAAAAAAATTAATTAATTAGTAATTAATTAATTAGGCGAGAATGCCTATTTAAATGTATGGCTAAACAAATCTAGAAAATCAATCTCTGTATGTAAATTTTTCTCGATTTGTTTAGCCATACATTTAAATAGCATTCCCGCCTAATTAATAATTATAAATTGATTAATTTTCAAAATTAGGTACGACTCCAATTAAGCACATATTCTCCCAAAAATTGTCAGCCAAAAAGCCATATCCAAAACACATCGTGTTTACATACTTATTATTATATATTATATATATCTATATATATATATATATATATATATATATATATATGAGGTGTGGGGTGAGCATGCCGGTGTCTGTTGTATACTTATGTGCTCATAGAATGAATTTACGAATGTATGTCGTCGTCGGAGCGGCCTAATGTCGGTATCAGCCATGCAGCGAGGGAGTCTATTCCCTTTTCACTAGCGCTAGACCAAGGAGATTATTTTAGCGTCTGAGGTGGTGCACCACACCTACCATCAGCTCCTCACTTTACCGCACAGATCCCTGTGCTACTCATACACTGAGTTGGTGAGGGCCGGAATCGAACCAGGAACCTTGTGGTTCCTAGTCGGACGTTCTACCGACTGAGCTGATCCGGCCCTATATATATTAAGATTTCATTCAAACGGACACTTTTTAAGATGTCATTTTTTTTTTAATGTAGTGAAACATTTAATGAATTTTTAAATATCTGTGATGCGAAGTTAAGAAAAAAATAGCATCTTAATCCAGAAAATGAACAATAAAAGTGGAATGCTTCATCTTATTATGTTGGTATCTCTTTATCTATTTTATTCTGTTGATATCTATCTATCTATCTATCTATTTTATTCTGTTGATATCTATCTATCTATCTATCTATCTATTTCATTCTGTTGATATCTATATATCTATTTCATTCTGTTGATATCTCTCTATCTATTTTATTTGGTTGATATCTATCTATCTATTTTATTATGTTGATATCTATCTATCTATCTATCTATCTATCTATTTCATTCTGTTGATATCTATCTATCTATTTTATTTGGTTGATATCTATCTATCTATTTTATTATGTTGATATCTATCTATCTATCTATCTATCTATCTATTTCATTCTGTTGATATCTATCTATCTATCTATTTCATTCTGTTGATATCTTTCTCTCTCTCTATTTTATTCTGTTGATATCTATCTATCTATCTATCTATCTCTATCTATTTCATTCTATTGATATCTATCTATCTATTTTATTCTGTTGATATCTATCTATCTTTCTATTTCATTTTGTTGATATCTCACTATTTCATTCTGTTGATATCTATTTATCTATCTATGTCATTCTGTTAATATCTATCTATCTTATTCTGTGGATATCTATTTATCTATGTCATTCTCTTGATATCTCTCTATTTCATTCTGTTGATATCTCTCTATTCTATTTTATTCTGTTGATATCTCTATATCTATTTCATTCTGTTGATATCTATCTATTTCATTCTATTGATATCTCTCTATCTATTTCATTCTGTTGCTATCTTTCTATATATCTCAATTTTTCGACATCTATCTAAATTAAATTTTATCATTACACTATCGTGTTATCAATGCGTCAATATACACACATGACTATTAGCATACATACACACACGCTGACTGCATTCTCTAAATATGGTTAATCCCCCTCCAAAAAGAAGAGTTCCCTGGGTAAGATACGAAACTACATCTATTGATGAAGCTCCAGTCTTAGAAATCTGATCAGTGTAGAATCACTATCGCATTTCCATTACTCCCAGGTTGACTTTGACCTGAAGTGGGAATACCTGTTCACATTGCCTCGTGTGCGTTGAATAAAGTAAGTAATGTTGGTGAGTTAAATATATATGTTTAAATATTATTCATAATGGATAGGAATACTTGAAATCATATAACAGTACGCAGATTATTTGTATGAAAATTAGAAACTTGAAAGCTATTAATGCTTATAAATGATTATGATTAGTTGTAACTAGAAAACATATAATTGCGTTAAATACTAGAATCTATATAATTAGTATTATTAGTATTAGTTAGGAATACTTGAAATTATGACTTTGTGCAAATCATTTATATGAAAAAAAAAACAAAAAAAAACAATCAAACTGTACTAAACTAAACATACAAACATAGACTCTCTCTCTCTCTTTGTTTCTCTCTCTCACTCTCTCTCACTCTCTCTCACTCTCTCTCTCTCACACACACACACACACACACACATATACATACATATATATAGTTTATTCTAATATATGCACACATATATAATGATTTCTAATACACACACACACACACACACACACACATATATATTATATATATATATATATATATAATGATGGATTAACTACTGAAATGCACTAATTTCATCGTATTAGCAATCCGTTTTTGGTATTAAGGGAATGAGATTTTCAAACATTTTCTTTCCTTAATTCGAAAAAAGTTTAATTGATTTCGCTAATATTGTACGTGCAAAGTTCATTGTTTACTCCTTCTTTTCTCAGTATTAAGATACATTCGTCTAACCCAACCTAACACAGTGCCTATCCGTACATAGGTGATATATATATATATATATATATAATATATATATATATATATATATATATATATATATTTAATATACCAAGCGTGTTGGTAGATCCTTGCGGAGAAAAAAACCCGGCAGAGAGTTTTGATTGTAAAAATATACTACCAAACATCAACCAGGAAGAAAAAAATTTTTGAAAAAAAAGAAAAGACCAGATATTCGTACCAACAGAAAATAATCTATTGGTATAGTATTTGGCCAAAAGAAAAACAATCATTTATATGTATATATATGTATATAAGATATATATATATATTCATATAACCGCTAGGAGAAGCTAATCTGTAAAAAGTGCTCGATACCTAAGTAGAGCCAAGTAATAAAGATAATCTACTGAGTCAGACGACCTACTATTAGTTTCGCATAAAGCTCTTCAGGCTAAAATCTGACTGAAGAAGAAAAAGGAGCAAGACCAATAAATACTACTTTTTTTTTTTTTTTTTTGTAAACATTCAAGTCAGATTTTAGCCCTGAAGAGCTTTATGCGAAAACTAATAGTAGGTTCGTCTGACTCAGTAGATTATCTTTATATATATATATATATATATATATATATGTGTGTGTGTGTGTGTGTGTGTGTGTGTGTGTATATATATAAATATATATATATATATATATACACACACACATATATATATACATATATATATATACATACATACACACACACACACATATATATATATATATATATATATATATAATATAGATATATATATATACATACATACACACACACACACACATATATATACATATTTACATATACACACACACATATATATATATATATATATATATATATATACTATGTATATATATATTTATATATATATTGTAAATAAGGTAATCAAATGGGGATATTATTATAGTTAACAGTATTAACCAATGTTAAAATGTTTCGATTTGCATATTAAAATATTATCAGAGCATCGTTAATATGTTATGATGTAACCTCTGAATAATATAACGTCACATATTAACGATGCCTCAATGATGGTTTAATATACAAACCGAAACGTTTCAACATTGGCTAATATTTAACTATAATAAAATCATCATCTGAATAGGGTTTTTTTTTTCATATTTTATATATTTACGTAGTGCCGGATTTATTTCCATTTCCCTCAGAAGTTTTCTGATTTTCTTTAATGAAACATCCATTATTTAGGGCTAGTTTTCCTTTCATCTAATTTTTGTTGCTATTTTAGATTCTGTAGTAGAAATAGTCGTAAAAGTGTTAAGTGTCTTGAATTTGAACAATTATTATTATTATTATTATTATTATTATTATTATTATTGTTGTTGTTGTTGTTGTTGTTCACTCCCTTTGAGTTTTTCACATCAGCGTTAGCTGATGGCTCTTCACTAGAATCTGAGTGACAACAAGTCTCCTCAGGTCTCCAGGACTCTTCTGAGTATTCTGGCAGATTGCAGCAGTGCAGTATTCTGGATAGTCTTGATTCTCCCTCTGATTTCCAGATTTTCCAAACTTTTTTCCCAATCTTTTGGACCGTTCCAAGGCGCCAACTACAATTGGTATAACTTTGACTTTCATATTCCATAACTTTTTCAGTTCTCTGGCAAGGTCCAGGTATTTGCCCATTTTTTTTTCCTTCTGCTTCACCCAGTGATCTGCTGGAACTGCAAAATCCACCAGATGACAAGTTCTTTCTTTTTTGTTAATCAACACTAGGTTTATTATTATTATTATTATTATTATTATTATTATTATTATTATTTGCTCCTTTTGAGTTTACCATCAGCATTAGCTGATGGTCTTTCACTGGAGTCTGAGTGACAGCAAGTCTCCTCGGGTCTCCAGGACTCTTCTGAGTATTCTGTCAGATTGCAGCAGTGCAGTTGTTCTGAATGGTTTCAATGCTATTTGAGATGGTGGCTGGTACTGTCATCTTAAGTTGTTGCTTGTTTACACGAAATAGTTAAAATAAATGCCTTAGTCTTGTGTGGTTTAATATGTACCAGACTAATCTCACCCAGCAACGGGTAAATAGTAGGACTGACTGGGATTTTTAAAACTTGGTATGGCAACCATGTTAGGTGAATTATAACTGTGATTTCAATCTTTAAAAAATTTTTTTTTTCGCTTCAAAACTGACCTTGTGTGGTATTCGGCTCATTGCAGAAGGAGAGATGTCTACATATATACATATGTGCGGAACATTTCTACATTTTTTCTATTATTATTATTTCATTTCTTTTGATAATTTAAAAATATTAATAGTTTGAATAATGTACTCATGGATAAACTCCTGACCGAAACACGTGTAAGTAATATTGATTCTATACTTTCTTTCCTTTATTCATTCTTTCAACATATATATACATATATATATATACACAAATATACACATATACATGAATACATAATCTGAGGATAACATAGGCTAGAAACTGACAGTTACTAAGCGCAGGTGACTCTCTATGTTATCACACACACACACGCACACACACACACACACACATATATATATATATATATATATATATATATATATATATATATATATATATGTGTGTATGTGTGTGTGTGTGTGTGTGTGTAAACTTTGGTTTGTGAACGTTTTTTTTTTTTATTTTGAACCATTGGAAAAAAAAAGAAAAAAAAACAGATAAAAAAACAGAATTTTAATATTCAACTTTTGTTCTATCCCTGGTTCGATTAATTCCGATATTTCGGGTGAACCTTCACCCTTTTTCAAGGTATAGAGAATAGAGACTATCTGGAGAAAAATGAAATACTGTATATGAGTGAAAAAAAATGAATGAAGTCATATATATATATATATGATAGTACGCAAACAGTTTGTTTGATATGGCTATGCCGACAATGTTTGGGAGAATATGTGCTTAATTGAAGTCATACCTAATTTGAAAATTAATTAGTTGATAATTAATGAATTAGGCGAATATATCAGTTTAAATGTGAAGCGTAACCAAATCGAGAAAAAGTCATTCTCTGAATGTACATTTCAGCCTATTATGCCCCATCAGCAGAGTTATAGACTCGAAGCCGCTCTCTGCGTGATTCGAACCCTAACTGCCTGGCTGACAGTCGGAGATTATATATTATATATATATATATATATATATATATATATATACGAGTAAATGTGTCTCTTTAAACTTCGAATGGCAACAGGTGAAGGAAAAGAAAAAGTATGAAGTCAAACTATACTCTGTTTAGAAATTGACCTTGTGTCACATCCCGTGAAAGGGTTGGGTAACTAAATAGATAAAACATTATACAGTGAAACTTTTAATAGAATTCATCTCACACGTACGGGTAAAACTTCAGTCAAATTGATGTACCCTTTATTTATTCTGATCAATTGAAAACCGTCATTTTTTATAAAAATGTTTTAAGATACAGGCACATGATAATATTTAAAAGTTATATTAATATTTAAAAAGTTATGCATTTATAAATGTATATCAACTCCATATTATCTCAGATAAATAAGAATAGACTGAGATACCCCCCCCCCACATATATATATATATATATATATATATATATATATGAGTGTCGAATCTATTTTCAATAGATCTTCATCAGGGCTTTGGTTAGTCTGAGGATAAATAAATATATCACAGAAAATAAGAAATCTGCGTGACTTACGTTTTATGGTCGATCGGTCTATTTAAAATTGTTGATGAAAACGCGATCGTTCTTGGATTTTTAAAACGAAAATGAATAATATATATATATATATATATATATATATATATATTATATATATATATATATATATATATATATATATATATATATATATGAGAAGACCAGACAATCTATTTGTCCTCTATAGATCTGTATATTTGATTATCTACTTCAGATAGAAACAGACTGATATATATATATATATATATATATATATATATTATATATATATATATATATAGAGAGAGAGAGAGAGAGAGAGAGAGAGAGAGATCACAGTCTGAATATAATGACAGAAGCATCTCGTCTTGGTGTTATGGTTAACGAGCTTGTGAATTCGATTTGTCGAGATAAGTAAGGCATTGGGCGAACGTAAGTTTCTAAAAAAATCTTTTTTTTTCCCTTCATATTTTCTATTCAAATTCAAAGTCACATAAAATACCGTAAAGATATTTAATACAAAAATATTCATATCTTTTCAATTGTGACGTGTGTGATAAAAGAGTAGAAAAGTTTTTATTCGATAAATAATCAATTTAAAAATTATTTGATTAAAGAAAAATTAAACAAGGAGTGTGGGACGATACCTTAGAAAATATTCTTCCGCCCAAAATTCCAAAAAAATATTTCAAAATAAGATTGTATTAATGGAATATAACGAATCGTGTTCATTGTACTTTTATATTTATCTGCTTTTTGTAGATGTTTTTTACGAGTTTTTCAGAATACACGGGGTATCAAAAATTAAATTTATCGATAACTCTTTCACACAACTTAAGATTAAGACCTTATCCCAGCCAGAAGACCAGACCTAGTATTGAATAACATAAAAAAGAGAAGTCTCAACAGGTAGAATTTGCAGTTCCAGCAGATCCCAGGGTGAAAATGAACTAAAACAAAAAGATATACTAATACCTGAACCTTACTAGAGAATTGAAACAGCTGTGGAATATATGGGTGAAAGTGATACCAATTGTAGTTGGTGCACTAGGAACGGTCCCAAAAAGCTTGGAAAATAGCGACAAAATTCTGAATATGTACGTGTATAACCATAAGATATTACGAACAAACATTCCGTATTTCGTAAAAGTAATACACTAAAACATTCTTAAAAAATCAAATAATTTCCAGTTTAATTGGCAATCAAACGATAATTTTGTGGGGTCTCCGTTATGCTATTAAATATGAATAATTTTAAGATGGATTAATATGACACATATGAGATCCCGACAGGTACTACCACTCCGGGTCAGAGAATAGCTGACAATAAATGCAATGAAGGGGAAATCCTCACTCCACAGATCTTCAGACTGCCTAAGTGTCAGATGCAGTTTAGTGTCATACTCAGGACTCCCCATTGGAGGCGGGGGCTTATTCCACCGTAAGAAATACAATCAACGTATTCTAAGCCTCGTCGACGGGGTGGATTTTAAATTTGTGAAATAAAACCAAAAAAAAATTTTTTTTTAATACTTCTGTACATTTCTGTTTGTTAATAAGAAAAGATGTTTATATTTGAAAAATAATAATAAAGAAAATAATCTACTAACAAAATTTCGCAAGATAAATAATTACAAGAATATGGATTTTTGACTGATTGATTTTTCAACCCTTCTGGGGTTATGTCATGCTGTTAATTTTGTTAGTATTAAGAATGTCCCCCACCCAAAAAAGATTCCGACGACGTTCTAAGCTGATGAAATATTGAAATATTTGTACAGACATTCTGATAATTGATTAAATATTTTATAATTTTCTAATGGTTTAGTTTTTTTTAATGACATATCAACATTCACGGGTTATTCAATTCCAAAGCAATCCGTAGGTATGAACAGTAATGGTACTGTTAAATGATGAAGAGATTCATACCTCTTTAAAGTGTATTATACCGAAAGTGAATGTAAAAGCTATCTATATTTTACCGAAACACTAATTATACATACATACATATATATATATATATATATATATATATATATATATATATATATATATATATATATCTTAGAAAGGAAGGAAAAACTCAACACCGTAATACCATAATAAATTTCTACCAAAATTGGGCCTTTATAAATCTAAGCTGATTTAATATAGCTCCCCAAAAATTTCGTCTCATCAGATGGTAGATCAAGATAATTTAAATTGCATAACTGAAAAATTTACTTCACAAAAAAAATTAAAAAATATAATTTTTTTTACATTGTAAGACTGTCACCATGGCGACAGGAAGTCAAATAGAAAAAAGGGATACTCTTCAAGGTCTGGTTTCTTAGGGGGATGGTAATCAGACAAAATTAAACTATGAATTAAACTATTGAATGAGTCTGAAAAAGTATAGAGTGAGGATAAAAAAAAAAAATAATATATGAAATATAAATATAAGATATAAAAGAAATATATAAAGAAAATTATATATATACATATATATATATATATATATATA
>CM042165.1:19102342-19107342 GCA_023376005.1 Doryteuthis pealeii | reverse complement strand
ACTTATATGTCATCATCGTCATCATTAAGGTGGGCTGACATCATTATCTTCATGAATATAAATCAAATCTCTATTATTTTTCCTTAAAAATTAAACCCTGGTGATATTTAATGTGTATATATATATATATATATATATAATTATATATATATATATATATATATATATATTTAAATAAATAACAAAAGACTTAGAGATCTTGCATTATAGACTATTTCAGGGAGCTTAGACAAAAATGTCTAATTCTCCCGACGCATCTGATGAGTCGGGAGAATTAGACATTTTTGTCTAAGCTCCCTGAAATAGTCTATAATGCAAGATCTCTAAGTCTTTTGTTATTTATTTAAATATAAATTTGCTCTGTGACTCTAACATTAAAGCACACATTGAGCTCTCAAACTGCGACAAGTTGTTTTTAAAAAAAAACTATGTCGTAAGGAAGATTTCTTCTCTGGACTTTTGGATTACTTTATATATATATATATATATATATATATATATATATATATATATATATATATACTTTGTAGTTAATTGTTTTCTTTTTTGACGTTTCCTCCGGACATACACATATACGCAACTGTCCATTATATATTTATAGATGATTAAAGGATAGAAATTTATAACATTATCAACTGATAAAATTTCTTGAGAATTCTTTTTCCAGAAAATAAACTATGCCCACTGACATGCAGTTATTTACTCGATAATAATATCTACTAGCAGGACCTGTGATTATGCCACAGTATGATAATCTAATTATTACAACAACATTATGATATGTTTATTCAAGGGCTATTACAAAACAGTTCAATATGTAAGTAAAGTCGTTAGGGCGGCCTAAAGTCGGTATCAGCCAATCAGCGAGGGAGTCTATCCCCTTTTCAATAACGCTAGACCGAGGAGATTGTTTTTGCATCTGGGGTAGAGCGCCACACCTACCATCAGCTCCTTACTTTACCGCACGGGTCCCTGTGCTACTCATAACGCTGAGTTGGCGAGGACCGGTATCGAACTAGGAACCTTGTGATTTCTAGCCGAACGCTCTACCGACTTATCTAACCCGGTCCATAAAAAGAGTAAAGTCGTCAGGGCGGCCTAATGTCAGTATCAGCCATGCAGCGAGGGAGTCTATCCCCTTTTCACTAGCGCTAGACCAAGGAGATTGTTTTAGCATCTGAGGTGGAGCGCCACACCTACCATCAGTTCCTTACTTTATCGCACAGCTCCCTGTGCTACTCATACGCTGAGTTGGCGAGGGTGGGTATCGAACTAGGAACCTTGTGGTTTCGAACCGAACGCTCTACCGGCCCACAACCCGGCCCATAAGAAGCATAATAATTTTGATTTAATTCCCTCTCACTCTTTCTTTCAAAGGGGTTGTAAAATATTTGCATTGATTTGCCGATAAAAATCTGGGGGGAGGGGGGGTAGCGTTTAAAATATCTACATTAAATTGCCGATTTAAAAAAAGTGACAAAAACACGACTCGGAAAATATCTAAGTTGGGCCAGAAATTCGCTGAATCATAGCGTAATTTAGGGCAGAAGGCAGGGACGACATTAGATCAAACTTGCCAAAATATATTCCGTAATTCACAATTTCAATATTACAAATAAAATAAACATGTAACTTCTTTCATTTTATTTATTTATTTATTTTCAATTCATTTTAATTTTACGTTGGGCATTTAAGCGACCAAGACCATTTGGAATGTTTCATTTTTTAAAATTGGGTGAAATAAAATGAGACAATAAGAGATCTGCGATTAGGCGACTACAGATAATATGGATTCACATTTTTGCATTGGATCTGAATGATTTGGACCGTCTCATTTCTAACCAGAGGGTGTTGCAGGGTGATAACAGACGGAAGATTTAGGAACAAGTTTATTAGTATAGAGATTCTTTATTGTGAAAATGATCAACTTTTACGCAAGTCATGTTTTTTGGGGTTTTTTTTAACACTCCAGCAGTAAATACATCAACCAGTGTATGCGTGCGTATTTAGGAGGGTAGACTACACACGCTCGCACTTGCACTTTACAATCACTTGAAAATTATTTACTCGTCTCTCTCTCTCTCTCTCTCCTCTCTCTCTCTCTCTCTCTCTCTCTCTCTCTCAGTTGACACATGGGTTTTTTTTCGTGTGGAGATGGCAGTAAACCACCCTGATAAGATCCAAGGTCATATGTATAGGGTCTCTCAAAATTGCTTCACTCCCTCGGTTTGGTTAAACTTGCAAATTACTATAAATTTAATGTTGAAAAATATTTTTTTTAAACCAAGTTTAGAGTTTGGTTTGTTTTGTTTTACGGCATATCAACCTCAGTGGGTCATTTAATGCCGATAAAGTTTTGAAATAAATCAATTCTTAATGGATAATACAATTTTTTATAAATACATTTTTCTATTTAACCCATAGATGGGACCCTAACAGGTACTACCACTCCGGGTCAGAGTGGACCAGGGAGCAATGGTGATGAAGGGGTGCTCCACATTCCCCAAACCTCCAAAACTGGAACCTCACCATCAGATAGAGTTTAACGTCATTCCCAGGACATGTAGACTCGCAGCCACCGCCTTCTAGCACCCATATGATAAAAAGGGTTGGGGTATAAATTTAATGTTGAAAAATATATTTTTTTAAACCCAGTTTAATTGAAATTATACATTGCAATACTAACACAAACAACTGAGATTAATGTGTCTACCGTTGGATTCAATAATCAATTTCGATAGTTAATTAAATGTATAGTTATTTGGCTTTTTCTGTTGTTGCTTTTTTTTAGCAATACGTAATTAAAAACAACCTTAATCCCCAAAACCAATAACCGTAACCCAATTCGCTGAAAAGTTCATTCATACATGTAGTTAAACTGTCATAGGGCACCACCAAATAAGTTTCCGTTTCAATTTTGACGACGATTTGCAAGTTTAAGCCTCGGTTTTTAGTAGAAACATACCAGGGAGATCCCTTGATTTTACACCCTCATGGGGAGGTGCTACATCAGATACCAATCTCCAGGCAATATTTATTAGGTAATTATAGGTTTCGTACTTCGAAAGGCCGGAAATTGGGACTAAAATGTCAATGAGTAAACATGCAGCGACATGAATATGTTTTATGTGAGTGTGTCTCACTGGGATTGTGTGTCCGGGTTTGTCACTGTGTACGTGTGTGTATACAGTTGAGTGTCTGTGTCTGTAGGTCCGTGTGTCTGTGTGAATAGAAGTTTGTATGTCTCTGTATCTGTGTATGCTAGTGAGAGAGTGTGTGTGAGTCATTGTGTGTGTCTCGCGCCTGTGTATGTATTTATGTCTGAGTTAATAAAAATCTATTGTAAAATCAGAAACGTTATATATATATATATATATATATATATATATATATATATGAGAAGTAAACAAACAAACAATGTGTTTTGATATGGCCTTTTTTAATCACATTTTGGAAGAAAATGTGCTTAATTGAAGTCGTACCTAATTTTGAAAATTGATTAATTAATAATTAATGAATTAGGCGGGCATACCTATTTAAATGTAAGGCTAAACAAATCGAGAAAAATCAATCTCTGTATGTACATATATATATATATATATATATATATATATATAAGTAGTAACGTCTATATATATATATATATATTTATGTTTATATTTGGATATATATATATATGTGTGTGTATGTGTGTGTGTGTATCAATGTATATATATATATATATATATATATATATATATATATGTCAGATTTTAGCCCTGAAGAGCTTTATGCGAAACTAATAGTAGGTTCGTCTGACTCATTAGATTATCTTTGTTATATATATACATATATATATGTTTGTGTGTGCATTAATGTATGTGTATATATATATATATATATATATATATATATATATTGTGTGTGTGTGTGTGTGTGTGTGTGTGTGTGTGTTAGAGAGAGAAAGAATAAGAACAGAAATAGATAGATAGATATAAACTGATTGAGATAGATATCTGCATAGGTCTTTATGTCTGTACTTGAAACCAAACATACCTCCCTCAACATAGATTCATATCATTGCTTCTATCTCTCTACAACCCATGCGTCTATGTTGATATTTCTATTGCCAACATTCTAAAAGTAAAAAAAAAAATAACCTACTGAATTTTGGACTGCAAGGTGCATTGCAAAAAGCAGTCAAAGTTGACCTTGTTTTCGGCTGCGGACGAAGGTGAGAACGTCGCTAGTGTCTCATGGGATTGTAGGGTCACTTCTGGGGTCTGCTCACTTAAGACCCGAGTGGCTTGGTATAAGAATGAATAGTGGATTCAGGGCTTTCGACATTAATAAACTTTACAAAGAATTGCAAAGAATTTGTTAATAAATAGGGAACCAATCTGAATATATTTGAAGAAATCGTAATTTATAAAAAATCTCCCTTGCGAAAAGGGGATAGACTCCGGCTGATAGCGAGAATAGCGAAATAGGCCACTCTGCTGGTTTTACTATTACTATATAAGTTAAGCATAACATTACCTTTGTAGGCCACCCATTGAGGATCGAACTCACTTGTGTTTGAGACTAACTTGACAAACTATCACGTTATGACAAAATTTCTGATTTTAACCATTTTGATGCCAAATAAATTACTCCATTTTTAGAACCTAAGCGGCCGATATTTGCGCCGCTACCGAGAAGTACTTGTGTTCGGGCGACCTGAACTCCGACCGGGGCTTTTCCATTTCTGAATTGCTCTTGCTTATAGAATATACTATGTTATTTAACTGTCTATTAAATAACATATTTCAACATCGAAGGGGTTAGCTAACTATATTACATATGTAAAAGAAAAATCTTAAATTGCAACATTTTTAGTGTCAAATACACGAGACTTTTTTTTAAACTACAACAAATTTACTCATCAACAAAAATGAATCAACTTTGTATATTTTTTTTTCAATTCTTCTTCTTTTTAATCTTATAAATTTATGAAAATTGATTTGAAATATACAAATTAG
>CM042165.1:19092342-19094842 GCA_023376005.1 Doryteuthis pealeii | reverse complement strand
ATGTTTGTTTATTTTAGAAACATTGGTGAATAAAGTATATATTATTATTTATATTTTTGCTTCAAGCAAAAATATAAATAATAATATATATATATATATATATATATATATATATATATATATATATATATATATATATATATATATATTAATTAGCCACCTGTCACGGTTGACAATAGGTTTACAACATTTTGGTGTTACTATGTGCACGGATAATATATTTCTGTGGCGTATATTGGTTTGTCCTGCTGACTAATTCACAACACCAATTATACAACCCCTTTAATCTGTCCCTTGTTGAGATTATGCAAGTCTAAGAATTGACAAGAATCACCAAACGAGCGAAACAATAAACAATCTTTCCACTTGTAAATCTAACAGGAATTTCATTCAAATGTTTTACAACATTTAAAAAAAAAAAAAAAAAAATGAATGAAGATATCTCGCAGCCATTTAAAAAAAAAATTCTTCCTACTTTCAACAATTTTTTTTTCTTATTTGCCATTTTTTGAAATGCTAACGCTAAAATATTGATAATGTATAATGTAAGATTATACATTGTTTTATTTGCACACACACACACACACACACACACACACACACACACACATATATATATATATATATATATATATATATATATATATATATATATATATATTGAATAAACCAAACTTGTTGGTAAGAAAAAAAAAGGCAAATAGTTTGATTGTAAAAATATACTACCAAACATCACCTGGGGAGAAAAAAAAAATTTGAATAAAAGAAAAGACCAAGATAGTCGTACCAACCGAAAATAATAAGTTGATACTATAATATTTGACCAAAAAACAAAAACAATTTATATGTCTATATATATAAAAAATATATATTCATATAAAAACCGCTATGATATACTAAAGCTAATAAGTAAAGAGTGCTCAATACCTAAGTAGAGCAAATAATAAAGATAAACCAAATGAGTCAGATATACCTACTAAAAGTTTCGCTTAGTGCTCTTCAGGGCTAAGATCTGACTCCTCCGGGTGCAAGTATTTAAGTTTTAATGTAATAAAATATTGTATTAAATTAGAAAGGCTAATGAAACTAAATAAGAATACAGATAAAAAGATTTGAAACAGAGGGAGTATAATAAAAGATTTGAAACAGAGGGAGTATAATAAAAGATTTGAAACAGAGGGAGTATAATAAAAAATGGAACAACTGAAACTTACTCTTCCATCACTCTCGTCTTTCATTGTTATTTTTTCTAATTTAAGTATTTAGTTATAAGAGGAAGTAAAGAATAAGATGACAGTTATTTTATCTTGTTAATGGATTTCATTTAAGATTCATTGAAGAGATTTTTGCTTATATTCATCAAAATAAAACCAAACAATTAGAAATCAATAATACTAAGCACATATTTATTAAATTCGATTTTTTTATATTAATATGCAAATTAGCCTTCCCGTTCACACTGTAAACCGCTATTTTGTTGTATATATAAATATAATTGCATGTTGTCAATATGTAGACATATTAATAATGTAAAACAATTTTATTAATAATTGAGGTTTAGATAAAAATAAAATCATTGAGAATGTGATGTCAATAACTAAGAGAATTGTGACTTGAGTAGGAATATAGTTTCGGTTACAGACAGAAAAAACAACACAATCTCCATTATAATAAGAATAATATATATATAATATAATTATATATATATATATATATGTGTGTGTGTGTGTGTGTGTGTGTGTTGAGAAAGGTAGACAAATACGGGATGTTGTACAAAATGGATGTTTATTGTGAGTAGTGATGTCGACGTCATAACGTTTCGGTCTGTTAGACCTTCTTCAGGAAGTTGGATTGAGTTCTTGCTTAAACGGTGAACATTTGCATACTGGTGAATTTGTAGCTCGCGAATATATATATATATATAACTTTTTTGCTCGGTATATAATCTAATTTATTGATTATTATACAGTGAGCTCTTTTTAGGGATTTATAAAAAAATCATTGCATGAGTATATGTTTGCACCATACAGTACAATGTACAGTGAGATTTCGAAGATCCCAAATAGAATCATTTACTTGATTTAATTATAATTCATTTACCATACCCTGTGCAGAAGCAGGATGTGACGCAAAGCCAATTTCTTAATTATATTTAATAAAAAAATTTTAAAAATTCACTCTGATGAAGGTCGTAAAAAATCTCCCTGTGTACGGAATATTTTTACATTTTTCCTATTATTATTATTATTATCATCATTTCAACTTCTTCTGATTATTTTAATAATAATAATAATAGCGTAAATCCGTATACATTTTGATAAACGGACCGAAACACATGTGTAAGTGATATCGATTAAAAGTGATATCGATAAAATTTTCATTTTTATCCATCTACATTTCTTTTCTTTATTCATTTTTTCCTCCTATTGTCGGATTCAATTCCCTTTCCATTCTTACACATAATATATATATTATATATATATATATATATATATATATA
>CM042165.1:19082342-19087342 GCA_023376005.1 Doryteuthis pealeii | reverse complement strand
AATAAGTTGAACACAAGTTCTGTATGTATAGTATTACTATCTAACCTATCAAACTAAGATGAAACACCCAGTTTACATTATCAAGTTATTACCCTATACAAATAAGTTGAACATAGCTTTGTTATTGTATTTATGTATTACTATCTAATACAAATAAGTTGAACACAGTTGTATGATTATGTGTTTACTATCTAATACAAATAAGATGAACACAGTGGATCTTGTAATTGTCAAGCTATTACATCATAATACAAATAAGTTGACATACTTCTTTGTATGTTATTAATGTACTTACGTATCGTATAACATTAATAAAGTGAACACCAGTTATATATTCATTATCGATATTAATCTCAATCATAACATAAGACTTTGAAAACACATGTTGCTACGCATTTAATAATTACCATCTAATACAAATAGGTTGAACCAGTTGTATGGTATATTAGTCATACCATTCTAGATTCACCAAATAAAGTTGAACACAGTTGGGTATTATATACTCAAATTACAATATTTGGTATTGTATCCAAGTATAATTATGCTAATACAAGATAAGTTGCATACTAAGCTTAATGTAATTACCAATCTAATACAAATAAGCATGAACACAATTGTAACCTCCTAATTACAAAATAAGTTTGAACACAGTTGTTATGCGTATTATGATTACCATCTAATACAAATAATTGAACACACGTTCTACGTATGTCTGGTATGGTATCTAAGTATTACCATCTAATACAATAAGTTGAACACAGTTTGTACATATCAAGTATTACCATCCTAATACAAATAAAGTTCAACACAGTTGTATGGTATTATGTATTACTATCTAATACAAATAAGATGAACACAGTTGTACGGTATCAAAATTACTACCATCTAATACAAATTAGTTGAACACAGTTGTACGGTATCAAGTATTACCATCTAATACAAATTAGTTGAACACAGTTGTACGGTATTATATATTACTCTCTAATACAAATAATTTGAGTTTTATGGTATCAAGTATTACAATGTAATACAAATAAGTTGAACACAATTGTATAGTATTAAGTATTCCTATCTAATAGTTTGAACTCAGTTATATGGTTTTAAGTATTCCTATCTAATATAATTAACTTATACATAATTATTTGGATTCAAGTAATTATCTCTATTTAATGTTAATTATTTGTTTGCACGCAGCTATATAGTTTCAAATAACTAATAATCCTTAGTAAACAATTATAACTGCAAGTAACTATTTTTTATATAATACTAATAATTTGTACACAGTTATATTGTTTCATGTATTCCTATTCAATACTAATAATTTGATATCATGTATTCCCATATAATACAAATAATTTTCACACAGTAATATGATATCATGTATTTCTACAAATAATATTCACACAGTAATATGTTATCATGTATTCCTATATAATACAGATAATATTCACACAGTAATATGATATCATGTATTTCTATATAATACAATTAATATTCACACAGTAATATGATATCATGTACTTCTATATAATACAAATAATATTCACACAGTAATATGATATCATGTATTCCTATATAATACAGATAATATTCACACAGTAATATGATATCATGTATTTCTATATAATACAATTAATATTCACACAGTAATATGATATCATGTACTCCTATATTATACAAATAATATTCACACAGTAATATGATATCATGTATTCCTATATAATACAAATAATATTCACACAGTAATATGATATCATGTACTCCTATATAATACAAATAATTTTCACACAGTAATATGATATCATGTATTCCTACAAATAATATTCACGCAGTAATATGATATCATGTATTCCTATATAATACAAATAATATTCACGCAGTAATATGATATCATGTATTCCTATATAATACAAATAATATTTACACAGTAATATGATAAATTAATTCTTAATGGATAATACAATTTTTCATAAATACATTTTTCTATTTAACCCATAGATGGGACCCTAACAGGTACTACCACTCCGGGTAAGAGTGGACCAGGGACCAATGGTGATGAATGGGGTGCTCTACAATTCCCAAACCTTCAAAACTGGAACCTCACCATCAGATAGAGTTTAACGTCATCCCCAGGACATGTGGACCCTCAGCCACCGCTTCTAGCACCCATATGATAAAAGGCGTTTGGGGCTTGCCATGAGGGCCATAGGGTTGGGAAATTCATATAGTGGCTAGGGCTTGACGTGACCAGCTGATTGATCGCGAAGGGCCTCTCCGACTTGCCCGTCTAGCCCAAGATAGGCCAAAGTGGAGTATTGCAAGTCATGAACTGCTCATCCACCTGGGCTCTATCTTTAAGCATCACGGGTCGCCACCCACGGCCAACAGGTGGCCCTATTGGGGGAGTCTTACCCCTCTGCAGAGGTGCAGTCGGTGCATTCTAACGCCCCAGCCGACAGGGCGGAAGGTGAGAAGAGTAATGTCCGAAATTTGAGAGCAATATAGATTGGATGATATTTTGCTTATTCTAAAATGTCTAAATAATACATGTTATCAAGTCATCCAATAAGTAATGTTTGAAATCTGATAGCAAAAATGTTTCAGGTAATTAGATTATTCTAGATAAATGATAATACATATTAGTCTGTGTCAGAACAATTTTAAACTGGTAGTTTATGTCGTCACCGTTTAACCCTACTAACCCAGTAGCTAAATTGATCCTTTAAAGATGTTTATATCTTATTATAATGAGATTGTGGGTTTGTATGTCTGTAACCGAAACTATATTTACTATTCAAGGTCACAATTCCCTTTGTTATTTACATCACATTCTCCATGATTTTATTTTTATTTAAATATTAATAAAATTGTTTACATCATTAAGACGTGATCAATTTGCATACTATAACATGCAATTGTATTATATATACAAGAAAATAGCGGTTTACAGTGTGAATGGGAAGGCTAAGTTGCAATTTGATCGTTAAATTTGATTTAATAAAATATATGCTTTAGTTTATGGATTTCTAATTGTGGGTTTTATTCTTATTGAATATGAGCAAAATCTCTTCAATAAATCTTAAAGAAATCCATTAACAAGAAGAAATAACTGTAAATTTATTCCCTTACTTCCTATTTTAAACTAAAGAGTTAAAATTAGGAAAATTTACCAATGATAGACGGGAGTAATGGTAAATGATAAGAGAGTTAGTTTCGAGTTGTTCTATTTTTTCAATCATACCCCTCTGTTCCAAATCTTTTTATCTCCATACTTATTCAGTTTCATTAGCCTTTCTAATTTAATATGATATTTTATTATATTAAAACTTAAATACTTGCAGCCGGAGGGTGCATATATTTGCTAGTATTTGTAATGTAATATTCTACGAGTTTAGTGTTGGAATATTTGTGGATATATGGGAAGCGCGTGGTGTAATGGTTAAAGTCATGGGAAATGGATTCGTCGCCCCGAGTTCAAATCCTGGACGTGGTAATTGCATTTCACTTAGCGCTAATACCCCTGGGAAAGGTATGAATCCTACTCTCCCTCCAGCTATGGATAAATAGTAGGGCACACTGGGCTCTTTAACTTTGGTTAGGCAACCGGTCTAGGAGAAGGAAGACTCTGAATTCAAACCTGTTGAACTCCGCTTAAGAAATTGACCTTGTGTCACATCCTGCTCGTGTGGAGGGGTAGGTAAATATATAAATATTTGTGGATATAAGGTGTGCCCAAATTCCCCATCTGAATTTAGAGACTAGTTGTGTCACGTGGTTTATTCCTTCGCCAATCACTAGCCATACTGCGTGGCTGATACTTAAACACTGATACTGGCCATTGTTCTACTAGCACTCATTAAGGGAAACTTACAATACTTAGGATTCTTTACCAGAGGATTACCAAGGATCCAATTCCACTGGACACGCGCTCTTGCTTAGAGCCCAGAGGATGGCCCATAAGATTGTAACATTTAGAAATGACAATTATGGAATAGATTTTTAAATGAAATGAAATGCCAAAGATTTCGAAAGGTTTTTAAAAAAAGCGATTTTCAGCTAAATATATAAGTGGATAGTTTGGATAGTTTCATTTAGTTTATTTTTTTAACGGCATATCAAACTCCCTTACTGGGTTATTTGAGACCGAAAGGTAATTTATTTGTAGATACTAGAAGTGGCTACCCGGTGTCGCCTGGATAGAGGGGGGATTTTTTTAAAGTTAGTCTCGCAGATTCATTATTACTTATCACAAGTTAGATCCTCACTGGATGCCCCATAAAATCTCCACGTGAATATATAACAATATAGTAAGAAATTTTAATTCAATAATTTATAATTAAAGAAAAAAATAATATGAATGAGGCAATTAATTCAATCAAACAGCATCATATTTAAATTACCTTCTGTTACATTACAAATTTTAATTTTTAAATATCTTCCCAACTAGGAATGACATATTCATTATTTTTGCTCAAAAACCAAGCCCTGGTGATAGTGAATGTATATATATGTATTTACTTATATCGTTAATTGTTTTTTATTTTTCGAAGTTTCCTCCGGACATACCCACATATACGCAACTACCCTTTATTATATATGTTTATAGGAGGTTCTCGTATGCTTTCTTTCGGTTATATATTTTTATGTTTTTTTTCTAAGTTGGGCTTATTACGAAGCATTTAAAAATAAATGAACGAACTCGATGTTATGGAGTATTGGATTCACTTATTTTTTATTTATTTTTTTATCATAAATTTTCCAGTTCGTTAGATACCCTTTAATCAAATGACTGTTGTTCCTGTTCAGCCGGATATTTTGTCTCTGTTTCGAATTGACAGAAATAATTATTATTACAAAAAATAATGAGATGTTATTACCCTTATATAAGTAAGATAAGTATTTAAATGTTCTGTTGCGCCTTTTTTCTCTGTCTGTAATGATGTTTGCACATAGTTATATGATACTAAGTATACCGATTAAATACAAGTGATTAACATTAT
>CM042165.1:19072238-19082242 GCA_023376005.1 Doryteuthis pealeii | reverse complement strand
TTAGTCTCGCAGATTCATTATTACTTATCACAAGTTAGATCCTCACTGGGATGCCCCATAAAATCTCCACGTGAATATTTAACAATATAGTAAGAAATTTTAATTCAATAATTTATAATTAAAAAAAAAAAATAATATGAATGAGGCAATTAATTCAATCAAACAGCATCATATTTAAATTACCTTCTGTTACATTACAAATTTTAATTTTTAAATATCTTCCCAACTAGGAATTAACATCATTATTTTTGCTCAAAAACCAAGCCTGGATAGTGAATGTATATATATGTATTTACTTATATCGTTAATTGTTTTATTTTCGAAGTTTCCTCCGGACATACACATATACGCAACTACCCTTTATATATATTGTATTTTAGGAGTTCTCCGTATGCTTCTCACGGTATATATTTTTATGTTTTTTTTTTAAGTTGGGCGTTATTACGAAGCATTAAAAATAAATGAACGAACTCGATGTTATGGAGTATTGGATTCACTTATTTTTTTTCATTATTTTTTATCATAAATTTTCATGTTCGTTAGATACCCTTTATCAAATGACTGTTGTTCCTGTTCAGCGGATCTTTTGTCTCTGTTGATATTGACAGAAATAATTATTATTACAAAAATAATGAAGATGTTATTACCCTTTATATAAGTATAGATAAGTATTTTAAATGTTCTGTTGCCTTTTTTCTCTGTCTGTAATGATTTGTTTGCACATAGTTATATGATACTAAGTATACCGATTAAATACAAGTGATTAACATTATTTCTACCTAATACTAATAATTTATACACAATGATATGGTTTAAAGTAACTATTTCTATTTAATAAATAAACATACAATTGATTTCAATTATGCGTATCTAACATCACTAATTTGCGAGGAATTGTATGATTTTAAGTAACTAATGATAGTAATAACCCTTAGTAAACAATTACAACTTCAAGTAACTATTCTGAACTATTTATCCATATACATGCTTTAGGCACCCCTTTTTGATCGCGATTAAGAAAGGACATGTTTTTTCATTTACACCGTCAATATCCGGTTGTTTTAACAGACGATTTTTAGATTTTTTTAATTATAAAACTAACCCCTAACTCTAACCCCTAACCCTAACCCTAACCCCTAACCCTAAAACAACAACCGGATATCGACAGTGTAAATGAAAAATATACCCTTTCTTAATCGAGATCAAAAAGGGGTGCCTAAATGTAATATGGTCCTCTATTCTTAATATAAATGATTCACACAGTTATATTGTTTCAAGTATTCCTATATAACCCCAATAATTCACAAGCAAATGTATGGTTTCAATTAACTAATAATAATAATAATAATAATAATAATAATAATAATAATATAATCCATACATAAGTATATGGTTACGAGTAAATATTCCTTTTTTGAATAATACTCATTGATTTGCTTACGTTTATAAGGTTTCAAATTGGCATATCTGATACTAATAAACTGTACACAATCATATATTTTTCGTAACTAATTATAATACTAACGATTATAATTTTAACTAATTATTCTTAATACAAATAATTTGCAAATGATTACATACATAACAATCTTTTCAATGTTACGTTGTATCCTTCTATAATCATTTGTTTGCACACAGTTATATGGTTTCAAGTATTCCTACCAAACAGCAATAATTTACAAGCAAATATATTGTTTTAATAACTAATAATTAAAATTCTTAAGTAAACAATTATAGTTTCGAGTAACTATTTTTAATACTAACACTTTTCACACGGTTATATGTTATCAAGCATTCGTATCTAATACAAATAGTTTATTTACAATTAAATGGCTTAAAGTAACTAGTCCTATCTAGTAATTATTTGTTCACAGACTGTTATAGAATTTCAAGTATTCCAATCTATTACCAATAATTTGCAATCAATTTTATGGTTTCCAGTGGCTAATAATAATTTTTAGTAAATAATTTTTGCTTTAAGTGACTATTCTATTAATTTGCACAGTTATATTCTTTCAAATATTCCCATCTAACACAAATAATATCGACAGTTATACCGTTTCAGGTATTCCTAACTAATCTATTAATAATGGAGATTCGCTTCCGGTTTTTGTCTGTATAAAAAACTACGTCACTGCTTACGTCACACTACCTAAAATCGTCATAAGAGAATAAATCCACTCAAAATTTGAGCATGCAATGTTAAAAAAGGCACCGTCGTATCTTTTTAATGTCCTCCACGTCCTCAAATCAATTGATTTTGTTTATTGATTAATAATATTAATTAATTAATATTTAATAATAGGAAAATGTATAATATTTAATAATATCTAATAATAATATTTAATAATATTTAATTATAATATTTAATAATAGGAAAATTAATAATATTAAATAATTAATATCAATAATATCTATTAGTAATGGAGATTCGCTTCCGGTTTTTGTCTGTAACAAAAACTACGTCACTGCTAACGTCTCACTACCTAAAATCGTCATAATAGAATAAATCCACTCAAAATTTGAGCATGCAATATTAGACAGTCCTCATTGTTTTTTTAAACAATTTTTAATAAATACATACCTGGTATTATCTATCTATATATAATTTGTTTTATTTTAATATATATTTAAAGTTATCAGAACTAAGTTTCCATTTCAATTTTTTTATTTTTTACTCCTCTAATAAATTTATTTTATTTTTTACTCTTTTAATAAATTTATTTTATTTTTTAATCCTTTAATAAATTTATTTTATTTTTTAATCCTTTAATAAATTTATTTTATTTTTTACTCCTTTAATAAATTTGATGATTTTACTTTACTTATGACACAAACTCCTATTATATTATAGATATTAGATATTAATTTTTCAACTCCCATCCCCTCAGGCAATATTTATTTTACGTCGCCCAGAGAGTGTTTTTTTATTTTGCTAGTACTACAAATATTTGCACCAGATATATGGTTTCGGTTATTGCAAGCAATTATATAGTTTCATATAATTAACAATAACTAAATAGTAGGAAGTGCGTAGTGTAATGGTTAAAGTCATGGGAAATGGACTCGTCGCCCCGAGTTCAAATCTTGGATGTGGTAACTGCATTTTCAGTTAGCGCTAATACCCTTAAGGTATGAATCCTACTCTCCCTCCAGCTGAGGATAAATAGTAGGGCAGACTGGGCTCTTTAACCTTGGTTAGGCAACTGGTCTAGGAGGAGACTCTCTGGCTGATACTTTTTTTATATAACTAATAATAGTAATCCTTTCTACTCCTCCTACCTCTCCTCCTTTCTACTCATCTACTCCCCCTACTTCTCTTTTCTATTCATTTACTCCCCCTCTCTCTATCTTCTATCGTTCTTCTTTACTGGCTTTCTAACGCCCTCCCATCCTCCTCCTCCCCTTTTTCGCGCCTGCCTCCTACTGTCGCCATTTTCGTCTTCTTTTTCTTCATCTTTATTTCTTTCGTCTTATCGTCTATCTCTTTCATTTCCTTTTGGGAGAGTTCACTTGACGTAGTGGCTAACGGGAATGGACAACGCCATCTTAATAAGCGTTCGAACTCCAGTCACGTTGTAACGTTCATTTTCGAATTGATACCCTTGGAAAAGGTATGAAACCCCTTATCGCCCAGCAATGGGTTAAAAGTAACTACTACTCTTCTACTACAAGGATTGTGTTTGCATTAAATAAATCACGAATGATGACATGCCATTAAACAAAGAAATAAAACCAAACGTTAATTACTTCTTCTTCTTCTTCTTCTCTTCTTCTTCTTCTTCTTTGTCTCTCCTCTTCTTCTTTTTCTTCTTTTTCTTCTTCTTCTTCTTTGTCTCTCTTCTTCTTCTTTTCTTCTTTTTCTTCTTCTCTTTGTCTCTCTTCTTCTTCTTCTTCTTCTTCTTCTTCTTCTTCTCTTCTTCTTCTTCTTTGTCTCTCTTCTTCTTCTCTTTCTTCTTCTTCTTTGTCTCTCCTCTTCTTCTTTTCTTCTTTTTCTTCTTCTTCTTCTTTGTCTCTCTTTCTTCTTCTTTTCTTCTTTTTCGTCTTCTTCTTCTTCTTCTCTTGTTGTCTCTTCTTCTTTCTTCTTCTTCTTCTTCTTCTCTCTTCTTCTTCTCTTTGTCTCTCTTCTTCTTCTCTCTTCTTTGTCTCTATTCTTTGTCTCGCTTCTTCTTCTTTTCTTTTCTTCTTCTTCTTTTTCTTCTTCTCTTTATCTCTCTACTTCTTCTTCTTTTTCTTCTTCATTTTCTTCTTCTTATATATTTGTCTCTCTTCTTCTTCTTTTTCTTCTTCATTTCTTCTTCTTCTTCTTCTTGTCTCTCTTCTTCTTCTTCTTCTTCTTTCTCCTTACATTTCCTCTTTCAAAATTCATTCCCATTCTTTTCATGCCGACATTTTTTGCTCTCCCCCCCCTCCAACTTCATTTGCATCTACCCTCCCCCTCTCTCTTTCCACTTATTCTCCTTCACCATTTTCGTAAACTGAACTCCTTCTTCCCTTCTATCTATCGTTTCTCTTATTCTCCCCCTCTCTCCCCCCTCTCTCCCCCTCTCTCTCTTTCTCTTTCTCTCTCTCTCTCTCTCTCTCTCTCTCTCTCTCTCTCTGCTGTGATTCTTGTCAACAATTTTCTGGTATTTGGCGTATATTGTCATCACCTGCTGCAATCACTTGAGACCCCTGCTTTTCTTTAACCCCCCCTTCCCGCCATTTTTAAATCTGCCACCACCACCACCACCACCACCACACATCTCCTTTTTTTTATTCCCTTTTAAATTCCCAACTTCTTTCCTTCTATACGTCTAATCTTCTGATGCTTAAAGGTTTAAAAAACTTCTTGACACACTTACGTCCATTCTTGAAATACTAGATTGTTTATATATACTAGCAAATATATGCACCCTCCGGGTGCAAGTATTTAAGTTTTAATATAATAAAATATCATGTTAAATTAGAAAGGCTAATGAAACTAAATAAGAATGCAGATAAAAAGATTTGGAACAGAGGGGGTATGATTGAAAAATAGAACAACTTCGAAACTAACTCTTCCATCATTTACCATTACTCCCGTCTATCATTGGTAAATTTTCCTAATTTAACTCTTTAGTTAAAAATAGGAAGTAAGGAATAAATTTACAGTTATTTCTTCTTGTTAATGGATTTCTTTTAAGATTTATCCCCGAGATTTTTGCTCATATTCAATAAGATAAAACCAAACAATTAGAAATCCATAATACTAAGCATATATTTATTAAAATCAAATTTTAAAGATCAATATGCAAATTAGCCTTCCCATTCACACTGTAAACCACTATTTCGTTGTATATATAAATACAATTGCATGTTAATAGTTTGTGGATATGGTCAACAGTCTTAATGATGTAAAATAATTTTATTAATAATTGAAGTTTAAATTAAAAATAAAATCATGGAGAATGTGGTATTAATAACAAAAAGAATTGTGACTTGATTAGTAATATAGTTTCGGTTACAGACAGACAAGCCCACAATCTCCATTATAATAATATATATATATATATATATATATATATATATATACTGTGTGTACACAAAAATGTATACGAACTTTCTTTGTTTGTTGGTTTATTGATTTTAACGGCATATCAACCCGTTTGGGGTTATGTCATGCCTAACGGTTAGGAAGTTATACATATCGTGTATTTATATTTATACTTTTTAGTAATTGGTTTTAAAAATGTGTTAGCATTATTGGGGATTATGTTGTTATGGTATGATTTGTTTCATGTCTATATTCTATGGTATAATTTTATTTCTCTCAAAAAGAGAGAATATCCTCCATGTTGACATTTTCAAAACAGATCTTTCATATTGTTTGCTTAAAATAACGGTGTTCTGATGTGAGCAAGAAATCTGCATTCCATGAATAAGTGTTAACTGTCAAAGGTGTTTGACATGTTCCACATTGTGGTTGTTGTTCTTGTTTGAGTATATAGGAGTGCGTTAGTCTTGTATGACCAATGCGTAATCGGGACACAATGACTTGTTCCTTTCTAGACTTCCTTAAAGTTGGTCTCCAGCCTCGCAAAGTGGGTTTGATTAGGAAAAGTTTATTGTGGGTGTTGTTATTCCAGTGTTGTTGCCATTTTGTATGAAGGAACGGCATTGATTATGTACTAATCCTAATTAAAACACCTTTTTTTTGTAAAAGTTCGATAATTGTCGTTGATGGCAACTCATAATTGGACAAGTGCTTTTGGTATCATGACAAACTCTTTCTTGCGTTGGAAAGGAACTCCTGTCGTCTGGGTAGAGGGGGTGGTAAATTTAGTCTCATAGATCCATTATTACTGAATCGGGAGTTAGTTTCCCACAGGATGTCCTATTAAAATTCCCACGTAAAAAATGACCTTTTAAATACAAAAAGAATTCCATGCTGTTATCATTTAGATTTTGATTTTTAATTATCTTCACGAATATAAATCAAATCTTAATTATTTTTGCTCAAAAACCAAGATATGATGATAGTGAATGTTTATATATATTTACTTTGTCATTAATTGTTTTATTTTCGAAGTTTCCTTCGGACATACATATACACACAACTGACCTTTATATATGTATAGATAGATCGATCGATCGATAGATAGATAGATAGATAGACAGATAGATAACTATTAACATTAAAATCAACTAATATCAAAAATCGAATTTTTATAAGTTTCCTTTTATTATTTTGATACAGAAATTAACAAAGATTGTTTAAGATTTTTATGTCAATGAAGTCAATACTGGATTATTATTAGTAGTATTAGTATTAGTATTAGTAGTAGTAGTAGTAGTAGTAGTAGTGTTTCACGCCTGCCGTAGCTAGTGGTTCACTGGAGGCTGAGTGACAGCAAGTCTCCTCGGATCTCCAGGACTCTTCTTGGTATTCTAGCCGATCTTAACAGTGCTGCAGATTGGATGGTATCGATTCTCCTCTGATATCAAATTCACCCAAATTCTTTTCCAGAGATTTGGGGACCGTTCCAGGGGCACCGAATTATTATTATTATTATTATTATTATTATTATTATTATTATTATTATTATCATTCCTTGTGAGTTTTTCACTCAAGCATTAACAGAAGTCTGAGAAACAGCAGGTCTCCATATGTCTCCAGGATTCTTCTGAGCATTTTAGCCGATCTTAACAATGCTATGGTTAGGATGTTTTCGATTTATCCTCTGATTTCCAATTCTTCCAACTTTTTTCTAAACCCTTGCGCACTGTATCAAGCTCACTAATTACAATTGGTACAACCTTTACCCTCGTGTTTCACAGTTTTTTTATTCAGTTCGCTGGCAAGGTCTAAATATTTGTCTATCTTTTCATTTTCTTTTATTTGCCCTCTCTGATATGCCGGGATGCCCAAATCAATTAAATTAAGTTCTCTTCTTATTTTCCTCTTATTGTTTTTCCTTCTTCTTCTTCTTCTTCTTCTTCTTCTTATTATTATTATTATTATTATTATTATTATTATTATTATTATTATTATTATTATTATAAGAAGAAGAATTATTATCATTTACTCCTTTTGAATTTTCACATCAGCGTTAACTGATGGTCTTTCACTGGAGTCTGATTGACAGCAAGTCTCCCCAGGTCTCCAGGACTCTTCTGAGTATTCTGGCAGATTGCAGCAGTGCAGTGTTCTGGATGGTATCAATCCTTCCTCTGATTTCCAGACTTTCCAAACCCTTTTCCAATCTTTTTGGGACCGTTCCAAGTGCACCAACTACAATTGGTAAATACTAGGGTTGATTGGGCTCTTTAGCCTTGGTATGGCAACTAGTCCAAGAGAAGGTAACTCTTAATTAAGACCAGCTGTACCTCCGCTTAAAAACTGACCTTATGTCGCTTCTTGCCCACCGTGGAGGGGTTAGATGAATACTATTCTATGGTGTCCTGATTAGTGCGACCCTAGGCTAACTGGGGACGAAAATGTTCCTGTCCCGGAAGACAATACTTAGCTCTTGTCTTAAGGCATAATTCAAGTAAAAGGTTATTTATTCGATTCCCCACGGGGCTAAAATGTGACTCAAGGTTGCTTTAATGTGGGATAGTCTCACAGGAAGCAAGCCTCTCAAGTGTAAAAATCGTTTATGATCCGTTAGCATTCCTCTTCCGGTACGCCTCAGGTACCTGGCAATGAATCCAACCCTTACCCCTTTTAGTCGATGGGGAGATGCTGCCTGGGGGCGGACCCTCCGGAAATAAGCTGATTTCTTTCGATTTTCCGGAAACCAGAGAAAAATCCCGCACTGGGGCTTAGAATACGCTGATTGTATTCCTCCCCACAGAGGGGTAAGACCCGGAGTGATAGTTCCAGTTAGGGTCTCATCTATGGGTCGGATAGATCTGTTTGAAAATTATTGATATTGTCTAAGAATTCGTGAAACCATATAATTATATGCAAACAGATGAGTGTTATCAAATAGAATTATTTGGAGGACTTAAAACCTGTGGCGTAGTAGTTTACATGTTGGACTGCAACATCGTTGGAAGCAAATTCGAACTAGTACTCTTTGAAAAGGCATGAACCACTTATCCCCTCAGCTATGGGTAAAATAGTACCATTACTGTTTTTCTACAAGGATGGCTTTAGCATTAAATAACCCAAAATATTAATATGCCATTAAACAAAGAAATCAAAACAAAGAAATTGAAACTATATAATTAATAGCCGATTACAAGAGTCTATCCCCTTTTCAATAGCACTAGACCAAAGAGATTGTTTTTTTGTGTGTGTGTTTGTGTGTGTGTGTGTGTGTGGAGCGCCACACCTACCATCAGTTCCTTACTTTACAGCACAGATCCCCGTGCTACTCATACATGGAGTTAGCGAGGGCTGATATCGAATCAGAAACCTTTCTAGGCTGATGCTCTACCGACTGAGCACTCCTCTGCCTAAGTAAGATGTGACACAATGTTCTCTTCCTCCTTTTCTTGTAACATTTTTGTATAGTAATATACTCAACCCCTCCGCATGAGTAGGATGTAATAAGTAGTCATGAGTAGTCTGAATGACAGCAAGTCTCCTCAGGTCTCCAGGACTCTTTTGAGTATTCTGGCAGATTGTAGCAGTGCAGTATTCTGGATGGTCTCAATTCTTTTTCTGATTTCCAGATTTTCCAAACTTTTTTCCAATCTTTTTGGGACCGTTCCAAGTGCACCAAATACAACTGGTATCACTTTCATATTCCATAACTTTTTCAGTTCTCTGGCAAGGTCCAGGTATTTGTTCATTTTTTCGTTTTTTATCATATGAGTGCTAGAAGGCGGTGACTGAGGGCCTACATGTCCTTGGAATGACGTTAAACTCTATCTGATGGTGAGGTTCCAGTTTTGGAGGTTTGGAGAATGTGGAGCACCCCTTCATCACCATTGCTCCCTGGTCCACTCTGACTCGGAGTGGTAGTACCTGTTAGGGTCCCGTCTATGGGTTAAATAGAAAAATGCATTTGTTAAAAAAATTGTATTATCCATTAAGAATTGATTTATTTCGAAACTTTATCGGCATTAAATGGCCCACTGAGGTTGATATGCCGTAAAACAAACCAAACCAAACCAAACCTCTGGGCATAAAATAACCCTGATTCTATTTATGACACTGTCCCACTTAAAGCAAGGTGATGTGTAGGGAACGATTTCCCGGTATCATATTTACCAACCCCTCCGCTCGAGCAGGATGTGACACAAGATCAATTTTTAGGCGGAGTTTAACAGGTTTGAATTCAGATTTTTCCTTCTCCTAGACTGGTTGCCTAACCATTGTTAAAGAGCACAGACTGCCCTGCTATTTACCCATAGCTAAAGAGAGAGAGAGAGAGAGAGAGAGAGAGCAGGTGGATCCATACCTTTCCCAATAGTATTAGCGCTATGTGGAATGTAGACAGCCTCGTCTAGGATTTGAACTCGGGTAGACGAGTCCATTTCCTGCGTCTCTATCCATTACACCACGCACCTCCCGGTAACATGACCAACAT
>CM042165.1:19061558-19067138 GCA_023376005.1 Doryteuthis pealeii | reverse complement strand
TTTCTATTTGCGTATATTCATCACCTGCTGCAATCACTTAACCCCTGCTTTTCTTTAACCCCCCCCCCTTCCGCCATTTTTAAATCCGCCACCACCACCCACCACCACCACCACCAACCATCTCCTTTTTTATTCCCTTTTAATTCCCAACTTCTTCCTTCTATACGTCTAATCTTTCTGATGCTTAAAGGTTAAAAAACTTCTGACACACTTACGTCATTCTTGAAATACTAGATGTTTATATATACTAGCAAATAATGCACCTCCGGCGCAAGTATTTAAGTTTTAATATAATAAATATCATAAATTAAATTAGAAAGGCTAATGAACTGAATAAGAATGTAGATAAAAAGATCTTAACAGAAGGGGTATGATTGAAAAATAGAACAACTTCGAAACTAACTCTTCCATCATTTACCATTACTCCCGTCATCATTGGTAAATTTTCCTAATAACTATTTAGTTAAAATAGGAAGTAAAGATTTAATATTACAGTTATTTCTTCTTGTTAATGGATTTCTTTTAAGATTAATCCCCGAGATTTTTGCTCATATTCAAATAAGATAAACCAAAACAATTAGAAATCAATAATACTAAGCATATATTTATTAAAATCAAATTTTAAAAATCAATATGCAAATTAGCCTTCCCATTCACACTGTAAACCGCTATTTTCTTGTATTATATAAATACAATTGCATGTTATTATTATGCAAAGAATCAACAGTCTTAATGATGTAAAACAATTTATTAATAATTGAGGTTTAAATAAAAAATAAAATCATGGAGAATGTGATGTAAATAACAAAGGAATTTGTGACTGAATGGTAATATAGTTTCGGTTACAGACATACAAAACCCACAATCTCCATTAAATAAGATATAATATATATATATATATATATATATATATTATATATATATACTGGGAGAAAGTAGACAAACACGGGAATGTTATGGAAACTGGATGTTTATTGTCGACGATGCAACATTTCGGTCTCTAATTAGACCATCTTCAGGACTTGGATATAGTAATTGCTTCAATGATGGATATTCTCAAAATGTTGAAAACGGAAGGTCGTCAACTGTCGGATTAACCTCCTCACATTTCTCCCATATATATACTGTGTGTACACAAAAATGTATAAAAACTTTCTTTGTTTGTTTGTTTATTGATTTTAACGGCATATCAACCCGTTTGGGGTTATGTCATGCCTAACGGTTAAGAAGTTATACATATCGTGTATTTATATTTATACTCTTTAGTAATTCGTGTTAACAATGTGTTAGCACCATTAGGGATTATGTGTATGGTATTGATTGTTTCATGTCTATGTTCTATGGTATAATTTTATCTCTCAAAAAAGAGAGAATATCCTCCATGTTGACATTTTCAAACAGATCTTTCATATTGTTTGTTTAAAAATAACGGTTTCTGATGTGAGCAGAAAATCTGCATTCCATGAATAAGTGTTTAACTGTCAAAGGTGTTTGACATGTTCCACATTGTGGTTGTTGTTCTTGTTTGAGTATATAGGAGTGCGTTATCTTGTATGACCAATGCGTAATCGGGACACAATGACTTGTTTCTTTCTAGACTTCCTTAAAGTTGGTCTGCAGCCTCCCAAAGTTTGATTAGGAAGAATTTATTGTGGGTGTTGTTATTCCAGTGTTGTTGCCATTTTGTATGAAGGAACAGCATTGATTATGTACTAATCCTAATTAAAACACCTTGTTTTTTGTAAAAGTTCGATAATTGTCGTTGATGGCAACTCATAATTGGACAAGTGCTTTTGGTATTATGACAAACTCTTTCTTGCGTTGGAAAGAAACTCCTGTCGTTTTTTCATGAGGTTTAATTGACTTATTTTATCTACATACTAGAAGCAGCTACCCAGCATCGTCTGGGTAGAGGGGGTGGTAAATTTAGTCTCATAGATCCATTATTACTGAATCGGGAGTTGGTTTCCCACAGGATGTCCCATTAAAATCCCCACGTAAAAAATACCTTGGGCTGATCCAGCCATTCTGAAAAGAAAAATTAATGTCTACTATTTACAACATTAAATACAAAAAAAAATTCCATGCTGTTATCATTTAAATTTTAATTTTTAATTATCTTCACAAATATATATCAAATCTTCATTATTTTTGCTAAAAAACCAAGATATGATGATAGTGAATGTTTATATATATTTACTTTGTCGTTAATTGTTTTATTTTCGAAGTTTCCTTCGGACATACAGATGCACACAACTGCCCTTTATATATGTATGGATAGATAGATAGATAGATAGACAGACAGATAGATAACTATTAACATTAAAATCAACTAATATTAAATATTGAATTTTCATAAGTTTCCTTTTATTATTTTGATACAGAAATTAACAAAGATTGTTTAAGATTTTTATGTCAATGAAGTCAATACTGGATTATTATTATTATTATTAGTAGTAGTAGTAGTAGTAGTAGTAGTAGTGTTTCACGCCTGCCGTAGCTAGTGGTTCACTGGAGGCTGAGTGACAGCAAGTCTCCTCGGGTCTCCAGGACTCTTCTTGGTATTCTAGCCGATCTTAACAGTGCTGCAGATTGGATGGTATCGATTCTCCTCTTTTCCAGAGATTTGGGGACCGTTCCAGGGGCACCGAATTATTATTATTATTATTATTATTATTATTATTATTCCTTGTGAGTTTTTCACTCAAGCATTAACAGGAGTCTGAGAAACAGCAGGTCTCCACATGTCTCCAGGATTCTTCTGAGCATTTTAGCCGATCTTAACAATGCTATGGTTAGGATATTTTTGATTTATCCTCTGATTTCCAATTCTTTCAACTTTTTTCTAAACCCTTACGCACTGTATCAAGCTCACTAATTACAATTGGTACAACCTCGTGTTTCACAGTTTTTTTATTCAGTTCGCTGGCAAGGTCTAAATATTTGTCTATCTTTTCATTTTCTTTTATTTGCCCTCTCTGATATGCCGGGATGCCCAAATCAATTAAACTAAATTCTCTTCTTATTTTCGTCTTATTGTTTTTCCTTCTTCTTCTTTTCTTCTTCTTCTTCTTCTTCTTCTTCTTCTTATTATTATTATTATTATTATTATTATTATTATTATTATTATTATTATAAGAAGAAGAATTATTATCATTTACTCCTTTTGAATTTTCACATCAGCGTTAACTGATGGTCTTTCACTGGAGTCTGAGGGACAGCAAGTCTCCCCAGGTCTCCAGGGCTCTTCTGAGTATTCTGGCAGATTGCAGCAGTGCAGTGTTCTGGATGGTATCAATCCTTCCTCTGATTTCCAAATATTCCAGACCCTTTTCCAATCCTTTTGGGACTGTTCCAACTACAATTGGTATCACATTGACTTTCATATTCCATAACTTTTTCAATTCTCTGGCAAGGTCCATATATTTGTCCATTTTTTCATTTTCCTTTAGCTTCACCCTGTGATCTGCTGGTACTGCAAAATCCACCAGTTGACAAGTTCTGATTTCCAGACTTTCCAAACCCTTTTCCAATCTTTTTGGGACCGTTCCAAGTGCACCAACTACAATTGGTAAATACTAGGGTTGATTGGGCTCTTTAGCCTTGTTATGGCAACTAGTCTAAGAGAAGGTAACTCTTAATTCAGACCAGCTGTACCTCAGCTTAAAAACTGACCTTAGTCGCTTCTTGCCCATCGTGGAGGGTTAGATGAATAATATTCTGTGGTGTCCTGATTAGTGCGACCCTAGGCTAACTGGGACGAAAATGTTCCTGTCCCGGAAGACAATACTTAGCTCTTCTTAAGCATAATTCAAGTAAAAGGTATTTATTCGATTCCCACGGGGCTAAAAATGACAAGGTTGCTTTAATGTGGGATAGTCTCGCAGGAAGCAAGCCTCTCAAGTGTAAAAAATCGTTTATGATCCGTTAGCATTCCTCTTCCGGTACGCCTCAGTACCTGCAATGAATCCAACCCTTACCCCTTTTAGTCGATGGGGAGATGCTGCCTGGAGGCGGACCCTCCGGAAATAAGCTGATTTCTTTCGATTTTCCGGAAACCAGAGAAAAATCCCGCACTGGGCTTAGAATACACTGATTGTATTCCTCCCCACAGAGGGGTAAGACCCGGAGTGATAGTACCAGTTAGGTCTTCATCTATGGGTCGGATAGATCTGTTGAAAATTATTGATATTGTCTAAGAATTCGTGAAACCATATAATTATATGCAAACAGAGGATTATCAAAATAGAATTATTTGGAGGACTTAAAAACCTGTGGCGTAGTAGTTTACATGTTGGACTGCAACATCGTTGGAAGCAAATTCGAACTAGTACTCTTGAAAAGGCATGAACCACTTATCCCCTCAGCTATGGTAAAATAGTACCATTACTGTTTTTCTACAAGGATGGCTTTAGCATTGAATAACCCAAAATATTAATATGCCATTAAACAAAGAAATCAAAACAAAGAAATAGAAACTATATAATTAATAGCCGATTACAAGAGTCTATCTCCTTTTCAATAGCACTAGACCAAAGAGATTGTTTTTTGTGTGTGTGTTTTGTGTGTGTGTGTGTGTGTGTGTGTGGAGCGCCACACCTACCATCAGTTCCTTACTTTACAGCACAGATCCCCGTGCTACTCATACATGGAGTTAGCGAGGGCTGATATCGAATCAGGAACATTATGGTTTCTAGGCTGATACTTTACCGACTGAGCTCTCCTCCGCATAAGTAAGATGTGACACAATGTTCTCTTCCTCCTTTTCTTGTAACATTTTTGTATAGTAATATACTCAACCCCTCCGCATGAGTAGGATGTAATAAGTAGTCATGAGTAGTCTGAATGACAGCAAGTCTCCTCAGGTCTCCAGGACTCTTCTGAGTATTCTGGCAGATTGTAGCAGTGCAGTATTCTGGATGGTCTCAATTCTTTTTCTGATTTCCAGATTTTCCAAACTTTTTTCCAATCTTTTTGGGACCGTTCCAAGTGCACCAAATACAACTGGTATCACTTTCATATTGCATAACTTTTTCAGTTCTCTGGCAAGGTCCAGGTATTTGTTCATTTTTTCGTTTTTTATCATATGAGTGCTAGAAGGCGGTGACTGAGGGCCTACATGTCCTGGGAATGACGTTAAACTCTATCTGATGGTGAGGTTCCAGTTTTGGACGTTTGGAATGTGGAGCACGCCTTCATCACCATTGCTCCCTGGTCCACTCTGACTCGGAGTGGTAGTACCTGTTAGGTCCCATCTATGGGTTAAATAGGAAAATGCATTTGTTAAAAAAAATTGTATATCCATTAAGAATTAATTTATTTCGAAACTTTATCGGCATTAAATGGCCACTGAGGTTGATATGCCGTAAAACAAACCAAACCAAACCAAAACCTCTGGGCATAAATAAACCCTGATTCTATTTATGACACTGTCCTACTTAAAGCAAGGTGCTGTGTAGGGAACGATTTCCCGGTATTATATTTACCAACCCCTCCGCTCGAGCAGGATGTGACACAAGATCAATTTTTAGGCGGAGTTTAACAGGTTTGAATTCAGAGTTTTCCTTCTCCTAGACCGGT
>CM042165.1:19024058-19051558 GCA_023376005.1 Doryteuthis pealeii | reverse complement strand
AAGAGAGTTGCTGTAACGATTTTATGGGCCATCCTCTAGGCTTCAAGCAAGAGCGCTTGTCCAGTGGAAATCCTGGCTAAAGATTCCTTTGGTTGTTCCTTAGTGTTGCAAGTTCCTCGTCAATGATTGCAAATGGACGGCTCTCAGTATCAGTACTTAAGTAGTCAACCAGCCACGCATTCTGGCTGTTGATTGGCGGAGGAATAAAACACGTGACTTCGCCTAGTCTATAAATTTAGTGTATTGTAGCACACCTTATATATCTAAAATAATCCAAAGATGGGTTGGTCCAGCAAGAAATATTAAAGTCACATTTTTTTCTTTATGTTTTTTTTATTAGCATTACTAATATTATCATTATTGTTATTATTTTGTTATTGTCTAAGGTAAATGTATAAGATAAACCTAAGAAACATTTTGAAGATGTCGAAAAAACCATCAAGCGCCCAGTACAGACATTGGAGACTGGAAACAGGGTTATTTCCTAGTTGAGTAACATGATATTACAAGGTGACTCAGAAAAAACAGAACCCAAATTATTTATTTTCCCATTAAACTAAACATAAACCTCAACTCTAATCCTAAACCCTAACCCTAAACCGAAACCGAAACCTAAAAGCCTAATCCTAAACCCTAACCCTAAACCGAAAACCGAAAACCTAAAACCCTAACCCTAAACCCTACCCCCCTAGTTGAGTAACATAATATTACAGGGTGACCCAGAAAAAACAAAACCCACAAATTTAGTAATAAAATTGTTAATTTTAATTTTTTTTTAAGTATTTTTAAGTCCAGCAAGGGTTAGGATTAAGGTTTATGGTTAGGGTTATAGTTAGGTTTTGGGTTTAGGGTTAGTTTAATGGAAATATTGATAAATAATTTTGTTCTGTTTTTTCTGGGTCACTCATGCTGCTCAACTAGGAAATAACCGGAAACAGATCACGGTAAATCGATAAATATGGAAAAAATGATTCACGAAGGTTGTAAAACATTTGAAGCTCAAAGAATCGAACACTCCAGCATTCAACGGGCACTTCTAAAGCAGAACTCGTTCTCGACACCTGACAATTTACAGTCTGAAAACGTTTGTAACATATACAATAGATTCTTTTGTCCAAAGCTGGACTTACTAGACATGAAATCTCATGACAACAAACTATTGAAGACTTGTTTGGCAAAGGTTCCTCGGCAGCAACCTACAGGTAACTAGTGTCAATTCTATGACAAAGTATGTGAATCTGAGACAGTTTTTATATGGCTCACTCTGTCAATGTCTACGGGACAAATAACTAATTCATTTGTCACAGATGCGATATAGCTCGCAAAGATATACTTGACCTCAGGAGTAACACGCACTTCCATGGGTACTCTTAGCAAATCGAAGAGATGACCCTTTTCAGCAAAGAAGTGTCAGTCCCTATATATATATATAATGGGCCGGGTTAGCTCAGTCGGTAGAGCGTTCGGCTAGAGACCACAAGGTTCCTAGTTCGATACCGGTCCTCGCCAACTCAGCGTATGAGTAGCACAGGGATCTGTGCGGTAAAGTAAGGAGCTGATGGTAGGTGTGACGCCCAACATCAGATGCTAAAGCAATCTCCTTGGTCTATTGATTTTTTAATTTAGTTTTTGATTTTTACTGATTAAATGATATAATTCAATAGAATTATATCATTTAATCAGTAAAAATCAAAAACTAAATTTTGTACTTTTCCTTATTATAAACATATTAAAGTGTATGTGAGATTTTAATGCTCAATGATATCTCTTTTGTGAGTCCTCAGTCGACACGTACATATCAAAACAGACGCGATTCTTTTATATATATATATATATATATATATATATATATATATATATATTATATATATATATATATATATATATATATATATATATATGTGGGAGTAAATATGGAAGATAAATCCGACAATATTAAGAAATTTGAAAAAACGAATGTTCCGAAACTAGGATGAATTTATTTATCGATGTTTAAGCATTTCGGTTTCATTAAACCTTCATCAGGATGTATCTTGGGGTGAAGAAAATGATGGATATTTTATAGATGACAGGAGATGAAAATGTTTATAAAATCTTTTTTGTTATGTAACTGTATTTGTTCAGCGTTATAATTTTTGAAAGACAAGTCGCGATCCACACATGCAAAGATATCATGACGCGTGACGCAACTCGAAGAAATGCATTCAACAAAAGACAAGAAAAAGTATTAATAGACTTATTCTATGAGAACAAAGGGAACAAAGTGGGAATGATAACTAAATAATTAAATGAATCCTGGTATTTTGTAATTATTTAAGACTATTTTAGCTAGAAACGGGAATATATTAAAAATTCCATGTCGATTGTTAAGGGAGGGCAAAAGCGAAATTGCACAGGCTTCAAAATCTGTCGTAGTCTTTTGTTGTGAATTTGTAATATTTATTGGAACAATCACTACAACCGTTCGGTTTCTTGCTATGGTGTTCCTCAGGTAAAACAAAATTCGTTTTACCTGAGGAATGCCATAGCAAGAAACCAAACAGTTGTAATGATTGTTTCAATAAATAAATAAAAAAGCTAAACCTTTTATTTATTTATTCATATATATATATATATATATATATTATATAGAGAGAGAGAGAGAGAGAGAGAGAGAGAGAGGGGGGATAGTAAGTGTGTGATTAGAATTACATTTCTATAGGATGACATTTATTATATGATTTCAAACAGTTTCTACCTCTTCATCATCTCTGTCAACTCAAATTCCCTTTTCGGATTTTTGTCAGAAGGAGCAGAAATTAGTCATCTCAGTCCCAGGGGACCCTCCTCGTTCTCCAAAAGGGGTAGGGGTTTGGGGTTTATTTCCAATGTCTCTTAAGAGGAATGTTGACTAACCTGGAACTATTGGCAACACACAAGAAGACTTGCTTCCTGTGGGGCACCCTATATTAAACAGACTTTGTGTCATATTCCAGCACCGTGGGTGGGTTTTGGATAATACAACCCTTTCATTATACCCATAGAATATCCTGCAGGTGATTAGAACAATGTTAACTCTTCTATGGGAGTATCTTTATTAGAAAATCAGAACTAATATGAGGAAAGCCGTTTGGGGAGGATTTGAAACAATGTGTTGCTATGGATGATCAACTAGTGGAGACTGTTTGAAATCCTAATATCATAAAGCTATTCCTATAGAAGTGTTAATACATATGTCTATGTGGTGAAGGCACATAGCTAATGAGTTTTCATTAGTTTTCGGAGTTGTTCCTGTCAAGTTATATGTAGGCAACCATTGAAAAAATGTATCTATTTATATAGGAGTTAGTGATATTTCTCTGAATGTTTGAGATGCGGTTTGATGATTAGTATTATCTGCGTAATTCGGATCATTGTCCTCATCTTCATTGTTATCTGTACAAAGTTTCGGCCGATGTGCCCTCCGGCCTTCTTCAGGTATTTCTTGTCGGACTCGGAACCTTCTCGGACTCGGGAACCTCTTTTCGAACTCGGAACCTTCTTGTCATAATCGTGAGCCATCACGGAACTTTGAATCTAACCAATTATTCAATCCACGGTGGTATCCTGTTCTCATTCCGCTAACCATTAGTGACACCTACATTTTATTACCTGGCCAGGTAATTGTTTCATATTCAGTCCAATGGTTTAAAGGTTTTTAAATTGTTTAGGCAGTTATCTTACCGCCATTCAATCAATGATTTTACATTGATTTTCTTTTTTTCAATTTTTCTATGATTAATGGTGAATTTAGTATATCTGTTAAAAGTGTTTGAGCGGAAATGTTGTTCTACAGGTATTAGTCTACTGTGATATATTATACATAGAAGGCCAGGTAATTGTTTCATATTCAGTCCAATGGCTTAAAGGTTTTTAAATTGTTAAGCCAGTTATCTTACCGCCATTCAATCAATGATTTCACATTGATTTTCTTTTTTTTTTTTTTTTCTATGATGGTGAATTTAGTATATCTGTTAAAATTGTTTGAGCGGAAATGTTGTTCTACAGGTATTAGTCTACTGTGATATATTATACATAGAAGGCCAGGTAATTGTTTCATATTCAGTCCAATGGCTTAAAGGTTTTTAAATTGTTAAGCCAGTTATCTTACCGCCATTCAATCAATGATTTCACATTGATTTTCTTTTTTTTTTTAATTTTTCTATGATGGTGAATTTAGTATATCTGTTAAAATTGTTTGAGCGGAAATGTTGTTCTACAGGTATTAGTCTACTGTGATATATTATACATAGAAGTCAGCAGATAACTTTTCGTCTGAAAATATAAAGCCGAAAATTCTTCCCAAAGAATGGTTATCATGGGTTTGCTGGGTTTCTTAAGAATCTTTTCAATTTCGTTAAGCGGAAGCTAATACGAAAAGCTTGTCGGTTGTGGCTAGGGCCTATCTAGGGTGGGTCGGTTTGGGCTGAGACGTCACACACTTCATTCATAGTTTACATTTTATTACACACAAATATATATATATATATATATATATATGTGTGTGTTGTGTGTGTGTGTGTGTGTGTGTGTGTGTGTTGTATTTTTTGGTTTTGCTTTTTTTATTTTAGCTGCTTTAGGTGAATTTGTTTTTTGCTCATAAATAATCGTTGGACACAGCAGGAGATTGAACCGACAATGAAGGGGAGAGCAAGTAATCATGGTGAAGGGGTTAGGGTTAATAGAGAGGAAATGAGAGAGGGGAACGGAAAAACGCGGGATCAGGGAGGCTCTGCTGGGGGGATAAGAATTGAGAGTTAAAGAGTGACAAGCTGACAGACAAAAAAAGATGATTCGTAACCAATGAAAAAGGGGGGGATAGAATCAAAGGTTTATTCGTATGGGCAACAGAAAGAAATCATGGGTAAAAATTTAAAAAAAGACAAACTATAATAAATAAAAAATGGTAAAAAAAAAATATTTTGACGAAGGAACATTGAAAGTCTATGCGTGCCAATATTCCTTCTCAGAATGGCTGGTCTGATTAAAAGAAATTAGTATTTTAAATTTGGACGCTAACGAGACTCGAACCCGAACTCGAACCATTGACTGGGGAAAACATGCCGCTACCTCAGTCAGCAATTGGTAAAGTTTGGAGGAAATAACGGGATAGATAGATATATAAATAGATAGATTTGCCCAGTCTAAGATAGATATGACCAGAGATATTTCAAACTTAGATATATATATAGATAGATATATAGATAGATATGCATAGATTAAGAAAGATAATAACAGACTAAGATAAATATGACCATAGATAGATATTTCAAACTTATAGATAGATATATAGATAGTTAGATAGATAGATAGATAGATAGATCGATAGATATTAACAGACGAAGATAGATATGACCATAGATAGATATTTCAATCTTAGAGATAGATAAATAGATAGATAGATAGATAGATATTATTAGACTAAGATAAATATGTCCATAGATAGATATTTCAAACATAGAGATAGATAGATAGATAGATAGATAGATAGATATACACAGATTAAGATAGATATTAACAGACTAAGATAAATATTACCATATATAGATATTTCAAACTTAGAGATAGATAGATAGATAGATAGACACAGATTAAGATAGATATTAACAGACTAAGATAGATATGACCATAGATAGATATTTCAAACTTAGAGATAGATAGATAGACAGATAGATAGATAGATATTAACAGACTAAGATAGATATGACCATAGATAGATATTTCAAACTTAGAGATAGATAGATAGATAGATATTAACAGACTAAGAAAAATATGTCCATGGATAGATATTTCAAACTTACAGATAGATAGATAGATAGACATATAGATATTAACAGACTAAGATAAATATGTCCATAGATAGATATTTCAAACTTAGAGATAGATAGACAGATAGATAGATAGATAGATATTAACAGACTAAGATAAATATGTCCATATATAGATATTTCAAACTTAGAGATAGATAGATAGATTGATAGATAGACAGACAGTTATGCACAGATTAAGATAGATAATAGACTGATAGACAAATGAGTGAATTTAGAAGTAAGAATATTCACGGGTCCAACCTCGTCCTCTCGGCCAGGAGCAAGGTGTGTTCCAGAACAGATGATAACGGGTCAGTCACATTGAAAGGCCAGATCAAGCTTCGTTGCCGTGGATGCCCTTTTCGCCCTTCTTGTCATACCTGGACAAGATGACCATTAGCACTCTAAGTTTATTCATCTTTTGACTGGTCGGTATTCAAACAAGCCCTTCACCACGGGCAGGATGAGACGTAAGGTCAATTTCATGTTTTTAAGCGAAGTAAACCTGGTTTCTGCATCGGTGACTGTTTGCGCGGAATATCACCTGCTTATCTCCACGCTCGACGGTAAGCCTCTTAAGCCGGTAGAACAATTCGCATATCTAGGTAGTAATATTCATCCACAGAAAGCGATGTTAATACACGAATAGGAAAGGCATGGTCGGCCACAAAGAAATTATCAGTCATATGGAAATCCGATCTCACTGACAAGTTAAAGCAATTCTTCTAGGTTGTGGTTATATCAGTACTGCTGTATGGCTGCACCACTTGGACCCAAACAAAGCTCCTCGAGAATAAGTGCGTGAGTGTGAAATTTATTAGTAATTATTTAGATTATATAAATAAAAGAAAAATTTGTATCTAATATAACTAAGTATAATATTGATCAAATATAAGGTATTCTGTAATCTTTAAGTATAATTTTGGAGGGATGAGGGGACAATGCACTTACGAAACAGACTTTGGAAACCAACCATCTCTTTAATTTTAAAGAATCCAAAATGTTAGTTAGGATACACTAAAAAAAACAAAGAAAAATCGTAGAATATAGCACACTCTCATTACTTGTGTAACAGCTGTATTTATTTATTTATTTATTATAGTGTACAATACATTTAACGTGCCATTATTACCATTGGTTTCCAGGCAGCATGTTAGCCACCCTTCATCAAGACAACACGCCTATTTAAGAAATAGGTATTTCTCAAACAGGGGCGTTGTCTTTGTGAAGGGTGGCTAACATGCTGCCTGGAAACCAATGGTAACAATGGCACCTTAAATGTATTGTACTCTATAATAAATAAATAAATAAAATATATATATATATATAGAGAGAGAGAGGGGGAGAGAGAGAGAATTAAACAAAATACACATCTCCTGTTTAACAATTTTATTTTTGATCTTTTCGAGTTTTCTGGCAAACTTTTTAATATTTGGGTGGAATTCGTCCACCAAAGTTCAAGTCCAAGTACTTTCGGCACTTCGAAGTGCCATCATTAGGGATGATGTGTTCCAATTTTTTTTTAAATTATATTAATGTGGAGGCTGGAAGGAGAAGAATTGATGAGAAAGGTGTTATAGGCATTTTAAAATGTGTGTACTGCGTTGGAAATTAATGTTGTTTAAGGATGGTTTGTATTGTTTTAAAATACTAGAAGCTTTATGCATAAAACAATACAAACCATCCTTAAACAAAATTAATTTCCAATGCAGTACACACATTTTAAAATGCCTATAACTCCTTTCTCATCAATTCTTCTCCTTCCAGCTTTCACATTAATATAATTTTTTTAAAAACTGGAACACATCACCCCTAATGATGGCACTTCGAAGTGCCGAAAGTACTCGGGACTTGAACTTTGGTGGACTTATCCACGAATTCCACCCAAATATTAAAAAGTTGGCCAGAGAACTCGAAAAGATCAAAAATAAAATTGTTAAACAGGAGATGTGTCTTTTGTTTAATTCTACATGTATAAATGAAAGAATGCTGCCCAAATACACACACACACACACACACATATATATATATATATATATATATATATATATATGCGCGTTTTTGGCGTTTTTTTTATTTATGTGTTTGTTGTTGGCATAATCGTTGTTTCTCTTCAGTTTCTTCTTACAATCTGCTATGTTAGCCACTCCATCGTTTCTTGCACCTGTCCCCAGCGGAAAAGGATAGGGGTGGGGAGATCTACTGAAGTGGCTCCTCTGGTAAAGCCGTTACAATTATAAACCGCTCTTCAAGACGGGCGAATTCCCTTCTCTTTCTGACGCACGAGACGATTGTAGAATTATTCTAGTTCTTTGAGAATTTATCTTCGAGACTGCAAAAGAAAATTAAGGAAGGAACAAAAATAAGGCTCATATTTTGAGAATTCTTTTTGGTAGAGAAAAAAAAATTACATATTTGTAGTAGAAGAAATAGTATCAGATTTTTTGTATTTATATGAGCTTTAGATGAAGTTTTGACATTTTTTTATTATCATTTTTTTTTTTTCATTTTTTTTTTGTGTGTGTGCGAAAGGTGACGATGCAATTGACTACAGTAGAGAAACCAGATGGTTCAAGAAATTTCATTCAGGCTCAACAAGAACCTCAGCAATCACACAAGAGCAGGTTAAATACCTGAAGAAGGCCGGAGGGCATATCAGCCGAAACGTTGTACAAATAACAATAATGATGAGGACAATAATCCGAATAACGTAGATAATACTAATCATCAAGCCTCATCTCAAACATTCAGAGAAATAGTGTAGATAACAATAATGATGAGGACGCATCAAGCCTCATCTCAAACATTCAGAGAAATAGTGTAGATAACAATAATGATGAGGACAATAGTCCGAATAACGCAGATAATACTAATCATCAAGCCTCATCTCAAACATTCAGAGAAATAGTGTAGATAACAATAATGATGAGGACAATAGTCCGAATAACGCAGATAATACTAATCATCAAGCCTCATCTCAAACATTCAGAGAAATAGTGTAGATAACAATAATGATGAGGACAATAGTCCGAATAACGCAGATAATACTAATCATCAAGCCTCATCTCAAACATTCAGAGAAATAAGACAAATTTGTGCCTGTAAATTTAATACTGAAATGTTGGTGCTAAACTAAAAATATCTTTCTAGCTAAAATAGTTAATAATCCAACCTTTTCGTAAGGAGGTAACTCAAGGTATATGTTAAATTAAGACAAAATACCCACATAGTTTGCTCAAAAGTTCTGATTTTTCTAGACTAAAAGGTTTATTAAAAACATCTTTATGATACTGTTATAGGTGATAAATAACCTAACTACCTTATCCACTAGGCCATGTGTCCAATTGTACAAATAACAATGAAGATGGGGATAATAGTCCGAATAACGCAGATAATACTATTCATCAAGCCTCATCTCAAGCATTCAGAGAAATAAGAGCAGGTTAGTCTAAAACTGTGGATTCACGCCATAGCGGCAAATCTGAGGGGCATTTGGAGAGCTCGCATCTTACATTTGTAGTTCGTCACATTTAAGATGTCGACAAAAGCCTCCACAACTGCCGAATTGTGCCTCATGTTCACAAAATATTACAAAACCTTTCACTTACTCTCGTATTAACAGTACCCACATGCAAGTATGAATTGAAACGACGCTGATATGTCTTGGGTATGACACAAAACTGAATCCGGTGGTTAGGCTGACACATTGTACATTGTCATTACTCTCAAGTCGACTCTAACTATGAGTGATACTACCTTCCATCTATAGGTCACATGAATGTTTGAAAATTATTAGTATTGGATAGGAATACTTGATATCTATACATATATAAAGAGCAGTTGTGCTGTACGTCCGGTGGAAACTTCGAAAATAAAACAATTAACGACAAAGTATATATACATACACACATTAAATATCACTAGGGATTGATTTTTGAGCAAAAATAATGAAGATTTGATTTATATTTGGGAAAATATTTAAAAATTCAAATTAGAAAAGTAACTGAAAGAAAAGTCATTTGCATGTTATTTTGTTTATTTATTTTTTTGTATGTTTTTTTTTTTTTCGCTTTGAAATATAATATTGATTTATTGAATTGATTTGCATAATTATATCTTTTTTTTTAAATTGTAAATCATTGAATGGACATTTCTTACTATATTGTTATATATTTCCGTGTGGATTTTTATGGGGCAACCAGCGAGGATCTCACTCGCGATAAGTAATGATGGATCTGCGAGACTAACTTTTTAAAAATCCCCCTTCTACCCAAGCGACGCGGGATAGCCACTTCAAATATATTTGGCTTTGACATTAAATAACCTATGTGGGTTGATATGCCATTAAACAAAGAAAGCAAACGAAACCTAACCAATACCAAATTCATGTTTGATGTTCAAAATTTACCTATTTACCGACTCCCTCCGCACAAGCAGGTTGTGGCACAAGGTCAATTTATTAAGCGGAATTTAACAGGTTTGAATTCAGAGTTTTCCTTCTCCGAGACTGATTACCTAGCCAAGGTTAAAGAGTCCAGTTTGCCCTAATATTTACCCATAGCTAGAGTGAAAGTAATTGGATGCACACTTTTCCCATGGGTATTAGCGTTATGTGAAATGTAAACAGCCTCGTCCAGGATTTGAACTCGGGTCGACGAGTCCATTTCCTAACATATACATATATATTCGCAATGTAGTAGGAAGCGCGTGGTGTAATGGTTAAAGTGATAGGAAATGGACTCTTCGTCCCGAGTTCAAATCCTGGACGTGCTAATTACATTTCACTTAGCGCTAATACCCTTGGGAAATGTGTGAATCCTCCAGCTATGGATAAATAGTAGGACAGACTGGGCTCTTAAACCTTGGTTAGGCAACCGGTCTAGGGAAAATAAAACTCTGAATTCAAACCTGTTGAACTCCGCTTAAGAAATTGACCTTATGTCGCATCCTGCTCGTGCGGAGGGGTTGGTATATATATATATATATATATATATATATATATATATATATATATACGCAATGTAAAAAAAGGATACAAATTAGTTGTTCCTTCTATCGTGTTCAGGTATTTTGTATTGAAAATCATTTCTAATGCATTTTTATAGTAAAATTATTTTCAATAATGTGTTTTGTTCGTAATGACTAATATATGTTAATTCTCTGATTAAGATGAGAACCATTTTTATCATGTGAAACCTATTTGTCAATCTTTGACATTTTACTAATTTCATGAAAGTTGAATTATAATTGTTGCATAGGGTGTATTAAACTGATGTGCCCGCCCTATCACCTGGCGCGTTAAATGCACCGACTGCACTTCTGCAGAGGGGTAAGACTCCCCCAATGGGGCCACCTGTTGGTCGTGGGTGGCGAGTCGTGATGCTTAAGGATAGAGCCCAGGTGGATGATCAGTTCATGACATGCAATACTCCACTTTGGCCCTATCTTGGGCTAGACGGGCGGTCGGAGAGGCCCCCTCCAATCAATCGGCTTGTCACGTCAAGCCCTAGCACCTATATGATTTTCCCAACCCTATTGCCCTTATGGCAAGCCCCAACCCCTTTTTATCATATGGGTGATAGAAGGCGGTGGCTGCGGGTCTACATGTCCTGGGAATGACGTTAAACTCTATCTGATGGTGAGGTTCCAGTTTTGGAGGTTTGGGGAATGTGGAGCACCCTTTCATCACCATTGCTCCCTGGTCCACTCTGACCGGAGTGGTAGTACCTGTTAGGGTCCCATCTATGGGTTGAATAGAAAAATGTATTTATAAAAACTTGTATTATCCATTAAGAATTGATTTATTTCAAAACTTTATCGGCATTAAATGACCCACTGAGGTTGATATGCCGTAAAACAAAACAAATCAAACCAAACTAAACCAAACCTAAACTGATGTGCCTTTTCTAGATTGGGATATTTTTTTTTCATTTAATGTTCAAAATTTACTTTTGAACATCGACTTATACACGATAACTTTTGGGATACTGAGAAACACACAGAGAGACAAGCAGAACAAGAGGTTTATATATCAGGTACAATTAACTTTTAAAAAAACAAAACAAAAAAAAGAATAGAGGAATTAAATAAAGAACTAGACGTGTCGAGATGGCTGTCTTGAAACAGGTCACGTGATCGCTTTCAAGTGCTGAGATTTGTTTTTACTGCTGCTGCTGCTGCTGCTGCTGTTACTGTTACTGTTACTGTTGGTATTCTCGCCCCTTACGGGATCTATGCGAGACCCGCCGGCTAAAACCCTGCGTGAGTCTTTGTTGCTTCTTGTTTTGCTTTTTTTTTCTGTTTTATTCTTTTATTTTTATTTTTTTATTTTATATCATGTTCTGGCATCCAGTGAACGACACACAAGTTTCCACTTAAGAAACATTACGTCCTCAACTCACGTCGGGGCCACTCTAATGTTCTTCTTCGCCTGTCTTCCGTCGTTTCGTTTCCCATTCTACGCTGACGCATTTCGTCAGACAAGGCACTTAGCAGGCGGTCTTGTAATTCGCGTAGAAATGCGCATGCCCGAGATAGAGGGACGTAAAATGGCGACTTCTTCTCTTCCCTGTGGCACATATGCCCCCTACCTCCCACCCACCCCCCCACACACACAGACGCTTGGCCCAAGAGTCATGCTTAGCAAGATAGTCAGATGCTCAAGTATATAGCCTTGTGTCAGACTGGTGTAAGCTCAGCATAAAAATCACCCTTAAAAACAATCGTTATCAAGATAACCTCGTAAGCTATTACTACTACTAGTACAAAATAAAAAAACACCCTTCGGGCGATGTAAAAATAGATTTTTGAAACATATTGCCTGAGGGTTGGGAATAAAAAATTCAATGTCACCGAGTTTGTACCCTAAGTAAATAAAATCATCAAATTCATTAAAAGGATTAAAAAATAAAACAATTTGAAATGTAAACTTTAAATATGTATTAAAATAAAACAAACTATACATAGATATATAATACCAGTCATGTATTTATTAAAACTTGTTTAAAAAAACAATGAGAATGGTCTAATGTTGTATGTTCAAATATTGCGTGTATTTAAACCAAGTTATGACGATTTGGGGTAGTTTAACGTAAGCAGTGGCGTAGTTTTTGTTACAGACAAAAACCGGAAGCGAATCTCCATTATTAATAGATAGTAATAAAAGAATATTTACCCAACCCGATTTGACACAAGGTTACAAGTGTGAGGCATCTGGTGAGTATTGAACTCGCTATTCAGTAGTAATATATCTGCGAGACTAGCTTGCTAAATATTACGCCATGACTGTACGCACTTTACTACAATAGTGATAATGCTCTTGGGAAAGGCATTAATCAATCTGTTTTCGCACCAACTACGGGTAAATAGTAGGGCAGACTGGGTTCTATAGCCTTGGTTAAGCAATCTGTTTAGGAGAAGAAAAAGTTAATTCAAACTAGCTTTACTCCGATTAAAAATTGACCTTGTGTTACATCCTTCCCGTGGCGGATGGTTTAGATAAATCTGTTGAAAAATGCTGTGTGCGATCTTAAATAAATCATGGAAACAACACACCACAAGGAAGCAGCTGTACAGACACTTGTCCCCTTGTCCCAAACCATCCGAGTGAGACGAACAATACATGCTGGACACTGTTGGAGAAGCAAGGATGAACTCATAAGCGACGTCCTTCTGTGAAAACCAGCACATTGACATGCCAGTGACCTACATGCAAGGCCTACATTGACCAGCACTACGAGGACACTTGAGTATTAGGTTGAGGGCAGTGATTTACTGAGTTTACGAGCTTTCTATATGCCAAGGTATCTCTGAGTCTCCTCTCGTGATATGAAGTAAAAACGGCACCGTCGTATCTTTTTAATGTCCTCCACGTCTTCAAATCAATTGATTTTGTTTATTGATTAATAATATTAATTAATTAATATTTAATAATAGGAAAATTTATAATATTTAATAATATTTAATAATAGGAAAATTAATAATATTAAATAATTAATATTAATTAATAATATCTATTAATAATGGAGATTCGCTTCCGGTTTTTGTCTGTAACAAAAACGACGTCACTGATTACGTCGCACTACTTAATACACTCAACATTTGAGCATGCAATGTTAGACAGTCCTCATTGGATTTTTTAAACAAGTTTTTATCTATCTATATATAGTTTGTTTTATTTTAATATATATTTAAAGTTATCAGAACTAAGTTTCCATTTCAAACTTTTTATTTTTTACTCCTTTAATAAATTTATTTTATTTTTTACTCCTTTAATAAATTTGATGATTTTACTTTACTTATGATACAAACTCTCTCATATCCAATTTTCAACTCCCATCCCGTTAGGCAATATTTATTTTACGTCGCCCAGAGGGCGTTTTTTTTTTAATTTTTCTAGTTAATATAATTATGGATTTTTGATTATGGATTTTAGATTTTATCAAATAGATTTTTATATATAAACAAATGAAATGGATTTTTATCTAAGGATTCAATGAAAATTAACATAGAGTATTGTTTGTGGCTTGGTGGGGGTTGATGGAACTTATACACTCTTGTTTTTACCCTAAAATAATTTGTTCAATAAGTATCGGGACTGCTATCAGAATGTAATGAGAATTGTCAACGTCTCATCTAGACAGTAATCTAGACCTGTTGACATCGTCCCTTTATTATCGGATTTACTTGGCTATGAACATGTCTTCATTTAATTTTAGATTTAAGGAAATTTAAAGATACAATTTTGCTGGGTTTTTTTAAATCACACTTCGTATATAGTTATTTATTTAGCTAAGCCTCGACACAACGACATATGCATGGGTCACGCATGAATTGAAACACACTACAAAATAGGTTTGGTGAATATTTATCTGCAATTAGATGCCCAGTATATCTTCTTCCTGTTTATGTATTTACTCAACCCCTCCGCACGAGCAGGATGTGGCACAAGGTCAATTTTTAACGGAGTTTAACAGGTCTGAACTCGGAGTTTTACTTCTCTTAAACTAGTCACCTAACAAAGATTAAAGGGTTATTTCCTATAACTCCAAAAAGGGGAACCACTCTGAATAAATTTTATCTGCTAATTAATCTACCCATTATTTTCCCATTAAACTAACCCTAACCCTAAACCCTAACCCTAACTTTAACTCAGACCCTAAACCCTAAACATAACCGTAACCCCGTCTTTTTTTTCCTAGTAGATCAATAAATAAATAATTAATTTATAAAGTTCATTCAGAGTGGTTTCCCTTTTTTAGGTTGGAGTTATAGGAAATAACTAATTAAAGAATGTAATCCGTCCTACTATTTACCCATAGCTGGAGGGAGAATAATTGGATGCATACTTTCCTCAAGAGTAGGAGGTCATAATAGTGTGATAGTTTACAAGTTAGTCTCGCAGCTTCATTACTGCTGAATAGCGAATTAGATCCTCGTTGGGTGAACCATACTTGCGACTTTGTGTCACATCCTACCCATAGCGATCGTTGGAAAAAATACTTACCTTTCCCAAGCGTATTAGCGCTATGTGAAATACATCCTCGTCGAGGATCTGGACTCGGTTAACCGCTTTCATTACCTACGATGATAACCATTACGTAAAGCGCCTCCTTTTTTTCTTGGTGTAGTGTATTTTACCGGACTTGGTTAAATTTGGTGATATTAAGTTTAGTAATATAACCGGTGCGTTTAGTTTTTGTCTTTTGTTTGTTTGGTTTTTATTTTTTTGTTATTTTAATTTTTTGTTTTTTGGGGTTTTTTTTGTTTGGGTTTTTTTTTTTTTGGTTTTTTTACTAAGAATGTTTGCTGTCGGTCGGGGGAGCGACTCTACTCATCCGGCGTGCCCTGAGAGATGACACCTCCTTTCATCTTTAGCATTCCGGTGTCACGTGGTTGGATCCCACCGAAGGCGCTCAAAGGAACCCCTAAACGTTAGGAATTTCTTCGGAAAATATACGAAATCGTTCTCTTCTATTAAATATCCCATTTTGCATCCCAACCCCCACACCTCTACCGAATTTATTTATTTATATCAGCTCTACTAGTGGGGCTTGGAATACGCTCACTGTATCCATAGAGGGATAAGACCCCACCACCACCAGCAGCACCGCCCAAATAAAAAGAGTGTCCTGGGTATGACACTAAACTGCACCTGATGGTGAGGTTCCAGTTCCGAGTGTTGAGTGCTCCTTCATTGCCATTACTCCGAGGTCCACTTTTGATCCGGAATGGTAGTACCTGTTAGGGTCTTATCTATGAGTCAAAGAGATCTGTTTAAAATTCATTCGGGTAATTTATGAGGAAGTGCGTCCCGGTCTCCTGCCTCAAAAATTGCAACCCGGTGACTATTAAAATAACGTCCCCAGCTATGTCGTCTCCATTTGTTCATATCTATCTATATTATTTTGTTTGTTTATCTATCTATCTATCTATCTATCTCAGTCTATTCCAAACTATATATCCATCTTCATATCTAAACAAGAATTACGATAAATTTCTATAAATAAACAAGAATTACGACAAATTTCTATAAATGAACAAGAATTACGACAAATTACGATAAATAAATAAGAATTACGACAAAAAAGAGAAGCCCCCCTCTAAAATACATTTAACGCCCTAAGTTGGTTGTTTTCTTTCAACAAACACTGCCGAGACGACATAGCTGGGGACATTATTTTAATAGTCACCGGTAGCAATTTCTGAGGCAGGAGACCGGGACGCACTTCCTCATAAATTACCTTCATTCGTACTCGATAGGAATACTTGACACAATATGATAGTATGAATTAGTTGTATTTATATATATATATATATATATATATATATATATATACCAACTCCTCCACACGAGTAGGATGTGACACAAGGTCAATTTCTTTAGCGAAGTTCAACAGGTTTGAATTCAGAGTTTTCCTTCTCCTAGACCAGTTGCATAACCAAGGTTAAAGAGCCCTGTCTGCCCTACTATTTATCCATAGCTGGAGGGAGATTAGGATTCATACCTTTCCCAATGGTATTAGCGCTAAGTGAAATGCAATTACCACATCCAGGATTTGAACTCGGGGCGACGAGTCCATTTCCCATGACTTAGTTGTATTTATAATGGTTACTTGAATTACTAAGGATTATTATTACTAGTTACTTGAAAACATAGCTGTATGTAAACAAATGTATATTAAATAGAAATTGTTTCTTGAAATTATATAGTTATTAGTATTAGATAGGAATACTTAATATCATATGACTGTGTGTAAATTATTTGTTTCAAGAATAGTTACTTGAAGCTATAATTTTTTCCTACGAATTATTATTATTTACTTGAATCCATATAACTGTGTGCAAACAAATGACTATTAAATAGAAATAGTTACTTGAAACATTATGATTGCATATGAAATATTTGTAAATGTGATAAAGCCTCGTGGTTGTCGTTTACCTAGCCTTATTAACTTAGCTCTTTTCTGTTTTGTACCCCTTCCACATACTGCTTGTTCATGGTAATATGTGTACAGTTCTAACAGCTGAAACATGTTTGTGTATTCTTTCCTTTTACATCACCATTGCTCCCTAGTCCACTCCGACCCGGAGTGGTAGTACCTGTTAGGGTCCCATCTACGGGTTAAATAGAAAACATGAGTTTATAAACAAAATTGTATTATCCATTAAAAATGAAATTATTTCAAAACTTTGTGGGCATTAAACATTTTTGAATACCAAATTACCAATAGAAGTATTCGGCATAAAATAACCCAAGGGGTTGACATGCCGTAAAATCCAACCAACCAACCAAACAAACAAATCTTTCCTTTTAACTACACTTGTAAATATATTGTGTATATAAAATGTGAAATGTTTTTGATATGTGCAAATCAGTTTTATCTTGTGTGTCCTTCTGTTGTGTTCAGCGTTAGCATATCATGGATATTCTAATGCTAATATTGGTCCTTATTGAAAATGGGGACTGGATTAAAACATGCTTCCGACTATCAGACCCCTAATATTGTTTTTCATCCGATAAAAGGAATGATAATTTAACGGAACAAAAGACTGTAGGTTGAATGAGGTAATTAAAAGTAAAGTCGTCGGTGGCCTAATGTCGGTATCAGCCAATCAGCGAGGGAGTCTATCCCCTTTTCACTAGCGATAGACTAAGGAGATTATTTTAGCGTCTGAGGTGGAGCGCCACACCTACCATCCGCTCCTTACTTTACCGCACAGATCCCTGTGCTACTCATACGCTGAGTTGGCGAGGGCGGGTATCGAACTAGGAGCCTTGTGGTTTCTAGCCGAACGCTCTACCGACTGAGCTAACCCGGCCGTTAAAGTAAAAAGTAAAGTCGACAGGGCGGCCTAAAGTCGGTATCAGTCAGTCAGCGAGGGAGTCTATCCCCTTTCCAATAGCACTAGACCAAGGAGATTGTTTTAGCATCTGAGGTGGAGCCCCACACCTACCGTAATGAGGTAAAATACCCATATAAAAAGTAACAAATATTTCTTGTTGACCAATGCTGTTAATTTCTTTTTCTTTTCTTTTCTTTGTTTTTTTTGTTTTTTTAAATATTAAGGTTCCTAGTTCGATACCGGGCCTCACCAACTCAGTGATCTGTGCGGTAAAGTAAGGAGCTGATGGTAGGTGCAGCGCTCCACCGCAGACGTAAAAACAATCTCCTTGGTCTAGCGCTAGTGAAAATGGGATATACTCCCTCGCTGATTAGCTGATACCGACATTAGGCCTCCCCAATGACTTTACTTTTTATATATCCTCAACACATTTTTTGCATACTTTAATGCAATTTTAGTTTTTACGAACGGTGGATATTATATACATATACATATTTATCGACCCCTCCGCACGAGCAGGTTGTGGCACAAGGTCAATTTATTAAGTGGAATTAAACAGGTTTGAATTCAGAGTTTTACTTTTCCGAGACTGATAAACTAGCCATGGTCAAAGTTTCCAGTTTGCCCTACTATTTACCCATAGCTAGTGTGAAAGTAGTTGGATGCACACTTTTCCCATGGGTATTAGCGCTATATGAAATGTAAACAGCCTCGTCCAGGATTTGAACTCGGGTCGGCGAGTCCATTTTCTAACATATACATATATATCCGCAATGTAGTAGGAAGCGCGTCGTGTAATGGTTAAAGTCATAGGAAATGGACTCGTCATCCCGAGTTCAAATCCTGGACGTGCCAATTGCATTTCACTTAGCGCTAATACTCTAGGGAAATGTATGAATCCTACTCTCCCTCCAGCTATGGGTAAATAGTAGGGCAGACTGGGCTCTTTAACCTTGGTTAGGCAACTGGTCTAGGAGAAGGAAAACTCTGAATTCAAACCTGTTGAACTCCGCTTAAGAAATTGACCTTGTGTCGCATCTTGCTCGTGCGGAGGGGTTGGTAAACATATATATATATATATATATATATATATATATATATATATCCGTAATTTAAAAAATAGATATAAATTATTTGTTCCTTCTATCGTGTTCAGGTATTTTGTATTGAAAATCATTTCTAATGCATTTTTATAGTAAAATTATTTTCAATAATGTGCTTTGTTCATAATGACTAATATATGTTAATTCTCTGATTAAGATGAGAACCATTTTTATCATGTGAAACCTATTTGTCAATTTTTGACATTTTACTAATTTCATGAAAGTTGAATTATGATTGCTGCATAGGGTGTATTAAACTGGTGTGCCTTTTCTAGTGCTTTTAGATTGGGATATCATTTTTTCATTTACGGTTAAGAAAGTTTGATCGTCAATTGAAGTTGGTCATCCAGAACGAGAGGAATTCTCTAGAGCAAGATTCCTTTACCTAAACCAAATAAAACTTTGCTGGAATTTTTCTAACACTTGAGACATTATTTCCATAGACAGTGCAAAAATTCCTCGCCGCTTCTGAAGCTGAGAAAATGTTTTGAAATTGAAGAGCAAACAATGTTTCAAATGAATCTCATCTACACTCATTTTATGGGTCACATCAGATAGAAAAATTATTCAACTTGACATTGAATATTCCTGAAATGAAAGAGGAAGGATCAAAACGATTCCTTATATAATCAAATAGATTTGACAAATTTGAATGAGTAAAAACTATAGTCACAACACAGAAAATAATCTACCACAAAATTATTCAGTTGCAAATTGAACTGGAAATGGTTTTATTCTCTAAGATAATTCATATTAGTGTATTTCTCTAATAAACATCTTGCTGTTATATGCTGTTTTTGCTGATTTACTTACAATATCGCCTATAAGTATAAACCTGCCAATCTCTTAATAAAAGATTATTTTCTTTTAAACCAAATATATCCGGAGGTTATTATTTCTAATGGTATATTATAGAACTAAAATGGATATCATTAGGTGTTAGTTATTACCAAAATCTCTTGCATTGAAAATTCTGATGGTATATTATAGAACTAAAATGGATATTATTAGGTATTAGTTATTACCAAAATATCTTGCATTGAAACTCTATAACAAAAAATAATTAACAATCCTAAAAATAAGTACATACTCAATATATTCGTGCACTTTTATTTTTGGTTATAAGGTTTCAATGCGGCAGAAATTAATTTTTTTTTTATTTGTACCACTGTCTAGAATTACATAGACTTTGGCAGATTAAATTCTGTGAAGGGAATCCCCATTTCTACATCACTCTTGCCTAGAAATGTTACATAATTATTAGATACCTAATGATTATGGCAATAGTGTAGAAATCATAATGGCGATTAGTGCAGCTGATGGCCTTGAGAGTGAGTGACAGCGCTTGACCTCACTCACCTTCCGGGGATAAATCGTGAGAACCGGAAGGCATAGAAGACCCTGTTCCGGTTTAAGGATATAGTAAGTTTAAGTCAGTTAGAAGTTAGAAACCGAGCTAGTAACATGTAAGTCTCACTGCGCAGAATGTCTGAGCTGGGGATTTACAAATAAAGTAACATCAACGTAAATCGAAGTCTTGTGTTTATTACCTAAAAACTAACAATGACACAGGGCTTCTGATAAGGAGTGATCCCCAACAGAAACCAGACCCGAATCCCAATAGGAGACCAGACCTTAGAAGATATACCAGAACCAAGATGTTAGAAGATAGAACCAAAGCCGGCCAGAAGAAAATACGACCAGAAGTAAGAAGTAAGAAAGGGTATACAACGTTATATGCTGATTTGGTACAGTGAAAACGTCAGTACGTAACAGAAATAATGCAGTTAACCAGGCTGTTAAATGACTGATTAAAGATCGTATATTTTCAGCTATTTTTTAGCCTGGAGTCGGAAGATTAAGAAACACGCGTATTAATATCTATTATAATGGAGATTGTGTGTTTTTCCTCTGTAACCGAAACTATATTAATACTCAAGTCACAATTCTCTTAGTTATTTATATGACATTCTCAATTATTTTATTTTTATTTAAACCTCAATTATTAATAAAATTGTTTTACATTATTAATACTGTTAACCATATCAACATACTAACAACGTGCAATTATATTTATATATACAAAAAATAGCGGTTTACAGTGGGAACGAGAAGGCTAATTTGCATATTGATATTAAAAATGTGATTTTAATAAATATGTGCTTAGTATTATTGATTTCTAACTGTTTGGTTTTATATTAATGAATATAAGCAAACATCTCTTCAATGAATCTTAAATGAAATCCGTTAACAAGAAAAAATAACTGTCATTTTATTCTTCACTTCCTCTTTTAACTAAATACTTAAATTAGAAAAAATAACAATGAAAGACGAGAGTGATGGAAGAGTAAGTTTCAGTTGTTCTATTTTTCGATTATACTCCCTCTGTTTCAAATTTTTTTATCTGCATTCTTATTTAGTTTCATTAGCCTTTCTAATTTAATATAATATATTATTACATTAAAACTTAGATACTTGCACCCGGCGGGTGCATATATTTGCTAGTACAGATGTATTTATTTACGATTTCCCGCGTTTCACGCACAGTGTCGATCCTCAAAACGCGAACACACAGACACAAACACAAATCCCTTGAACAAAAAGGATTGATCTTAAATGCATAAGCCATTATTTGTGCAGAGCGCCCCCTACAGTCAAAAGAGACAGTTACTTAAGTTATCAGAAACTAATGTTTGTGCAAAAGAAGAGCTGACTTAATCGACGCTTCAATCGCTTCATTGTTTACAGGATTAGAAAAGAAAATCTATTTTCTAACCCGGGTTATATTATTGACTAGAAGCGGCTACCCGGTGTCGCCTGGGAAGAGGGGGATTTTTTAAAAAGTTAGTCCCGCAGATCCATTATTACTGAATCGTGAGTTGAATCCTCGTGGGGTGCCCCATTTAAATCCCTATGTGAAAAAATAGACCTTGCATTGTTCCAGTTACTCTGAAAATAAATGTTAATGTCTACTATCTAAAATATTAAATGAAAAAAAAAATCGCATGCTGTTGTCATATAAATTTTATTTTTTAATTATCTTCATGAATATAAATCAAATCTCTATTATTTTTGCTCAAAAACCAAGCCCTGGTGATATTTAATGTCTATATATATATTTACTTTGTCATTAATTGTTTTATTTTCGAAGTTTCCTTCGGACATACATATACACACAGTTGCCGTTTATATATATATATATATATATATATATATATATATATATATATATATATAGAGAGAGAGAGAGAGAGAGAGAGAGAGAGAGAGATAGCATTATCTCACACGTGAATGCTTTTTCACGAGTCATTTTTTCATCTCGTAATTTTATATATAACAGCTTTGACATTCATCATATAAAGCTTTATCAATTATTAACTTTCCATTCGCATGCCTTTAATCTTATTTCTTTTGTATTTTTTAATTAAATGATTAATTAATTGGTTATAACCGTTGAGTTTTTGTGGATATAAGGTGTGTACTAGTTGCCCGCTCCTACTTATAGACTAGGCCAGAATCATATGATCTATCTCTTGGCCAATCACTGGCAGTACTCTGAGGTTGATACATGATATCATCATATAATCGCGTATGAAAATCTCTGAGGAAAAAATGTGAATATGAACGCGATTTCTTAACATCCAGGCACAAAATAACCCTAAACAGGTTGGGAAAAGAAAGTCTTATCTCGTAATCTGGTTTTGTTGTAAGGGCCCTACTCATGGAGCATGTAGAATAACCTTGCGAAAGAAAACTGAATTTAAACCAGATCTGGAGAGGGATTCTCCAAATCTGGCTTGGTTTGTTTTGTTTTACGGCATATCAACATCAGTGGGTCATTTAATTTTTTATTTATTGTGTTCTGAGCAACAATCTGAGGTACTGTTGAGCTTCAGACACGCTTATGTTCATTTGTTACATTCTATTCTATTTCTATACTTATCTTTCTTATTTAAAAAGAAAATGTCACGTGTTTTGGGTGGGTGAAAGAACGGATTAATTGTATTTCCTTTTATTTCAATGGGGTAAATTGATTTGATATACGAGAAAATTGAGTTACGAGCGGAACAAATTAAACTCGTAAGTCAATCAACTGCAATTAATCCAGTGGATTTAACCCTGAAGATCCTTATGGTGAAACGAGTAGATTATTACCATGTACCATTATCTTAATAAATGTGCTCTACCAACGTATTGAGCACTTTATATTTGTTATATCGCTGCCTTATCATTATGAATCTTGCATCAACTAACCATTGTGACCAGTTTCACCGGTAAGTCACCTTTTCCACAAATGCCATATATATATATATATATATATATATATATATATATATATATATATACATATATATATATATTGATTTATATACTACAAAACTTTAAAGAAATGGAAATAAATTTTTCGTCAAAGTAATTCCTCATTTAATGTCCTAGCGTTTTTTTTTTTTTTTTTTTTTTTGGGGGGGGGGGTTTCGTTGTTGGATTTTACATATCTAAAAGTATTTGTCGTTCCGTTTTTTGGGGGTTTTTTTTTTCCTTTTCGGGCTTTCTTCTTTCATATATATATATATAAATATTTATTCTCATTTTTTTCCGTGACAAACACCATAAACTCTTAAGTAGGTATGCAGAAATGCTATCTGTTTCTCCCTCCTCCTCTCTCTCTCTCTCTCTCTCTCTCTCTCTCTCTCTCTCTCTCTCTCTCTCTCTCTCTCTCTCTCTCTCTCTCTCTCTCTCTCTCTCTCTCTCTCTCTCTCTCTCTCTCTCTCTTTCTCTTTCCACCAACAAATAAATCCACACTCAACACACACACACACACACACACACACACACACAATCTGTCTTCTCTCAATACACAACAATGCAGAGAGATATAATATTTCAAATATAAAATAGGATAACAAAAATAACTGGATAAAAAAAAACATTTTGCCAATCCTCAGGCGAGATATATCGATATTCGCTCGCCTGAAGATCGCCAATGTGAAACTCAGATTCTTAAATTTTTATCCTGTTTTAATGTTTATCCTATTTTACACACACACTCTCTCTCTCTCTCTCTCTCTCTCTCTCTCTCTCTCTCTCTCTCTCTCTCTCTCTCATCCATCTCTCTCTCTCTATATATATATATATATATATATATATATATATTACGACACATTGAATACTGCCTCACCTGAGAATCAATACCGTGAAACTTTGAGTTGTGAGTTTTCCTCCAGTTTTTATCTTTTATATATGATGCACTTGAAATAATGTGATATTCGGCTCAGCATTTTCGTACATTGAGCACTTGATTTAAAACGCTTTATATAATAAGTAAGATTCATTTTTATATAAGATCCCACGACAGCTTGATATATATATATATATATATGTTGTGTGTGTGTGTGTGTGTGTGTGTGTGTATTCGTCTGTGTGTTTCATGTCCACTTAAATGAAAACGAGTACACACACCCTGAAAATCAGATAACAATAAAGCTTCCGTACCTAAGACTGTTTGCACTAACTAATTAGCTAAATTAGTTACGTAAGTCTTGGACACTATCCTATGAGACCCACGCATACGCCCAAAAAATTCCCCATTACAGACACGCACTTATACATATATATATATATATATATATATGTGTGTGTGTGTGTGTGTGTGTGTGTGTGGTGTGTTACCGACTCAGACCAAAGGATTAACTAAATAAAAACAAATCCGTTTTAATCTCCGCGTAAAGAAATTCATGCGATTATTCGATTTGCTGAGCTACTTAAAAGAATTCGATCTGAAATCGACAATGGGCAATTTGTTCGCTAATGGCCGATTGGTTACGTTTGATTTGCCGACAAACACCAGCAAAAGTTGAGACATAATCTCCGTCGGCCGAGTTGAAAAGAATTTTACCCAGTAAGTTTGTACGTACATAGAAAAAAAAGGGTTTATTATTTTTGGACGCCCGTACTTGAACTGTTCCAAGACAGGTTTATAATTTTCTTCATTCATGGTGTAATTCTTACTAATAATGAAGATTGTCTGTATTTCCGTCTGTAACAAAAACTACGTCATAGCTCTACGTCACAGCTTATGCCACAATATTCTTATGCTATATACACCCAAAATTTGAGTAAGCAATTTTTAAAATTGTTTTTTTTTACTCTCGTCCCTTTTTTTTAACAGTAACAAGAAGTTAACAAAAAAGTTTACAAATAAATAAATACTTACGATTTTGTGTAGAATTGATGTGGAAATATTCAAAATAATTGTTTGATTATTACATGCATGCAACATTTTATTTGAGAGGGACGGGGCTCAGTTTTCATTTCAAATTGTTTAATTTTTTTTTTTACTCCGTTAATGAATATAAGGATTTTGCTTACTTATGATACAAACCCTCTGACATTGAATTTTTAACTCCCACCCCCTCAGGGAATGTCCTTCAATTCTCTATTATTCATGAAAAATAATCTACAATGATTGAAATACCATTAAAAAGAAAAAATGAAAGGAAATTACTTAAACTAGCAACAGAAAACACCTTCCGGTCGTCGTAAAAATTAATTCTTATATATAAAACTAGTTTAAAAAAAACAATGAGGACTGTCTAATGTTGCATGCTCAAATTTTGAGTGTATTTATTCTATGTTATGACGATTTCGGGTATAGTGACGTAAGCAGTGACGTAGTTTTTGTTACAGACAAAAACCGGAAGCGAATCTCCATTATTGATAAGATGACATAAAACTAGGATTAAAATCATAATAAAAAAATATGACTGCATTAACACAGAGTTGGCTTGAAAAAGCAACAATGATAAGATGAAGTAAAACTAGTAATAAGATAATAATATTGAAAATACTTCATATAAAAGTAACAAAAAAAAATCCGTTTCGTTTCAAAAACAAAATCCAGAGGGCGCTTAAACAAATGTTAGGAATATCTGAAAAGTTTGATAGGGAAAGGAACGGCTTGCGTTGTCATATATTTCCGGTTAAGTAGCTTGCTCTCTTTCAAAATATTTGAGTATTATTTAGAATGAGAATATCTCTCAGGTAAGGAAATAGTTTTCGAAGCCCGAAACTCGCACAGAAACTGCATCTGACTTCCGGTGGCAATCACATTTTAACCCGCCAAACAGAAAGTCAATTGACATTTTTACACTTATAAATGCAAGAGAATGCAGAAGCAGCCGGTGTTATTGGATAGTGTGAGGAAGCTTAACACAGAATTGTCATCACCTGAAGTAAATCGCCAAGAATTCTTGCTGTAAATACTATAGAATGTAACATGACACCGAAAATATATGCTATGCAAAAAGTCTGCGAATTTATAACGTGAAATCTATTCCACTAAATAAATAAAAAAAATTGTAATAGATAATGAGAATCTTTATTTCCGGGCGAAGTGCTTTCAGGAATGGTGGGATATGTTCGGTGAGACTCGGGAAATAATTGGCAAATTCAAGAAGGAGTATATATTATTCTCTCCCTACTCTCAGCATATATACTTACTTTACCGCACAGATCCCTGTGCTACTCATACGCTGAGTTGGCGAGGACCAGTATCGAACTAGGAACCTTGTGGTTTCTAGCCGATCGCTCTACCGACTGAGCTATTATTATTATTATTATTATTATTATTATTATTATTATTATTATTATTATTATTATTATTATTATTGACTCTCACGTCGATTTTCGACACATGGGGGTTCACACACACAATGAACACCCACACAGTGATTTGTTTATAGTGGTGAAGACTTGTGTTGGACCATCTACACATTTTGGCACAGTCGATAGGAAAGAATTGGTGCATCAAGGGTTGACACAAACCCAATCAAAGACCGACCTCGGGAATTTTGAATTCAGAGTTATCCCTCTCCTAGACTGGTTACCTACCCAAGGCTGAAGGGCCCAGTGTTCCCTACTATTTAACCCATAGCTGGAAGGAGAATATATGGATTCATTTCTCAAGGGTATTAGCGATATGTGAAATGCCAACAGCTTCGTCTAGGAATTGAAATCGAATCGACGAGTCCATTTCCCACGACTCTAACCACTCTAACACACACACACATAAATATATATATATATATATATATATATATATGAATTTAACATGTTTGAAAAAACAAATGATGTTGATAGTTTGCTGACAGAAATCTGTTTCGACCGTTTTAATAGATCGGTCTTCATCAAGAGCAACATATAAGAGAAAGACGGGATAAATAAC
>CM042165.1:19016558-19019058 GCA_023376005.1 Doryteuthis pealeii | reverse complement strand
AACTTAATTTAACATAATCTTAACTTAATTTAACAAAATTTAACTTAATTTAACATAATCCTGACTTAATTTAACATAATAACTTAATTTAACATAATCTTAACTTAATTTTAATTTAACATAATCTAGCGGGAGCCGGTGCTCTCAGCGTGACTTGACCCTAAGAACATTTTTTTCTTTTGCTCAGTCCAGAATATATTTACCCAACCGATCCTTTTTATACATATAATGTTCATCATCATCCAATCGATGAATATTATATATATTGCTGTGATACATTGATAGATCATGATAGAATGTATGCATATATATATATATGGGCTAGTGGTTAGAGTCGTGAAAAATGGACTCGTCGAGTTCAATTCCTAGACGAAGCTGTTGACATTTCACATAGCGCTAATACCCTTAGGAACGGTATGAATCCATATATTCTCCCTCCAGCTATGGGTTAAATAGTAGGACAGACTGGGCCCTTCAACATTGGGTAGGTAACCAGTCTATGAGAGGGATAATTCTGAATTCAAAATTCCTGAGTTCGGTCGTTGATTGGGTTTGTGGCAACCCTTGATGCACCAATTCTTTCTTATCGACTGTGCCAAAACGTGTGGATGGTCCAACACAAGCCTTCACCACTATAAACAAATCACTGTGTGGGTGTTCATTGTGTGTGTGAACCCTCATGCGTCGAAAATCGACGAGAGAGTCCATAATATATAAGTGAGAGCGACAGAAAGGGAGAGAAATAGATAGATAGATAGATAGATAGATAGATAGATAGATAGATATAGAGAGAGGGGGGGATAGATAAATTGGGATGAGAAAGATAAATAGAAAAAGAATAAAATATATAGATTGATATATAGGAACAGTATATATATATATATATATATATATATATATATATATATATATATTGCAGTATTTGCTGGGATGTTTTTGCAGAGATTGGAATAACCTGAGGGGATCTACATGCATATATATTATGTTTCCCCTTCTTGTTACTCCGACTTTGACATTATTTTATCCCCTTTACCCAATTTATACACTTTGACTTTTAAAGGATCTACCGTTTGTAAACTTTTAAAAATGCACCGGTCGAAACGGCCCTTAAGTCTCCTTTTTCTTTTGGTTTAGTTTTGTGTTTTGATGTTTTTGTTGTTGTTGTTTTATGATACTGTTAAATTTTATATATAGATTTAGTTGTGCGAAAATTGGTCACACACACACATACACACATTATATATATATATATATATATATATATATATATATATATATAGAGAGAGAGAGAGAGAGAGAGAGAGAGTACGTCTTTCTTTGTGCCCGACGTCTGATCGATAAACAGTGCAGTTAAATGTGTATCTAAAATTTTCCAATTATTATTTTCAAAACTTTTGACAATGCACCGGTCGAAACGGCTCTTGAGTCTCTTTTTTCTTTCTGTTTTTCTTTTAGTTTTTGGGGGTTTTTTTGTTGTTGTTGTTTTGGGGGGGTTGGGTGTTTTCTTGGTTTTATTTTTGTTTTTGTTTTTTTCGTATTCTTTAAACCTTTCTTTAGTGTTGATCGAGCCGAATAAAATTAAAGTTTATATACAGAATTAGTTGTACTAAAAATTGGTCATATATATATATATATATATATATATATATATATATATATATATATATATAAATGAAAGTACGTAAATAAACATTGTGTTTATTTAATATGGCTTTTAGCCGACAATTTTTGGAGGATATGTGCTTAATTGAAGTCATACCTAATTTTTTTAAATTAATTAGTTAATAATTAATGAATTTAGGCGGGCATCTCGATCTGTTTAGCCTTACATTTGAACATATATGCCCGCCTAAATTCATTAATTATTAACTAATTAATTTTCAAAAATTAGGTATGACTTCAATTAAGCACATATCCTCCAAAATATATATATATATATATAGTAGGCCTTTCCTTGTGCCCGATTTCTGAGTGACCAACAGCTCAATTAAGTGTGTATCTATCATTTCCACTGGATTTATCGAATGCGGTTAACGGTGAATGTCCTATCCAGGGTTAAGAAAGCTAAGGTGCACTGTATAATACATAAAGAGAGACAGAGAAACAAAGAGAGATCGAGGCTAATGATATTAAACTTCCAAATGTCATTAGCGGCACCGATTCTCATAAATGTCATGTTATATTTCATTAGCTTAGATTTGTGAACAAATGTTTCAGCATCAAATTGACTGATTTCCACTCACCTTTTAACCTAAAGAATATTATTTACTAAGCTTTGCTTAATCAAGCACCATGGACTTAGATTGCCTAATGTACTTACTGTTATTAAGTGGTCACTTATCTAAGCACTGATCAGGGTCACCATTGCTTACCTTCAGTGATCTCTCTCTCTCTCTCTCTCTCTCTCTCTCTCTCTCTCTCTCTCTCTCTCTGACTCAGAGTGGTTGCGCCTTCCTGTTGGGGTACTATGATATTTACCACGTGCCCCACGTGTACGGGT